>JAHWFO010009537.1:1203115-1224047 GCA_023313115.1 Rhysida immarginata | reverse complement strand
CTAGATCCGTCACTGCTATTCTATACCTCCTCCCACCCCACTCCTGACTTAACAAATGGGTGTCCATTCCCTTTTTCAGCCCTCTGCTACTGCCTTTTCAAATTGCTCACCCCTTTTATTCTACAGATTTCCTTCCTGTACATATTCCCTTAACCCATCTTTACCATGTACTGTTGACATTTACGCTCAAGCTGGTGTTTATTGCATCATGTGTGATAGCTTCTCTGTTGTATTTTTGCCACCAGAATGGAGCATTCCAGAATGATGTGGAAAATCTGAATGTGAGCCCAGTCCTAGCCATTCTGAAATGGATTCATTGTGGGAAAAACCCATCATATTATGAAGTGTATTAACTGTTCACCCCCCCCCCCCCCTCTTTTTTGGACACAGCCTCACCAGAAATGAATAAGGACCTTCATCCATTCCTGGCCTTACTTTACATACTACTATAATTTAGATTGATTTAGACAGTAGATAGATGCAAAATTCCAGACGAATAGAATAATTTTCTACGAACCAGCTTCATTTTTCCAGATAATCTCTACTTAGAATCTTTTGTGCTACTGCAAGGTAAAGAAGAAAACCTTTTGGACAAAAATCACTAATATTAAAAACTGAGATCATATTGATTATATAAATATTTGTGATGATCGGTAAGTGATTAATATGAAATACGTGATGATCATATATGACGTAATTGACAGTATATCTCAATAACTTTCTCTAAATCTGTAATGCATGCCTCCAAAATGGTAATTAGCTTCTTTAAAGAATGTCAGTTCTTCAATTTGTTAAGCATTATGAGCTGGTGTGCTAGCTCTAAGGCAGGCTATGCTGAATGATAGCAATATTCTTAGATTAGAATATTCACTTTGCTCTTATGGTAATAAATAAATAGATCGTTTTTCATATTAAATTTGAGTGTTGTATTTGTTCGTTAATTCTAGAGAAAAATTAGACTTTTAGGTGGAAGTTAATTAAAAAGTATGCGGGTTTTAACACAGCCATTTATGATTTTCAAAGATGTTAATAACATCGTTTCTGGATTTACGAAGTCCGTCTTTCTGTTGCCAATTTTTTTTTCTCAAAGTTTATGATTTTGACTTCAGATTCAGATAGAGAATCAAGCAGTAAATAAAAGTTATAATAGGCACTATTATAAGTCTTCGAGCAGGCCAAAATGATTAACCCTAATCGTCATTTTGACCATGTTCCCAAATAGAAAGGGCATGTGTGCTTATTTTAGCTTTTACTTAATTTTTCATACTCTGTCCGAATATGAAGTCAAAATCAGAAAATTCGAAAAACTTTGACGACAGAACGACTGGTGTTGCGAATACAGTAACGATGCTTTTAGTTAGCGTTATGGTAATGCAGTCTCAACTGGTTTTGTTTTGAAAATTATCCACACATTATTTATTTGTATTTAGAAAATATTCTACACTTCAACCATAATTTTTTTTTAAAAAATTAAACACTCAATAAAAGGACAGGTTTAACAATATAATTAAATTTTGTTATATTGTTGAATTACATTATATGAAGTATTATGCGAGGTATTAAGCCTGTCCTTTTATTAGACATTTAATTTTTTAAAAAAAATTTATGGTTGAAATGTAGAATGTTTTCTTTTTAATACAACGTGCGTCTAAAAAGTTCGGTGAATGGAAGCATAAAACAAACAAAACAAAAAATGAAAACAAAATACCTTTATTCACCCTCAAAGTAACATCCATTGGACACAATACACTTTGACACCATTGATAAAGCTGCTGGAATGAGTCAGCGAAGGCCTCTTTTGGGATTGATCGAAGCACAGATGTCACACGTCATCGGATGTCTGGTAAGTCTGCCAAACGTGTGCCCTTCAGGACCGCCTTAAGGCAAGGGAACAAAAAGAAGTCTGCAGGCACCAGATCAGGCGAGTATGGCAGATGTGCGATAGCAATTGCACAGCGTTGGGCCAAGAAGATGTATACACGAATCACAGTAAGCGGGCTGCATTATCATGCAACAGATTATTTGGCTGCGCAGCAGTAAGTGCTTCAAAACAGCTTCGTAGAATTAGGCGTTGACAGTTTGCCCTTCCATTTGATGTGAGTTTTCACATATACGCTATTCAACTGCCTGCAGCCGACTAATCTGCATCATTTTCTTGCACTCCTTGCTACGTGTCGTCTCTCCATTGGTCTCTCCCTGCGTATGCGCATGGCCGCATTTTTATCTCTTGTTGCTTTTGAGATATCCATCCATTCACCGAACTTTTTAGATGCACCTTGTACAATCATGTTTACTTCAATTCAAATCAAAAATATTTATTTTATTTATTTATTTATTTATTTTGCTGAAATATATGAGGATTGCTCAATAGAAACATGTTTAGAGGCTAGGAAGCAATTTTTATTCAAAGAATTTAAAAGAAATTTCTATAAACATTAAGGCATGAGTCCCATTGGTGCACTAATCTATATTTCTTATCAAGTAAAATTCCTATGGTTGTTGGCGTAATAGCAAACTGGCATCAGAATTGAACTGTCATCCTTTTAGTGTTTGTTTTAGAGGGCCAAAGAAATGGTGCGTAAAGCAATTTCCCACTTCTTGCATTTTCATCTGATGCTTCAACTTGAGCATGTCTTATACTGGCCAAATCTTTCGTGGATTCCCTCCCTTGTCAAAATTTCTTGCACCATTCAACCACTACCATAATGAAAATAAATATGGTCGCCATATACAGCTTTTGTTCTCGTAAAAATTTCCAGCAGCCAAAAATTGAATAACATCACACAGATTTTAATTATCTTTGGAGGGATTGTCTACCATAATATCATCTTCTAACTTAATCACAAGTGGCAGATGCCTCACTAGTACTTAAACAATGCGTATAACCATTGTGTAGGGGATACCTTTGCGACATCGCAGTCCACATGAGTTTCTATTGAACAATTCTCATATAAATAAGTGCTCTCATTATTGTCTTATGTTTATGGTTTGTATATTTATAGAGCTTAGTTGGTGATATAGATTCTGCCTTGAAATCATTATATAACTATCATCAAATATGGAAGCAATATGGTTTTACTCCAGAATTCTATAATATACCAGCATCAGAAGCAAATCTAAATAGAGAAGGCTATCCTTTAAGACCTGGTAAGCCATTCATAGCATTGAAATTAACTTAAAAGAAATGAAGGAGGAGTGAATTTACAAGTTGAGTCAAAAGTTCATGTTATTTTTATCCATAATGAAAAAGTTCCAACAGATCACAAACAAAGCTGAATTTATTTATCGAAGTAAATTCCATCATTATCTACAGCTTGTTGCCATCTTTGCATCAAAAGCTCTGCTGGTACCATTTGGTCGGTTTGGAGGCAAGAAAACTTTGGAGCTCTTGGTGCTCATTATTGGCCTTCTCCATACTGAATTGTTGTCCATGCAGGAAGGAGTTCAGGGACCGAAAGAGATGATAGTCTGACGGTGCAAGGCAAGATAACACTTCAGTTCCCTCATGTTTTCGAGTCTTGGGGTTGGTCTGATTGTTGGTGAAAGCCTTTCTGTATATACTCGTGTATAAGTCTACCCCCAATTTTTATTAAACATTTCAATCCAGATGCATTTTGATTTTTCTTCATTAACAAGGTACAAGCTAAAATTTAAAATGTTGTCGGAAATTCGCAAAAAAGTGTGCACAAATGTGGAAATTAGCAATAAGTGTGCACTAAAGCTCCTAATGAATGTATTTTTGTTTCCAGCTAAAACTCCTCCTTGTAATGTTTACAAGATTTTTCTTTCTCTCTCTTTCTTTTTCCCGACGTTTGAATGGGAACAGAAAAAAATTCGAGATAGAGGTTTTGAGATATGAAGGGTTTCTTTTAAATCAAGATTTTTAGGTTAATAAAGGTACTGTGGTAGTACAGAGAACAATGTGAGATAAAATGGTACATGTATAGAGTTGTGGCACCACTAACATCAGAAATGCACAAACTGTGCATGCTCAAATTAATGGATGGAATATAGATTTATGTCAATAATGAATTTTAATGATTCCATTTAGATACAGATTAAAAATTAAATATTAAATGTAAAAAATGGGATGCATTGTTTTGGTATGATGTAATCGGAGTTAATTTAGAATAAATATAGTCACGTTTTTGAAGCTAAATGTGATGGAAGTCCAATGTTTCGTTGAATGCCTGTGTTGGTATTGATGTTTGTTGTCCTTGAATAAACATCTCATATGCAACAGAGACTTGCCAGCAGAGAAAAATTGTTTTTCTGGGAATTTCTCTGTAATATCATTACCATCCATTACAATATTTCTAAGGGTTACCATAGTGTATTATTGTTTCATATTTTCTTTCTCTTTATTCAGAATTTATAGAGAGTATTATGTATTTATACAAGGCTACAAAAGATCCATTATTGATGCAGATGGGAGTGGACATTCTAGAATCAATTGAACATAGTGCAAAGACACCATGTGGATATGCAACAGTAAGTTATTCATCACTTTTTTAATTCTTCTTAAAAACTAAATACAGTGCTCCCTCTATATAATGGGGCTCTACATAACAGCAAGTCCATCTAAGTTTTTATTTTCTGGAAAAAAAACTTCGTTATATGGACTTGCCATTATAAATTTGGTGTTAGAGTCCCGTTATATAGAGGAAGCACTACATATAGAGCATTTTTAATCAGTTATTTCTAAAGTAATTTTTTTTTTTTTTAAGATCAAAGATGTTAGAGATCATAAAACTGAGGACAGAATGGAATCCTTTTTTTTAGCTGAAACTACAAAGTATTTGTTCCTTCTCTTTGATACCAATAATTTTCTTCATGCTGATGGTAGGAAAGGCACTATAATCAATTTGCCTGATAGGCAATGCATTATAGATACCGGTGGTTATGTTTTTAACACAGGTAAATTGATATTTAAATAGTTCAATATTAATAGTGTGTGTGTGAGTGTGAGAGAGAGAGAGAGAGAGAGATGAAAGAAGAACTGTCCAATTTATGTAATTTACCTTACAAATGGTCAATGTGCTATCCTCAGAGACAAGGCACACATCTGTTTGAAAGTCCACGGGACCAACTTCTCTTGCCCATGTGATTTCTTCCTTTGGGGATTTGTCATAAGGGCTGTCGACCTGTCCACAAGCTTTCAGAGCAATCCATGCACTTTTGAATTTTGCATGTGCTGTCTGTTCACAATCGAACAAACTATAGACCTTGTATATGTATGCATTATAACGGACCCATGAATTCTGTATTATGAATCTGCACAACAGAAGCAAAGAGAGGCTGTTAAATACTAATTGTAAGCCTATGGAGGTTACTCATAAAAATTTTACACTTTATATTCTTAAAGTTCTATACATTAACAACAAAGCCTCTTATGGGTGATTCATGGTCAATCCTCTCCTCGGGTATCAAGTGTCTCAATAATACGTTCTCCTTGTGTGGTTCTGGATAAATAACTGACAGTAAAACTTGACCCAATTAGGAAATTATCCACCTTTAATGATCAAAAATTTACCAACCCTGCACAAGTAAACACAATTTTATATGTAATAGTGTTCAATGAGAAAGAGTCAATAGCATACAGAATACATGTACGATAATAATCGACGTATATTATTATCAACAAAGTCCCTAAATCAAGCTATACAGACAATTAACCCGATAATTGGTCAGGGCTTGGTCTGTAATCTATAGCGGGAAGTTGCACCTCAAGTTAGTGATAAAATTTGAAATTTTGTTGTTACGGATTAAAGATTCCTATCAAGGAATATGGCAGACTACTAAAAAATGGAAGTGACAGAAACCAACTTGAGACCCAGTCGGTTTTTATTCAAAATTGATTTATAACAAGCTGACACACACACCAGAGATATTGGTATTTGTTTTTTGTTTCATCTCAATCTTTTGCTTTTATGAACCTGCACCCTTATTTCATGTATGAGCATCTCAGCAATACATTCATCGAGCTCAACTTAAACCATTCGTATATACAGGGTGTTTATGAATTCCATTGCCAGATTTGGAGAGGTGGTAGGGAAGGTCAAAACAACTATTCCGAATACCATTTTTCCCACAAAAACGTTGTAAACGAGTTAAAAGGTGTAAAGATCCCGACCAACCCCTGTGAATTCTGCACTGCACGGCACCCGCAGAGCTGCATGCAAAGCAGGAAATTAGCAACAAAAGCACTAATTGGTGAATCAAAACCCATGTACTACCTCCAAACCTGAATGGAGAGCATTACCTCACGTTTCTTCAAGATATCCTGCCTGGACTGGTGGAAGATGTCTTTGGAAGTCAGATGGCAGATGTGGTTGCAGCATGATGGAGCACCAGCACATTTTACCTGGGCCGTGCGCGAGTTTCTCGATTAAACCTTCCCTCAACATTGGATAGGTAGAGGTGGCCCCATTAACTGGCCACCGAGATCACCAGATTTAATGCCGCTGGACTTTTTCTTAAGGGGTCATTTGAAAAGCTCCAGTTTATGTTACTCCAGTAGCCAGTGTTGACAAGCTGAGAGCAATAATCTTTGACGCCTGCAGAGAGGTTCAGCAAAGACCAGAAGTGTTTGAATGAGTGTGACAGAACATGCAACAGCCCAGGTTCGCCAGTTCGAACAGTTGCTGTAATTCTTCTATGTAACATTGTAATAACCGTTTCTGCATTTGAAGAAATAAATTGTCCGGAGCTGCATGTCATGATTCACCAATTAGTGCTTTTGTTTCTAATTTCCTGCTTTGCATGCAGCTCTGCGGGTGCTGTGCAGTGCAGCATTTGCAGGGGTTGGTCGGAATCTTTACACCTTTTTAACTTGTTTACAACGTTTTTGTGGGAAAAATGGTATTCAGAATATTCATTAGTTTTGTCCTTCCCTACTACTTCTCCAAGTCTGGCAAAGGAATTCATAAACACCCTGTATATATATTTTCCTTTTTTTTTTTTTTATATTGGTCCAGTTTATTATTGAAATTTTAAATCAAGTTCATTTATGTCATCAGCTAAGAATGCAGCAATTCTGATCTGCAATCAATTCTAGTTTTTCCCCAAGCCTGTCCTCAATTCTTGATTAATGGACTGATATTCATTATGCAAGATAATTCCAGTTAACCTTATCTAATAAGTTTCTGAGATGGCTCTAAATTAATCTGGTTATTTGCAACTAAACGGATAGTTCATTTAATCATGGTCAAACCATTGTTCAGGAGGTCAACAAACTGTCTCTTAAATCATAAGTATTCTTATCGCTATGTTTTCATTACATTGGTCCAGTTTATTATTGTCCTCTTTTAACGAAACTACTTAAAAGATTCTTTAAAACTTGCAGAGATTATCAAATTTCTGTTAACTCTGTTCATTGTGCTATGAACTCCCTTTAGTAATTAACGTTCACTTTCAAGCTTTGAAACGGTAATTCATAGTTCACTAACTTAGGTCGGACCAAGTAATGGGGATGGGCAGGGGTGGAAAGGTACATAGAAAAGGAGGGAAATGGGGAGGGGACTTAGGTCGGCCCACCCATTACCCAAGTTGTTGTCGGTTTGGCTGCATCTTGTCAGCATCGTCTCCGGTAGGACCTTCAAAACAAGGCAGGTTCAGATGAGAATACTGACAGGTGGATACCATCATCTTCTGGTTCTTGAGGGGGGACACCGGTCATCTCTTGTCTAGTAGAAAAAGGCTTAACCTTCATCTGGTCCGTTTTGCAGAGGGTCTCTCAGGAATGAATGGTGATAACATTCCGAACTGTCCTTCAAGTTGCTTTCAATTTATAGTCTCTTGCCAAGAAATATGCATTCAAGCAATGTATACGGTTGTCATCAGGAAAAAAGCATCGACCTTACTGTGGTGTTCGATGGAAATGTCTTTAAAACAAAACTGCGATTTTTCTTTTAAGAAACAAGCATAATCGTCAGACTCTAAATCATTCAAGCTTATTTAAATGGGATTTTGGTCCTTGGGGAGATTTATAAAGTTCGTAAAGCTCATACTTTATGCTGTATTAGCTTACGATGGCTTCTGATCACTTTGTTTATCATTCATTCCTCTGTTCAAAAACAAATAAGTCCTCCTCCCTTCCTTTTTGTCTTCTTCCTTCCCTCTCTTAATTTCTTTTTATATTATTTTTTTTTTCATTATCATAATTCATTGTTTTGTTTTTTTTTATTCTAACATAATCGCTGCAAAACCCATGAATAGTAACCAACAATTCACTTTAATGGGACATAATAATCACATGTTAAATCGTTGTCAACAGCACAAAAGTCGATTGTTTGCACAATTATTAGACTGATTGAGAGAATCAAAAATATCTGATGGCTTTCAAAACATTAAAAAAAAAGATATATAAATAAAAACTCAAGGCGATATCGTTTTTGCCTGACAGAAATAAGATCCTTAGGTGAGAATCAACTTCATAAACTAACTGTCTTGAGAATAAAAGACGAAGGTCTCAAAAATTTTGTTTTCTCTGGGGCATTATAGCATTCATATGTATACTAAAAATAAAATTCATAGCTGGCTTTTGAGCACTTTTGCTTGAATGTTTCCACAATAATTTGTATGTTATTTAATACAAAGGTTGGTTTGGTGGCCAAGAGCGCTAAGGCGCAGATCCTGTTGCTCTCGAGACCAGCAAGTTGCAGGTTTGAATATGGACATTTGTGTTTGTCCCTTTACTAACAAGTTTGGAATTGAATTCGCCTTGTTGACTGATATTCAGTTTTGTGTTGAAAAACAATAGAAAACGTGATTCTGGGTTGAATTTGCCTTGTTGAGTGATTTGCAGTATTAGGAGTTTAAGGAACCCTCAAACTATGCCTAGACGTATTTTTTTATGACATTTGTTTAAGCCTTTTAAGAGATATTAATTTTTTTCTGAAAATAAAGAAATGGCCGCTGTAGAATTCATACAATGGAACAGAAGTCAATAAGTCGACATGTTATCAAGCTAAACCTCAGTAGGCTGATCCATTCAGTAGATTAAAAAAAGTCGCACAGTTTAATAGTTAGTAGGACCGCCTTTCACTTGATGACGGCACGCATTCACCATGGCATAAATTCAAGTTCATGAATTTTCTCTACTTTTGTTTTTGTCCAATGGTCCAGTAATTTTTTGCCCAGATCTTGCAGTGATGCAGGGAGAATGGAACCTCTCTGTATGCCCCTCTCCAATATATTCAAATCTATAGAATTAAGGTCAGGACTCTGTGGGGTCCAGTTGATGCGTTGAGATGTCTGATGATGAGACCAGAACCAGTCAGTTACAATTCAAGCTCTGTGAATGCTGGCGTTGTCGTCCAGTGCTTTCAGGAAAGAACTCGTTCATGGGTGGAATAACCTGGTAATCCAGTATATCCAGATGCTCAGTTGATGTTGTTTTATTGCTGCATAACATTGACCAACGGAAGCAACTCCAGATCTTACAATGTCTCCACAGTCGGTACTAGTGTTTATTTTTTTTTTTGTTTTTTATGCAAGCATCAGTCATCTTTTCAGGTGAATAAAATATTTCAGTTTCATGTGAAACTGTGAGATACAGGTTTGGATGGTTCCCTTGTTAAGCAACAACTTACTATCTAGAATAGAAAATTTGCTGTAAGCATTAGTAAAGAAATGTTTTGTCATAGTTAAAAACCACCCTTTTCAGGGCTAAGCAATTTGCCAATTCATGTTACATATTAGTATGTTAATGTTTCGACAATTCATTGCAGTGTTAAGAAAACTATTCCTACATGTTAATAAAAATAATGAAGCTATTTAAGAATATATATTCACGTTTTTAGTATGCATATAATTTTTAACATTAGCATATGAAAATGAGCATATAAATAATAACTTTAATAAAAAGTATAAAACTTTTAAAATGTACAAAGCTTATTTAAAATAATTTCTTGGACAATACTTCCTGTAAGTACATATTCCAACCAAAAACAAATCATTGTAGAAAAAAAACAGCAAACAAAGTTTTGAAATCATTTCAGCAACCCTTGTATTTTTATGCAGCCATGATCAAATATCTCTGCTTCTGTCAGAGCTATCTGCATGAAATTGGGATGGCTTACGTGGAGTACATATCCCCTCATTGAGTTCTATTTATATGTTTATACATGCATTAGTTATGAGATACATTCTTTAATGGTGGAAGTATACACTATTGAATTCTATGGCACAGACCTCTTTTCACGACATCACAATCTTCTCTAGGTATAGGAGGTATTAGACATATTGTTAAAAAAAAAAAAAAAAGTGTGTTTGCCCATTACAGGTCTCTGGTTTCAAATGATAATTCAGTGTATAAAATAAAGCTGTTAGCTGTTGAAAGTTATGAATTTATTTCTGATGGTATAAATATGTTTTTAATAAATTTGTAAATTTCCAGTATTAGTTATTTCATATCACCTGACTAACCATAAAATTCTAACCATTGTTATATATTAATATGCAATGTATACAAAATTACTTGATTATACACTGAGTGAGCATATTATTATGACCACCCTGTCAGTATCTCGTTGGGCCACCTTTTGCCTTTAACACTGCAGTTATTCTTCGTGGCATTGATTCCACGAGATGTTGGAAGGTGGTGGAAGGAATCTGACACCATGCCTGATAGATAGCACTGTCTACATAGGTGGTGGATCCAGCCGTCTGATGGTTCGTTCGACTTCGTCCCACAAATGCTCAATTGGAGTGAGATCTGAGGATTGTGGAGGCCACCGAAGTAAGGCAAAGTCCCCCTCTTGTTCCTGGAACCACTCCTGCACAATACGAGCTCTGTGGCATGGTGCATTGTCTTGCTGGAAGTAGCCATCTCCATTGGGGTACACCATCAACATGACGGGGTGGACTTGATCAGCGACGATACGGAGGTATGCTGTGCCATCCAGACGTTGTTCAACACGTATTAACGGACCCAACGCTTGCCAGGAAAACATTCCCCAGACCATAACACTGCCTGCACCAGCCTGAAGGGTTGTACACATGCATGCGGGGTCCATGCTTTCGTGCTGTTTCCACCAGATTCTCATGCGGCCGTCTGCATGATGTAACTGGAATCGTAACCACATGATTTGTTTCCACTGCTCGATAGTCCAGTCCTTGTGCTCCTGAGCAAAGTGGAGTCGTTTTAGCTTGTTGGCTGCAGACAGCAAAGGTGTGCAGACAGGTCTTCGGCTTCCGTATCCCATGCGATGCAGTGCTGGAGGACAGTGCATTCAGAGACCGTTTTGGAGGACCCCTGATTAAGGTTAGCAGTGATTTGATGCACAGTTGCCCTTCTGTTATCCTTTAGCAGTCGTGACAGTCTCTCTTCTGTCCGATCATCAACCATCCGTGGGTGGCCACAACGCGAACGTTCAGACCCCGTCTTCCGGCTAACCGTCCAGTGTTTAAATACTTTAAGGACAGCTGCTCTTGAGCACCCCAGGAATGCTGCTGTTTCACTGACACTCGCTCCATAGCTCCGAGCACCTGCAATCATCCCGCATTCGAAGGCTGTTAAATCGCGTCGTCTACCCATAGTTGAAGAATGGAACACATCTACTGTTGTTGATGACACTCAGCTTCCCTTTTTATATTGGTCCGGCCCGCTAGCAACATTGTGGCGTCGTCCGTGCACGCATTTGCATAAACATGTCAGGTGGTCATAATAATATGCTCACTCAGTGTAGATTGTTCAAATGTACACTAATGTCATAATTCTGAATGAAAGTCTGATAACACTGTACAACATGAAAAATGTCCTTTAGATGAAAATGTGTTTCTTGTATATTTTTGGCTGAAACTAACGAATCTGTAATTATTTTTTTGTTTACCATACACCATTTTCCAAAAAATCCACATTTTAGCTTTTTACGTATCTATATTGTAGCACATATAGAAGCGTTATGTGATCGGTTCCTCATCCTGAAGATCTTCCTATACCTACAGCTACAGATAAATATACTGTTGATTCAGAGGAAGACACCTCCGATGACCCAAACCATCAAGATCCTGACTTTCAACCATCAACATCTATGACATGTTCACATCACACAGGCAGAGCTTAACGATGGAATGGAAGTATGCTAGCTGACTGTTGCTGCTTTGTTATCAGGGACACACCAACAGATGCCTACAAGAGGAAACTGCAAAAAAAATCATTTTAGTGTTTGTGTTTTCAATAATCAAGCCTCTGTTACATTTCTCTGAGAAGTGGGTCTCCTACAAAAACGGTACATGATGGACCATTTTGGTTTTGATATATGAATCAAGCACCTTTTGTTTATACAGAATCACATAGTTTCATCTAAAGGACAGAAAAAAGTTCAAATTTGTCATACAGTGTAATTTTAATTCGCATACACTCTTAAAAATTTATTGTGAAATGCATTTGCATTCATGTGTGCACACCTACAAGTCTCTAATTTGATTACAAATATATTTCATTAGCTTTCATCTTCTCTGTATAATCCATAAGAGATAGTCTGCTGGTAGGTCTGCTTATTTTTTATTGGTAATTTGTTCCACTGTTGAGAGTATTTACTATACAATGAATAATCTTGCCATCAAAGAGAGCCTTTGCTATAAAAATTATCCGGTGCTTAAAAATGAGGTAATCGTTCAGATTTAGTGAGATCCATGCCGTGTTCCTGGCTAAAAACATTTGTACTCCTTTGGCTTATATACAAAGTTTCATCCTCCTGAACTAGTGGACATGCATTTTTTCCACTCCTGACCAGTAAGCTCCAAAATGTAGTCGTCTCGCATTGCTAGGATGTCATCGTCACTGTTGAAATGGAAGCTCTGAGCTTCTTCTTCATTGTGGGGAACAAAAAGAAGTCACAAGGTGCAAAGTGTAGAAATTAGGGGAGTTTCGTCAACATATTGACTCAATTTCACAGAAAAATCTGTTGTCTTAACTGTGATCTGTGCTGGGGTGTTGTTTGGTCTTCGAATGCTTCTTCTTCCATTTTTCAAGGACTTTTTCATGTCCCTTAATGCAGGATGTCACATACCACTCTGCTGTAATTGCCTTTTTGTTTTCAAACACACCAGTGCACACGTGGCTAGTGGAACAGAAGAAAGTTACCACCATCACCTTCCCAGCACTCCAAGAACGTTTGTATTTCTTTGGTAGTCCTTCCCTTTGGGGCACCACCATTTGGATTTTTCTTAGTTTTGGGGTCATAATGATAGTCATGTTTCGTCACCTGTGCAGATGTCGTTGACATGTTTTGATTCCCTGTTTTTGAACCTTTCGATCATTTCTGGGCACCACTGCACTCGGACTGCTTTCTGCTCTAGGATCAACAAATTAGGGATCTGTTGTGACGAAACCTTTCTGAGTTGCAGGTATTCATGCAAGATTGTTTTAACCGCTGATGATCCAATGAATAGGTTACCCGATTGTCATTCATGATCATATCCAACACATCATGATGTTTTCTGGCGTAACTGCACTGGCTGCAAGGTTTGTCTTCAAGTGATTGTCTTCCCCTCTTAAACTCACATTACCAGAACAAAACTGTGGCTTTACTTGGAGCTCTGCCGTTGTAAAATTTCAAAACAATCCAACATTTCTAAGACTGTGGAATAATCATAGAAAATCATAGCATGCCATAATAAAATATTCCAATGGAGCAAAGAAACTGTGGAGATCTAGATAAGGTGAAAACTAGTAACAGGAAAAGCCGCACAATCCACAAAATTATTTTCATAGCCATGCCTGCTGATTCAGCTCCATTGCGTTTTACATCTTATCTGCTAGTGCGTGAGCTTTAGAATTGTGCCAAGCGAAAACAATGACACGTGGCATGCTCAAATTTGGCACGCAACCATATAACAGAGTGAAGTACTTGGAGAAAATAAAACAAATTTGGTGAGATCTGTTCAGCATTCCTGGCTAAAAACTCTAGAGTATCCCTCATAATGATAACAATTAGTTCCCACTTTCATTTTTATGTTGCCACCTGCACAGGGGCATTCTCGACTTCTTTCAACTTCTTAATTCATTGTGAATCTACTGGAAATCTTACATTACAATGTACTCTTGCCTTATGGTGGTCTGATATTTACAGGGTTAGCCTAAGTGATTCATTGGGTTTCAAAGCACTGTTTATTTACAAGTTTCTGGTACATTCTACAAATGTTCATTGTGCGCACTCTTGATCACCCAGCACACATCCAAATGGTAATCCAGTTCACTAGCATGGTTCCGTCAGTGTCCATCACTGCAGCAGTGATGCTTTCCTGCAGTTCTTGCAGCGTTGTTGGCATTAAACTTTGTGAGTGTATGTATCTTTTTATGTATCACTCATCTTTGTACATAATATATTTGTAAATAGACAGTGCTTTGAAATCTGATGAATCATTTAGGCTAACCCTGTAATATGGCCAAATCTCTCTCACGTAAGTTGATAAACAAATCTTGTAATGCCATTGTCGTGTGTGATCTGAGATATAAAAAGGTTCATAAATAAAATTGAGCGTTTTAGAGATCAGAGGGGGGGGGGGGGGGGAAAACAACCTTTGAGCGACTTAGTCAACATCACACTTGCTTTATTTATGTTTAAACATTATAGTTGTTTGATAGATTAACAGTATTCTTCGATAACAAAATCTTTAAACGAAATTATCAGTTATTTATTTTTCAATATGAAGAAACTTATATCGTTATCAAATATAGTTGAAGGGGAGTATCTGCTTATGAGTAGTTCCAAACTGTAATAAATTATGCATTTATAAACAGTGTGGGCCATTTTCATACTAAATATTAAATCATTACATAACCTTAGTTAGGTTAGGAATTTGTCTTTGCTGTTAATTAAAAATGATTAATTTCATCCTTTTTTCTATTTACAGAAGCTCATCCCATTGACATATCAGCTGTATATTGTTGTAGCAACCAGAAAAAGCAAGATGATCTTTTATTGAAACGATTTCAGAATTCTTTGGATATTCCATCTTTTTATGGTATTACTGATTCTGATCCTCTGAAAATATTTGCACAAATGGCAAAAAAATATAAAAAGCGTTCAAAGAGAAAGCCAGAATCAGCAAAACAGAAAGAGGCCGAAACCTTACAGAATGGATCTCCATTGAAGCATGATATACATAATATTAAAGATCCAATATCGTATGATGGAAAAACACCTGAAAAACCTATCAAACCTTCTGTGATTTCTGCACGTGTTCATAATAAAATGCTTGATAGCAACTTGATTCATACTTCAGGAGCAAATCATTGCAAGAGACCAAATTTTGAAGACATCATTAAGCCACGTTGTGAATTTGATGCGAGTAGGAAAAAAGTGAAAAATGAAATAAAGTATTTGCCAGATGAAAATGTAGATCATGACTTGAAGAGGTTATCAAACAAATATTTATCATCTAATGCAGTTGATGATAAAAGGACAGGTGACAAGAGAAAATCATCTTATTCTTCTGAAATACTTAGATCATCATCATCATCATCATCACTTAATCAAAAACTTGTTCATGAAACGAGCACTTTCACTAAACATACAACAGCCTTAACACAGTTTCAACAGCTTCTGCAAACTCCATTTATGTCTAGTAATAAATATGATGTGGTCAAGACACGTAAATTAGTGAGCACTATGGATCGTGATAATGAAAGTGAGGATATTAGAAACCGAATGACTGTGAAAACTTACAAAGAGGAAGAAGGCAAGATGGAGAAGGCAAGCAAAGAATTTGACAACATTAAATCAGAAATCAATAATATTGTTTTAGAAATGGAAAAGCAAATGAGGAAAAAACAACCGGATAACGTGAATAGCAAAATAGAAGTGGAATAAGAAAAAATTGGAGGAGATACTCCATCATCCATCAAGGAAGAGAATTCATCTCCCTTGCCTCCAGACAACAAGCCATTCTTGTTGAATGGCAGTGCAAATGCTCAGCCAGTTGTAAAACCCAAGATGGGGGATGTGGGTCAGGAGAAAGTTCTCCTTTCTGACCCCATTAGCAATAAAAACACTTTAAGAGAACCTTTGAAAAATATGCATTTGCATAAAACTTTTAATAAATTTAGTTCTAGTTCAGACTATTCTGTTCTTAAATGCCCAGCTCAGCCGTTTTTGCTACGGTTATCACAGATGGGTGAACTGTTCGAATATAAAAATAAAGTGTAAATAATTATATAAAGTGATATGTTGTCGCATGAATCCTTTCATGAAATTTACCTTTAAAATCCAGATTCATAGAGAATTGTGGAGAAGGATGAGAAAAGTAATTTCATCATTAAAAATTTTGGGGGAGAAGCAACAAAAAATGTATCCTATTGTGCAAGAAATAAGGTAGAGTCAGGGATATAATGTTTGTTGTATTATTTGTGTACACAGGTTTTAATATTTTATAAATTATTTTAAGGTTTTTTAGAGAAAAAACTTTTCCCCACAAATTTATATTAAAGGATAATCTTAGCAATTGAACAATTTGGAGATGGTGTAAAGTTTTAATAGGAGTCACCCAGGGGGGGGGGGGGGTCATCTGGTGAATCCCTTGATCAGATAAAAAATATTTTTTTCTTTTTTCTCATCGCATCATCTTTCTTGGCCCCAAGTTTTAACGTACAAGTTCTCTGACCTATTTAACTAAATATTTTGGGGCTTATTTTTTTTTTCTTTCCTTCCATCTTGGTCAGGAAGAGACGAGTTGTAGGTCGATGGCATCAATTGCTTTCTCCTGCCCCTGTAGACACTGAATGGAAACAACTCTCACCGATTTTTATGAAAAGGCAACGTAAAGAAAAAGAGTAATCAGTCCCTTAATCATATTTGCATTTTATATATGCCTAAGAACAAGTTAAATTGAGCGCCTTAAATGTAAATATACCTTTGTTTTTATAGAAATTACAAAAAGAAAAGAACCTATATTTTTGAAATCATGGATTTAAATATCCATCATCACCTTTGATGATTTCATGAGAGAATGAAAAAAAAAATACATGTTTGAGACAATTTGGTGTTAATATGATTTTTTAATACTTTATAAATTTATTAGTACAAATTTATAAGTTACAAAAATTTCATAAATTTGTTTGCTCCGCTACCAATGGTTTTAGAGGTAGAGGGAATGAAAGCCGAGGCAACATTTGATACTGACATTCACATTTGTTTGGGACTGTTAGGAAATCCAGAGAAATTTACTTATATCAGATTATTTTTTTAGGTAATGACATTCACTGTGAAGAAAAAGTGTATGAAAGAGAGAGGGGTGAGGAACGAATAAGAAATGCGACCCATTTAGCCAAAAATTGTTCTGGTTGACCAGGGCAGGAGGTTGAAGAGGGAGGGGAAGTAAAACATGGCACCACCTTTCTCCCCACCAATGTCGTAAGAGACTGCAGAGGAAGTGGTGTCGGTGTTTTAATATCCTTCACTGAGATCAAGGCCTACTGGACGAACAAGATAAATTGCCTATTCAGTGGCCTGGCCTACTTTTTGGCATTCTTTTCTCGCATGAGGATCCTTTTTTTTTTTTTTTTTTTTTTTTTAACTTCCTGTTTCAAACAAAAATCCCACCACACGCGACGCGTACCTTAATATAACAAATATTGACGCGCAGCATAGGATGCGCTCAAAAAATATTGTTTTTTCTTTTTCCTGAAGATGTGCCCTAGCAATTTTTTTTTTCATGTTTGCATGATAAATTGTAGACTTCAAAGAAAAATTTAACAGTAACTTTAATTAATGCTCGCGTGTTAAAGAAAGTTGGGAAGCTATTATAAAAGTGCCTAGCTAAATGAAAAAAAACAAACAATTTTTTTTTTTTGAGCTCCAAAATGAAGAACCTCATAGAGAATAAGAATTTCATAAACCGATTATTGAATAATTATTGAAGAGAGGTTTTATTGAAAGCTTTTGTTTTTCTCTCTTAAAGGGAAAACCGCACTTCTGTATAAATCAATTTTTGAAAAAAAATCCCAACAACTTTAAAACTAATAATAAAAAAAGAAAGAAACCATCTTAAAAAAATTACTGTTGGAGTGAAAGGAGATTCATGAGAAACCAGATTCGTGGTCAGTCGAATTAGCTTAAAACGACGCGATTTAACGCGCATGATAAACAATTTCCGGCTATGATGCAATTCCGGTTTATTTTATCAATATGAGGCGGGAGGAACGCGCACGTAAACTTCGTTTCAATGTTTCTTTTTTTTGTGAAATTTGTTATGGGAAAAAAAAAAGTTTTCAACAATTTGATCACCGGCGATAAGCAAAGTTTGCTTGACATTGAGAAGTCAAAAAAATATCGGCAAATTATTTGCTGCAAATCGATCAATAGCTTCATCAGAGTTCAAAAAACTTTATCGTGGGAAAGAACAAAAGAAAAGCGCAGAAAAATAGTTGGCGAAAGAACATTTTATCCGAGAAATGGCATTTTTTTTTATATTTTTTTATTTTTATGTACCGAAAAAAATGACACGTCATAAATGCGTAATGTGAATGTTCGGAAAATAATCTAAAATTCATCAGTGCTCAATTTTTTTTTTCGTCTCTTTTAAAAAAGGCCATGTCGTTTCTTCCTGTTTTAATAGATTCATAAGGAAATTTTTTAAAAAAAATTATTTATGCAAACTAGTGTTCAGGCAGAGAGAGAGAGCATTCACAAATTTTCAGAAGAAAACGTTCTGCGTACTGTTTTTTCCATAAACAAACAATAATGCTTCCTAGAAAGGAAGTAAAAAAAATAATGGGTTTCCCCCTTTCCCATATCCTCTTCTACGCTAGAAATACCATTGCCCTTTTTATCTGATTTCAAATAATTTTTGGAGCGATATTAATAATTAAGGCTATTGTTATTGTTTGAGAAATTCGGTTGATTGGTTTTTACGTCCACTGTCTTTCTTCTCTGGGTTCCTGGAAGGAAGCGTCTCGTATGAAACCTTTTTTTTCTTGAAATTCCCGACTTCTTCGTTGCTTAGCAACTGGCGTAGCTTCACGTCTAGCGGGGAAAATTGCAACAAAACTAAAATACTGGCCCACATTTGCGAGGTATATGCGTTGCCTAGCAACGTTATGAGAAAGCATTCTCGCATCTCGTGCGAAAATGAGATCTTGAAATGATCCAAGTTCATTGCCTCGAAGATCTAAATACTTTGCAAATGGACTCCAGTTAGTACTAATCTTAGTCGTTGGGGAAAGAAGCTTCTCCCTCGACCGAGGTGGATGCAAATTGCATACTTGGCTTTTTTCTTTCTTTTTTAAATAAGGAACAAGTTTATTCCAAGATGTTCATCGCGCAGACTATTACTAATTTCTCAATTAATTCAGTTATTTATAAAAACAAGACTCTAGCATTAAGAAATAATTTACATAATGCAACATACTTTTCTAAACTTGAAAAAGAACATAAGCGATATTTAATAAGAAAATAATTTCTAACATATTTTTATATAATCAATCTTTTACATACTGATATTTAACAATCTATAAAAATCACAAATGAAGTAACAAAACATAGCTGCTAACAATTTTCTAGGGAACTTAAAATACATACATACGAACAAACTCTTCAAAAAAGTGTGAAAGCATATTGATATGATAGAGAGGCAGAAGAATGGTCAGTTGACCATTCCCTTTTATACCTTTAAAGTATACACAACGTCTGAAATATAACTTGATACTTTTGGCATCCTTTTAATTTACCTTGACAAATGTTAGAACTTCAAGGTTAAAACAATTGCATATTACACCCAATAATTAGAAATTAAAAGGAACACATTACAATAAATCTACATAAATTTTTTTTTATGCTTAATAAAATTAACAATTTAAATCAAACTTAAAAGTTAAAAATATTTCTAAGAAATGGGCATAAACAACAACAATAAAATTCTACATTGACTTGATTAACATTTAATTAAACTTTATGATGAAACAACAAAAATATACATCAATCTAAATATTTTATAAAGAAATCCAATATGGGGGAGACGATAAAATGAGGTAGGAATAAATTGCATTATTCTTTTAAAACAAATTTCAAA
Organism: Rhysida immarginata; assembly: GCA_023313115.1. Lineage (NCBI taxonomy): Eukaryota > Metazoa > Arthropoda > Chilopoda > Scolopendromorpha > Scolopendridae > Rhysida > Rhysida immarginata. The sequence continues at coordinate 1,204,031 of JAHWFO010009537.1, read as the reverse complement.
AAAATATACATGTAAAGGTTACCATAAAAAAAACATTAAATGATTGTATGGAAATATATATACCAATGGGTATTCACAAAATTGCTCCATAAAAAAAAAATAAATAAAATAAATAGATAAATAAAATAATATAAAAAAGGCCTTAGAGCAAAATGCCATTCTTTCTACTTACTGTTGACAAGATTTTTTTTTTCTTTGTTAATGAACAGTGACTGTTATCAGCAATAAAACTCAATAATGACCAGCTGAATGTTTAGATTGCAAGAAATGCTTTCAAGATGCACATCTTCAGCAGATGGTATGTTAGCTATAACAAGCATGATAAACAAGCCTTTACCTTTGCTAATGATATGGAGCTGTTTGGCCAAAGCAGAATTTGCACTAGTCCAATTAAATGAAAACATATACTTAGGAAGATTGCAGCTTATTTCAAATGACTAGTCACTGTCTGAATGAAAATATTTAGCATTAACAGCATCAAAACCAATGTAAATCTTTCTATCTTCCTTAACTTGAACAGGATACACAGTCACTGCAGTATCTCTTCCTTTAGGTAAGCATATTTTACCCGTTCGGACGTCAAATGTCCATCCATGCCATGGGCAACGAACACACAAAGTCTTGTCGGGGAGCACTTCGATATCTCCCAGATGTAACGGACCACCTAAATGAAAAAGATTAGGACTATAAATTAAGAAGAAACTATAAGTTATTTATTAATGATTGTAAATTATTTTTAAATGAAAGGTTATTCCACATCGACATGGGTATTGAATAGAAGAATGTACATAAAACAAATTTTTCCAAAAAGTGAGTGAAAAATATGGGTAATCGTAAACTAACAGTTTTTGGTTAAAATCACTTGATGCTCCATCTAATTGAAACTGCCAACATTTTTGGGTGTTAAATGAGCTAT
>JAHWFO010009537.1:1166508-1202715 GCA_023313115.1 Rhysida immarginata | reverse complement strand
AATGAATTACTCTTAACCATCATTATAATTTGATACTCAATAATGGATATTTAGTATTAACAGAGTTAACAAGAGTAGTTAGCTTACACTTTAAAATTATAATTAAAGTTGTTAAGTAGTATAAGCCTTTGAACCCTGAAAATTGCTTCATGACATAACAGTTGTTGGAATATTCTACTGAGTTATGGTATCGTTATGCTAATGCTTCTGTTATGTAATCAAAGATGTTAAAATGTTTTGACTTATACTAGAAAACAATTTATTTATTAATTTACTGAAGTTAACAACAGAAGCTGAAGAACGAGCACAAACAATGGAATGCATAATGCGAAGTATATTTGACGTTATTATTTTAATAAAGTGCATTTAGTTTGGAAAAAGCAATCAGACATTTAAAAAATAAAACAAAAAACTCAGCAGTTCTTAAACAGTTAACTTGACTCAATCGATTTCATTATTTTGTTAATAGGGTGGATTTTAAAAATCAATTAAAAGAATATGCCAAGGGTATTTTGTGCTATCATACTGAAATCGTTCATTAAACAAGCTTGGACCACCCAAATCACTAACGAAAACACTTTCCTAGGTTTGTTGTTGTTGTTGTTTTTTAATTTATTTTTATTTGACTTTTATTTTTATTTATTTTTTTGTAGAAGTGGAGTCTTAAAATGCATTGAGGATTTTAAATGAATATACAATATGGCTTATGATTGAGAAGTTGAGTTAAATGAAAAGTAAATCTCTCTTTCTCCCAAAACCGTTTATTATTTTTCCCTACACTAAAAATTCAGGGCAGTGAATCTGAGAGGTCAAGACATTGCTATGGAAAGAAAATGATAGGCTTTATCTAGGTTAATCCTCTATGGAGAAACACTTGTCAAGCCTTTGAGGTTGGGTTCTTTTGTAAATGTTATTACTCATAAGGTGAGTGAATATGAGAGATTTTCTTTCTACCGTTAAGAAAAAAGGGAAAAGAGAATGGCGTGCTTAGTTTTCGTCACCTGCATGGGGGCATTTCTCATGGAGGGCAAATACTTCGTCTCCCACCCGGAATAAGGCGATGTCTTCTTCGTTCGTGGCCACTCTCACACCAGTCCTTCGACCTTGGCTCTCACCTTTCGGCTTGGATCCAGCGTTCGAAGACGACGAAGGCAAAGAGTCCTCAAGATCTGCAAACAGGGCATTTTCAGTGTCATCATTTACTCTGATTGTCTAGATGACCAGAATTCTTTAAACGTAGACTCAAAAGTTGATTTTTTGACTAGTAAAAATAAAGTTTTTATTCATTATAGAGTTAAATTAAAATAAATAAAATCAAACCTTGGAAAGTTACTTCATCTACAGGAAGAAATATTTTGCTATCCCCTGCACTCATTGGAGTGCAAGTACGAATTTTTTTTATATATATAACGGAAAATAAAAACTCACTGAAGATAAACAAGCCGCGGTTATGAGGGAAAACCAGGAAAACGCTGAATTAGTTTATTAGAAGCACCATAGGTCGGATTCATTACTTGGAATGGTTATAATACATGTAGCAGATATCACAGCCAACTTTATTTTTTCTTTATTGTTACTTATTGTTTTTTTTTTCTGCTAAAGAAATGCTTATTGGAAGGAAAACCCTCGCCTTGGCATTCATCGCACCGTATTCACGATGACTAAGTAAGGCGCCATATTGTTGTTAGACTCATGCGCCGCCTACTGTCGACATAGAGCAGTAGGAGAGGAAAAAAAAACAACAACTCCGCTGTGAATTACCGAGGACAAAAGAGCCGCAAGGCGAGCGGAGTAGTGCGCCGACGCTGATTGGTTGCTCATCTAACGGGATCCGGTGGATGACGACGGGTGGAGGGTGGTTTAGCGGCACGATCTTCTGGAAAAGGAGAGTTATCCGAGACATTTCGTCTTTTACACTTTGAGACTTTGAGGTACCAGCAGGAAGGTTAGGACTGAGCAAAGGTTTTTCAGCGCCCACGGGGTCTAAAGTTGACAGAAATTCCACCTACAACTCGCTGCTGCTGCTCTTGTTACACCGAGTAAGAGAGGAAAAATCCGGTGAGCTCAATTGCCTTCTTCTATTTCTTTCTTTTTTTGCGCTTTTTTTTTATATTTAGCCTTTAAAGAGGAGGGGGAGGTTTACCACCTGATCAATAGTTTAAATAACACCGCTATTTTGTTCTGTCAGTTAAATGCCGCGTTTTGAATGATTATTTATTTATTTCTTTATTTATTTCCACCCGCTTATTCTCTTTGTTGGATGGATCTTTCGCGATGCTCATGCCTCGCGAGAGTTTGAATTGATGCTGCTGCTGTTTCTGTCTGTTATTTTATGTTGGTGTCTACGTATTGCTACAATATTTCACCTTGTTTATAATTTCCGGTGCTTAATATAATATTTATAGGATTAAATGTTAGGGTAATGATTATATTCGCTTGACGATTTGTATATAATTTAAGAGCTGTGCTATTGATTTATAAGCAAAACTTTACTTTCAAAATAATTAAACGTTTACGTTTTATTTACTGATGGTTCTTTAAAGCATCATGATTAAGCATCCATCTTTAGTGGACCATTCGTTTTGGCCTAGTCAGCCGAACAACAGAATAATGGGTTGCTTTAGCGATTGTTCCGTGAAATTCGTTTGTATTTTTTTCCAAGCCCTTTATTTATTCAATCCATCGCTGGTAATGAACCTCTGCAGCAATCCTCGCGAAACCTACATTGGCGTTTGCTGGTGCTATGATGGCAAGCCCAACCGCTCGAACCGGTGGCGGAGCCTCTGGCGAAAGGCAACCGATGTCGGGTTGGTCGGTCGGTCGATGGATGAATTGATTTCAACAAACCAGAACGAGCGGGCGAGCGAGCGGGCAGCAATGTAAGTAGCGCTGCTCGTGCAGAAGGAGGAGGAGGAGGAGGAAAAGGGGGTCAGCGGCCTCTGTGGTGCTTGGCGCACGAATATTGTACGCCATTCTAGCTTTGGGACATTGGCCCCCTTTGCTGTTGCCGCCGCCACCGACGATGACCACCAACGGCTCCTCTCTCTCTCTTTCTCTCTGTTGCCTACTCAACCGTGGGTACCGTTACTTCTTTTGCATCCAAACAGGTGAAATCCTGATACCCCGATGTAGAGAAGGGAGAGAAAAGGGGAAATGTCATGGCGTATCGACTGGAAGCCACCTCTTTCATAGAGAGCAAAACACAAGCATTTGCCTAGATGCATCTAAATGAAATGATTAAAAATGTTGCTAACCATTGATTTCTCTCAATTGCGCTGTTATTAATTATTTTGCAATATAATTTACATTTTAAAATGCAACAAACCTCTAAAGAATTCATTGATTTGTAAAACGATTTTTTTTTTCCTATTGGGGAAGATATAATTTTTTTTTTATCATTTTCACGTGAATTCACTTTTAAAAAATTAAGTGTTATTAAAACTTTTTAAATGATTGTTATTTATAAACTGTTCATTTGGTTTTTTATTCCTTTCAATTTTCATACAAATATTTCACTTTTATAAAAAATGCAGTCAATGACGTTATAACATAAAAGTTGAAAACTGCGATTTTAAAAATAATTATCTTTTCACAAATTGTTGAGTTGAAAGTAGTTCAAAAGGGAAAGTTAAATACATATAGAGTATATTTGATTTATATGAAGAACGAATTGAGCATCCAAATGATCCCAAAGGTCGATGTTCGAATGTTGCATCGAATATTCTTTTTTAGTTGTAGTTTTTGGTTTTTTTTTTTCACTTTTTAGGTTAATGTGGATCATTTTCTTTCATTTTATTTATCTCTCTTAATAACTGGTGTGATTGAATTTCATCGTGTATGCATTTATTATGTATCTAAAACTAATATTTTTGCGAGAAAACGAGTGTAAAAGGTTTGAAAAAAACGGCGGGAATCGTTTCTTTTATGAAGCTGTCAAGAGCCACTCAGCAAAGTAGCGCTCACGGCTCGAGTGACTGAAAATGAGCAGTTAGCATCGAATTCTATTTTATCTTTAACGTTTCTGTCTTATACCAGAAGACATAGGTAATTGCGCATAAAAGAGTGTTTGACAAGCGTTGGCTAAGGTCAAAAGTTTTGAGTTTGTATCCCTTCTGGAGTTCAAGATGAATTTGCTTTCTCATCCTATTTAGTCGAGCTTGGAGTTTTAAAAAAGAAACGAAAGGTAATGAAACTGTAAAAATAACCAGTTTGGATTAAATGACCCTCGTGGTGAACGCCTAACAAAAGCGACCAAAGATTTGATTCATTACATGAACAACTATTTCAAAAGCGTTGCATGTAATAATGGCTTCGATCCACTCCAGTCGGTAGTTGTCACTGTTACAGTTAAATTTTGCTTCACAAATCTGCATTCTCATAGAGTGAAATGAGAGTGAGCGATTTCACCAGTGTTTAAAAACCTTAAGAATTCATTTTCTATTCGTGATAGTTTCAACGTGAACAACAAGCACATTGAATGGTTTATCAATATTCCTCATGTATTTCTCTGTTTTTAAAGATGTACAACATTCTTCATCGTTTATTAAGTTAAGAGTGTTTCTAAAAGTCGTTCTTCCTTGATTCCTCCTGTTTGGTTTACATTTTCTGTGATGCTTTGATAACGAGAAACGATAATGGGAAAATCTAAGGTTGTTTTGAGGTTTCGATTTTTCCTCCGGCATTTCACTTTTTTAATTAGGCGTTCTCTTTGTTTTTAGCCGTCAAAAATGACAGCGTTGTTTCCATTCGTCAAAATTGAAATGACGAGTTTTTACACAAATTCCTTAGTCGAATAGTTTCTTTTTCTTTTTTATTTAGAGTACTCTTTTAAGTAGTCATCGATTGTGTGTGCTTTCCAGAATGTGAATTGGTTTGTACTCGTCACTGGCAATCAGCTGCTGAAGAGCGAAACGCATAAAAAACACTTGGAGTTATGATATATGAGCAAACTAATTTTGATCGATTCGTTGAAAAAGCAGAGAAGTTCCACTGAAAAGGTCTTCCTTCGTCGAGGATATTGAACGTGAGCAGAATCTGGCAAATTGTTTCGAGCGTGCATTCAACTCTGCCCGTAAACAACTTCTGTTTTGAAAAGAAATGTCGTTTGATTTTTAAAATTCGAAAACAAATGTTAATTTCTATTTTTTTTCCCTCCCTCATCCGATTTGATACATTAATTCAAGTAGGTGTTGCTTAAAAGGTCAGAGATGTGTTTATAGGTAATGAAAGCGCGCGTCATTCGCGAGTTGGTTTAGAGGGTGGGGAGGTACTTGTTTACTAAAACTAAGGAACTGGTGTTGCTTACTTGTTTACTTCAGTTAAAGAGGAACTAACTTTTTAACTGACATCATTGTGGTACACACTAAATGCGTAACTTGAAAGACTGTCTAGAAAATGGCGTTGCCTCGTTTATATGGAAGGTCAGAAAATTTCGTTGCGCGTTTTAAACGAACAAACGTGTTTCGACCTCTATTTTCCCGTGGAATTTCATGGTTATTGTTATTATATTTATAACTAGTGTTAAAGATTATGAAGAAAAATGAATGGATGGGTGTGTTTCCTCTTCTTTTACTTTCCGTGCGTATGGTGGTACATTTTTTTGCCTAACTTCATCAGTACTGACACTGAATGATGTAATTTCCTTTCCCTGTAATTTAGCAACAACAACAACAAAAGAAAAAAAAATACACAATAAGTAATTATAACGAAAAAAATGCATGGAAAAGAAAACAGTGCAGAACTTTTATTTTTTTATTTTTGCTTTTAATTTAGCTTTATTTTCCCTTATGTCTGAGCATCCGTCGCTCCCATTTCCATTTTCTCTTTTCCCTTCTGAAGATATTAAAATATTTGCGTGTTTAATATTACTTACCTGAGATAAGTGTGTCACTTTGTCTGTTTTTAAAAAGGCTTCTTTTTTTGTTTCTTTTAATTTTTCCGTCTTTCGTTTTCGTTAGGTTTCCCCTTCTACTTCCGCATTCTGTCTCCCTCCTCCCTCCATCTTTCCTTCTCGAGCGATTAATTTTTTTTTTCCTCGGTGGTCTCCACTCCTTATTTTCTTCTATGATAACATTTTGGTTTTAACATGTATTCTAATGTCGTCCATGTATTAGAATATTTTCATATTTTCGTTTTGCACTGAAAGCCGCAACAAACGAGAATGCAAATGGGAAGATAAAAAAAAAAGAAGTAAAAAAGAGTCGTTCGAACGATGAAGGCCACGAAATAGGTCAAGCGATGGAAAATGGGTCAAAGGTCAGAGACACGAAATCGGATTTGGACAGCTTCGAAGGAAAAGAATCGCAATGTACACACTGACACATGCTGAGAGAGAAAGATATTAAAAGAAGAAAAAAAAAATGCTATCATTGCTACGTGAATGGAAAGTTGCATAAAAAAAAGGGGAAAGGAACCGTCGAGGAGGATAGAGAGAAACGAAACAATTAAGACTTTGTTGTGATTGAATGTTAACTGTAAGAGATCCTCGCTCTGATTTGAAGTGAATTCATGACGACACCTTTGTTTGTTTCTTGGACTTTATTCAATTGTACTTTGAATGACAGATTAAAGCTTTGTCCAATGTTGTGATGACATGAAATCGACTCTATGCCTTAACCATTTTGTTTTCCGTGAGTAACGACTCATTTAATTAAGGTAAGAAGATGGGTCTTTTTTATATTTTATTTCCTTCAGAGATCATAAATCCGAGAAGCTGGCTTATTTCTACAGAAAACTTGATCCTGTCTTATGCGATTCATTCATCAATGTTGATTCGTTCTTCTAAGTTTTTTGTTGTGTAACAAAAAAATCAACCATTTGCATTTGGATGTATAATGAGAAAAGAATCCCTATTAAGATCTCGCTATTTTTTCCCTTTTCATTTTATAAATTTTTCTGTGAGGATGTTGTTCTCTGTACTGTTCTTAATAACAAAATTAAAAGAGGCCTTACAGTACAACATTTAAGTTTTAGTTTTAAAAAACCAACTAGTTTCGGCTTTATTCCCGCCTTCTTCAGGGTACAAAAGAAATAGGCTAGCAATAAATTTTTCTTCTTCCCTGCGTTATCACGTGGATAGTGGAGTCACAAAGCCAAAACGAGTAATCGGAACATTAGCAATGACGTTCTTTGAAATAATCAAGTGTTTTCTTTCACACGGCATTTTTTTCTGAAGGAATTAATTCAAGTTTTTAATTCATAAGTAGCAACAACAAAATATAGGCGTGTTTCGCTATTCATTTCGTTACGCCTCGTAGTTTGAAACAAGGAAACCAAAATCCTCGAATGAATCGAATATTTGTAAAAAGTCTCTTTTTCGCCTTTCTCTTTTGTTATTTCATGAAAATAAAATTGTTATGCTAGGCAATAACCACGTCGATTTGAAAGTTTTGAAAGTGCGATTTGACGCTGACGACACGAGAACCAACATGGCGGCGGCTTCCTCTGGCGTCTCATCGCACGTGCAGGGAAAGCCGACGTCAGGCGGTTAATTTGTGCGCGCTCGTCAACAGCGGTTGCTGACCCTGACGGAGTCGATTTCAGACGGGACGAAGGGCGAAGGCGCGCGCCTCCAATGTGGTGAGAAGAAAAATCGATACCTCTTTTTTAAAAACATGTCTCCGCTTTAAACTTAAGCAGACAGTTAATATTGGACATTGAAATTGTTCCAAACATTCCAATTTATACGCGCTCTCCTCCATTAGTGAAGCGTGATTTTGAAGGGAAGATAGTACGGAAAACTATGTAAATTTCATTGAAAACGTATTATTATTTTTTATTTTTTTAACAAATGACCAAACCATCAATTACTTCCGAGGAAGATGAAACATTCTAAATGAGTGAATCTCAGAGATTTTCAATTTCTTAAGAAATGAATGGGAACGTATCCTCTCCCCACTTCTTCTTTTACCCGTTGGTCATTACCTGATAAAATTATTTTCAGGTAATTGTTTCCGTAAACTATTTAAAAAATGACTTCCTTAATTAATTTCTCTAAGAATTAGAAAGTGAGGGGCGTATTTATTTTGAAGCTTCACAATATTCACATGATAAAAAGTTTTAATTTGCTTAATCTTTGATGAACGTCCACATTCTCAACACCCCCCTTCCTCCGTAATTCGTATGTCCTTCCTGTTTTTCGTTTTTTTTCCTTTAAGTTTTGCAGCGAATGAATGAATGACAGGAGAAGTTCAGTCATTTCGAATCAAATAAAAAAATTAGCGTCGCTTTTGGAAAGAGAAATTTATACACGGAAGTTGATGATGATGCTAGCGATGTTTTGAGACTGAATGTAAACGGGCTTGACTCTTTCTCAAGCACAAGGAAAAACTCTCAATGACATAAAGGTATGCCATAGATAAGTAATAGAAGGGAACGGTATACAGAAAATTATATAAAAAAGTTTCCTTTGCAAAGAATGAAGCGGCGAAGCTGTTCAGACTATTATGAACTCAACATTTTTTCCATCCCTTTAATGTTATAGCGTTTGCAGAAAGAGAATTTCATTTTAAGATTTAAAGTGGTGCGGGTGTGATCTTTACTTTTCGCATCTAAAATTAATCTAAACATTGAACACCAACTGATTTTTAACCTTTATTTTCAATCTTTATTTCCTTTACACGTTGCTGCTTGTTTTCAGTTCAATAGATGAATGTTTATTTATTTTTAATTTAGAATTATATGCAATAGAGCCATATATTAAACAAACTATGTTTCATACAAAAGGGTAAATTAGATTACGAATTAACAACTGAGGATATTTTTTTTTCTCTTCCCTCCGGCTTGCTCGGAGTCAGGTGGTAGGCGGTCGTCCGAAATTCCCGGAGTCCGTGTGGAGTTAGTGTCCGCTCAGCGGGGGAATACCAGTGCATCAAAATTTCCCTCATTTTGGCCTTCAATCCACCCATCAACATAACATCTGGTTCCCTTTGTCGACACTTCCAGCTCTTGTGTCACTTGATGGTGAGACACTGAATTGTACTACTACTCGAAACAGGGGTGAGTGAAAGTAACTTTTTTAACTCTATAATTTTCCTTCTGCTCTCTTTACATCTACCTCGAATAACAAGAGTAATCTGGAAATCACATGAACATTTTTAAAATTGGGAGAAAAATATATAATGTGTTAAATTGAGCACATGGTTATTATAGTGGCCATTTTGTGTTACTTTCTACAGTCGGATGGCAACTTCCAAATGCAAGTAGTTTTCTCCTATTAAAATGAAAAATTTCCGTTTGGTTTGTTTATTCGTTTGCATTCATTTATTCGTGCGATTAGTGCTGATGAATGAAAGAATTGGACGTTAAGAAAAAGCAGAACAAGGTGTCACGAGAACGTGTTTTAGTGTCAATACCGTTCTCGAATTATTCATTCACTTTCTGTTTACAAGATGTAATGACGTTTCTTTTTGTGATGAATTACAAAGAGACAAACGATTCATTTCACACAATTCCCCTGTCCCCTAGGTTATTATAATAATGATGGCTTTTGATATAAGAGTCCCGCAAGGAAATGCGATGACATAGGCAGCAAACATTAAAATCATTTCCCTCGATACATATTGTGAACATTTATTACTAACAAAACCCACTCCTCCCTATTTCCTTTTGAAGTAATGTGTTACGATTTTCTAAAGAAAACAAATGGAATAAAGAGTTAAAGATAAGTTCGCACGAAACGAATGGAAAAGTAGGAAGCGTTATGATAATAATGGGAGCGATAACAACAGCGCCAGCAACCTATTTGCTTCAGTTGAAGGGTCCGTTTCTTATTCTTTTTTTTTTTCTTAGAAGCTTATTTTGTTCACACTAGACAACCTAAGATAATGAAAGTGTTCAGAAACTAGTCGAATGCGAAATAAGGTTAATAGAATACGTTGAAACAAAAAAAAAATCTTCGTTTAATTATATTCATTACATTGTCCAGGAATGTGATGAGCCGGTCATTGGACGGAAAAAGCACCGACGATAAAATAATCCAGTTTACGTTAATACAAACAGACATTCAGATTTTTTTTTCAATAGAAAGACAGGGGACAGTGTGTTAAACAAACCAACCTCATAAAACAAGACTTAAAAAATTAATTTGTTTAACTTGAATCAATGACCCCTCCAGAATTTTTATTACTCTTTCTTTCTTTTTTTTCTGTTTATTAACAAAAAAATAATAATAAAAGACGGAGGGTCGCTTCTTGTGAATTGCGTGGGAGTGGCCATACACATATTCATTTCAAATCTGTTCATTGACACCGATTGCTTTACGTTGAATTTTAAATTTTATAAAATCAATTGCCAAACATCGTTCCTTTAATTTCTTATACAATATGACAAAAATTTTTCCCCTTGTAAATTTGTAAACACGTTTCGCATTGTTGTATTCACTACCCGAATTTTAAAAGTGAAAATACAGTTATCAAATTTTTTTTTAAAATTTTTATCAACAATCACATCCCCCTCCCGAAAAATAAATATTTTCTGATATTATTACTTTTATTTTTGATTTTAATTATATATTTTCGTGAATAATCAAGAATGACATAATTAAGAGAAAGCTGAAATAGAAAGAGACTGTAAGCCATTATGACATTATTTTTCAGCTTTTGGAGATATCTGTCAAATCAACTCTGGATTATGGAAGCATGTTTAAAGCAAAAATTACATTGATTTAGAACAACATTTGTATTCGAAAGCATTCTTGCATGGAAATTCTTGTAGTTCTTGAAACTCGAATTCTCTTGGATATTAAAAAAAAATGTGTAGTTGAATCTGAAAAATGTATAGCTCGGTTTGAAAAATGCTTAATTTGAGACATTTTTGTATTCGCTAATATTATAAGTGAATTGCATATGTTGAAAATAAAAATGAAAGAACTAAATGGCTGAAAAGAAAATAAAAAAAAACTTTGAAAAATATGCTCAGGGGAAGAATTTTATGGAGCTTGGAAACTATGTCACTTTGTTACTGTGTTAGAGTGTTACACAGCCACCGAATTTTAAAGAAATTAGGCCTTTGTTATATTTGTTAAGATATTGCACTTGAAAGCACCTTTCCCATACAAAACTCATTTCACGTTCCGCAAATGGATACAGAGCAGAAGAAAGAAAGGAAGGAAGGAAGGCAGCCCAAAGGGGAAGAACTCTCGGCAGCTAACTGGTTTTCTCGTCCATAGTGACGGATGGATGGCTGTACGACATTTGACATATGTCGAACCGGATCCTCAAGAAGAGGCGAGTGGTGTTGCACAAATCACCACTAACGAACCCAACTCCTCCCCGCCACACTCCAACCTCATTACACCGAATGACATTTGATATATCAGTGCACCTACATATGTTGCAATGAATTGGGTTTGGCCTTCTTCCTCTTATTTCTTTGCAATAACTACCAATTTTTTTTCCCCTCCTTTCCCGCCAGGAATTTCTTCACGTTTGCACTTCATTGGAGGGTGTTCTAATATTAGCTTGAAGTCAATCGATTGCTGGGATACAGGAAGAACTGCATTATTGCTAGGATACAGAATATAATAAATTGATTTGTGAGTTTGTTTTCATGGAAACTTGCTGAGTTTAGTATCGGTATTTGTCGAAGTTTCATACATATGAGAAACGAGCGTTATAAAGTATGATTAAAAAAAAATTACTCAAAAATAAAAGAATAAAAAAAAATTCTTAAAACGAGGAAGTTGTTTAAGGTACTCTAGTGAAAGGGAATAATAAAAATAAATATACAATGAACTTCAAATACAACAGTTTTAATACAAAGTAAACTATTCATAAATCGGCCGCGATGGGTTTCTACATGTATAGAATATCCAAAAACAAAGCATTTTCGGGTACGGCAATTAAAATAAATTTGTAAAATATTGTTCTACAAATGAAAATCTGTAGCTATTTACATTTGGTAAAGCTCTCTGAAGATAAAGAAGCTCAAGAAAAATATTAACAATAAAGAAAAAAGTCCTTTGATAAATATTAGAAGCTTTGATAAAAAATTTTATTTCGAGACTTATCTATATTCCTTTATTATTTTATTTAAGGCTGTTTCGAATTTGCATGATTTATCATAAAAAATGCATTCCCATCGAGTTTAAAGGAGGACTCCTATTTTCAGTGTGGTCCGTCACAAAAGTTCATAAGAAGGATTTTTTTTTAAGATTAATTTCTCACGAAGAAAACTAATTTTTAAATGCGCTGAGTCATTTCGCTTTTTCGTAATGCCAATAGCAGCCCCACTGCCTCCCGAGCTAATTTTCATGCGATCATAAACCTTTTGGGTGTGAACTAGGTTAAATCGAAGGGTTGTAAAACTCTTTTGTCCGCCATTGTACTTGAGAAGCACCAACACCCGAATGAAGAAGAAGAAAAAAAACTCTTGCTATTGTTATTAGAAAAAATTTCCAGATGCAGTATTCGAAGGTTGTCTCGCTCTCTCTCATTCATCTAAAATAACCTTCACCTCCCTTTGCAGACGTGTTTCCATTCATTGGTGAAGATAAGACGCTTTTGATTCATTAACATATTTGATAAGGAGAGAAATCACAAATCGTGTATAATTAAGCTCCATGCTGTCATAAATACTGTATTAATGTCGTAAAAATTATAAGCTTTTGGAATTATCTCCATAAGTTGTTTGGTTTTTTTTTTTGCTGTTTTGTTTTTTTTTTTGTATGCTTTTTTTAAATACGACTTATTGTTATTTAATTACCCGTTCAATTTTTTCTAAAATTAGAGCCCGGAGAATTGTAATTATTATACAACAAAACATAATACAAAAGTGCAGGAAGTCGCTTCAAAGCTAATTGTCAATTGTCATGGGATTTTCTGTAATGTTCACTGCATCAGAGATTCTTGTGTAAGATTGGCAAGTTATATTCTGAAACGGCCAATCGTGAGCGAGCTTACATAATCGGATGTACCAAAAAAAGTGGATTATATTGATAAGCGGCTTCTTAATGGCTGAGAATGAAAATGTACACAACTGAAGTTGATGGTTGGAGTGAACATTCAGAACAAATAGCGGACAAGCGTTAGTTACTCAGTTGTAAGAACCTAATCAAGTTATATTTGCAAATGAATACCTTTAGAATATTATTAAGCTAGTAAATAAAAGTAAAGAAAACCAATGCATCAGAAAATCGTAAATTCCCGTATTACGAGTTCCTCAACCCGCGGCCCGCATAATGACCTGCGGCCCTTGAGGAATGTAGAATGCGGCAATGCGGCCCACTAACAGTAAAAGGTTGCCGACCCCTACATTAATTTCCAAAAATCTAGCAAAAATTTGAAAGCGAATTTTAAAATATCCTTTAAAAATATAGCTTGTTTTTCTTCTTAATGTTATATGTAAATGGTATAGGACCACATGGCACGTTTGGCACAATTTTTATATTTTTGAATAATAAACATCCATTATTTAATTATTTTCCTCAAATGTTAAAATACCGTGCAGGAATCGCAATAGCCCCTAGAAAATTAGGGACACTAAAGATTAATCTCTTTCAATCAAAATAGGATAAATTAAAATTTATTATTTTATCATCTTCGTGTTTAGATAAGAAAAAAAAGGCGTGGTTTTTAGGAGCTTTGTTCGGTTACAAAACGAAACCTGCATTCCTCACATTCACTGAAAAGTTCTCCGGGTTGCCATCTTGGTTTGAATGACCGACTAAGACCAACCATCGTTTCCGCGATTAATGCGGTCGGCCGACTCGGTTAGTCACGTGAGCAACAACCAGCATTTTAGATCGCGTCGACAGTCGGCCAAGTGGCGTTTCTGACTGACCAATCACCGACTGCACCACCCCAACTGGGCTTTTTTGACCTCCTTTTTTTTTTTTTTTTATTTTTTTTTATTTTTTAATATTTACAGATTTTATAGGTCATAGCCCCCGTATTATTAAAATGCCTATAGAGGCAATGCTCCTTTTTGGATTAAAAAAGTGGCATCAATTCTTACAATGCGGAAAATCCTCACAGACCAAATTCCCTGAGGCTCTCAATTTATCTTAACTTAGGGCATGCACGAAAGTGATTGATTCAGTACAACACTTGTGCTTTTAACAGCAGCAACTTAACGAAACTAAAGAATCATATTCGATATTTACAAATTGAATAGGATTAGCGGTTTCGATCTTAAGAATTCTGCATACATTATGACATTAGTGTATACTTGGACACGTATAACCAACTCTTTCATTTTTAAAGTTGCGTGTTATACACTCGATGTTATTGTATACAGTAATTACTCATGAATCATTGAAAAAAAATCGGCCTTTGTGTTTTAAAAAATAAACCTTTTAAAACATTTAAAGGAATATATAAAGAGGTTCAAAAATAACACTTTAAATGAACCGTTATGATTGGTTTCACTTGATTGAAGGATGATAAAGAGACAATAGGAAGAAGTGCTCGTTCGTAAAGGAGGGAAGTAAATAGAAGGCTTTCGGCAGACATCTTCCCCTACCTCCCCTTTTCCATTGAGGGATGTCACTTAGCAGCAGGGATGTCTGGGGCACTGTGCTGAGGAAGTTGAACAGCCAACAGTGCTACAACCTCATAACGATAAAGTCTTTTACTCATACATGATGATAATGACACCGACCTCATCACTAGAATAGTCAATGCAGATTGAGAAAGAGCGAAAGGAGGAAGGGTATTCTCGTACTTCGGATGGGGAAAATAAATACGTTTGTTTAACCCAGAACGGTAAGGCAATGAACTTACGGATGTGAGGAACGAAAACAATCTGCAGTACTGGCCGCGAATGTTCGCGGAGCGTTCAACTCGTAAACTAAGGAAGAGAAACAAGGGCTAAACGTGATTATTTTTTAAAAGGTTTTAAATTACTTTTAAAAAGGAAATTGAAGTTATAATGTTTTGTCTTTAAGCAAACATCCATTCCCTAATTTTGGAATGAAATTTTCTCGCTTGGAAAATAGCGCACGTTGGCTGTAAGCTGACAAATAAAAAAATATTCGGATAACAAAGTGGGTGTAGAAATTGAAATAGTTGGAAATAATTGCTTGGGCATTTTTTTTAAAATTCGTGTGATTTAATATTTTGTGAATTATTTTATAATTTATTCTCTTTTTAATTGCAAAACTGTGATTATGAATGCCCATATTTTATTCTACTACTTTCTAATCACTCTTTTATAATCTGTCAAGAGATGGCATTATCTAACGCTATTATCGAGAAATACCCAGTTACGGTAGAAGCAGCTCATTTAGTTTCTTCCTTCGCTAGCTCGTCCATCAAGAGGAGATGCATATACGTAGTTAGAGGGAGGGATTAGTAATATCCTAAGAAAAACTATTCGGTATTTTGACTTTTTGCCGCATGAGATTTAACGCCATCTACCGACTTAACATGAAACAGAAACAAGGACACGCATGGATAAAAGTAAAGATCGGGACGAGAAAACTTCAATAAGTTCATGAATAAAATATTTAAAAGTAAAAGGAAAATAGCATTTTATAAAAAGAAGTTATAAAAAATAAATTTTAGTAATTAACATTTGGCCGGTTAAAAGATTCTACTCTCACATTAATGGGGTTGAACTTAATCGATTATGCAAAGCAGGGACATTTTAACTGACTAGTACAAGTTCTATGAATAGCAATGGAAAGTTGTTTCTTTTTCCTTTTTATCCCTGCTAAGAATAGAATATTAAATACTAAATATGTTAAAATGTTTTCTTCACAAGAAGCTAAAAAAAAAGCAAAACAAAAAGCAAAAACGGTATAGTTATAAAATGTGACAAACTCGTATATCAATTAGCGATTATTTGTCTTGGCCTATTTTTATGAGAGCATTCAACTTGAAATTAGAACAAACATGACAAATAAATATCATCAAGTTTACTATAAATGTTATTAAATAAATATAAACGATATATTGCCTCTTGTTTATTTATGCACGCAATGATCACTTCATCTACATTACTCGGTTGGCTGAATGTGCTAAATGTGATACCGACATCTGCAAAACGCGTTCTTTAAAAATTTATTTTCCACCTGAAGAGAATTTAAAATGCATCCTGATTGAATTTTAACGCTTTTTAAAGTGTTCATTTGAAAGTAATTGTTTTAAGTGACATAGAAGATGCCTTTTCACCTTTTTCCCTTCCTTCAACGAGAATGATCAAGGGATCATTTCTCAACTAGAGCAAATTGTAATCAATTAAAGCTCGTGCTTTTAGGGGTTAATTACCTAAAGCTAAATATACGACATCTAGAACTTATTTAATTTAATTTAGAATAAATGTAATCTAGGTTTGATTATAATGTTTACATCGTATTTGCAAAAGGTGATATTTTAAAACTTTTATCTGTGAAATTTTTTCTTTTATTTTCTTAATTCGATTGATTGTCATAATTATTTTTTCAATCATGTTGTCGATCACTTTAAATTAAAATCGCAAATTAAATTTGAAGAAATAATTTTTCCTATTTATTTTTTTTTTTTTTTAATTACTTCATCTAAACGCGAATTGGCACGTGTTTATATTTTTTTCTTCTAAGTTTAAAAAATTGGGACATAAGAAGTTTAAGGAACTGTTTTCTATTTCATTGATCATGGCGGAAATCGAGCTCAAAAGCAAACTCCCAATCAGAATGAATCACGAAAAATATTTTTAAAAATGTAAAGTTTTTCAGAAAGAGAATTTTGTATTTGAAAATTTTAGAGATACAACAGCAAGAGTAGATATATTAATATAGGGCGCTGCAAAAAAAATTTTTTTATTCTTTTACGTTATAAAGCACGTGAAATAATTAAAGCTGGAGGCAGACTTTCGCAGTTAACACGGGAAGTTGATTGCCCTCGTGGTGAGCCATCTTCCAAGGAGCCACCGAGCCGAGCAAAGAGGAATGAATGGAAGCGTAGAGCCACAGACTCCAGCTTTGAACGTAATTCGCTGGGCATATTGACTAGGGCATCTTATCTCTTTTATTCATACTTGGCCCATTTTGAAGTCCGCAATTATATCTCAGGTTTCCCGAAAATGCTTACGTGGTAGACATTCGTAGTAAAGCGTTTTTTAAAATAAAATTCTTGATAGAGTCATTTTATATGATGATTATGTCTAAACATTGAAAATAATTGATTGTTAGATTGATTATTAGAAAATAATTAATTAGGATTGGAAAACTGTTTATAAAAGTTTAAATTACAGAATTATTTATACAGGGTGTCCTGGGAGGTAAAGTCAATATTTCGTGTGGGTATAGTACCAGTCAAGAGATGCAAAACGAATTTATTTGATTCACAATCCCGCGTACAGTATAATTTATAATGGACAATAAAACATATTTCTAAGGAAAAAAAAGTTTTTAAAAAAACTAAATAGCATCATCTTTTTTCATTTGTGAGCTACAAAACGCAATGGAGAAAACTTTAGGACTACCTTCAAAATAATGGATTATTCTGAATTTTGAATTCTTAATTTGAATTTTTTTCTGTCAAGAATTCAGTTATTTTCATTACTTTAGTAAACAACAAAATTCTATTCTGTATTGAACAAAATCATCATGGGACGTGGTAGAAAATTAAGCAGTGAACAACAAGCTCAAATTACAGCTTACAAAAACTGGAAAGAGTGAAAGAGAAATTGCTGGAATTATTGGAAAGTCCAAGACTGTAGTCCACAATTTAAGTGATCCGCATGGCTATGGAAAAATCCTCATCCAGGAAGACGTCCGAAACTGTCAAAAAGAGACAAACGTGCTATCCTGAGAATGGCTTCAACCAGCACAGGAGCAACATCCTCTAACATCACGTCATCTCTGAACTTTCCTGTATCAGACAGAACAAGTCGTCGGGTACTCCAAGCATCCACCATCCACACTTAAACTCCAAGCCAAAATTAACTTCAAGCCACATGCGTGCACGACTGGCCTTTGCGAAACAGTACATTGGGAATTCGCAAATGTGGAATCATACTATCTTTAGTGACGAAAAAAAATTTAATATGGATGGGCCTGATGGCCTAAGATTCTACTGGCATGATCTCAGGCCGCCAGAACAGTTTCTTTCAAGATGAGTGCAAGGCGGAGGTTCCGTTATGATCTGGGCTGCTTTTTCTGCCAACGGTAAATCAAGTTTGTGTTTTGTGAAGCCGAAGTCAAATGCAGACGATTATAAAGATGTTTTAGGAAATTATTTGTTACCATTTAGAGACGAACTGAACGATCCGGACTTTGTCTTTCAGCAAGATAACGCGCCCATACACTGTGCAGTATTCACTCAACAGTGGCTTCATGATCAAGAAATTCGTGTTTTGGACTGGCCAGCTTGGAGTCCTGATCTCAATCCCATTTGATTGCGGTGCGAAGCGTTTATTCCGGTGGAAAGCAGTTTCACATCATAAAAGATTTGAAAAGTGCCATTACAAAAGCATGGGCCGATATCCCACTTGACAGACTGAAAATATTGTCTGAGTCGATGACAGACCGTTTAATTGAAGTGATACGTTTAAATGGAAAGCAAAGTTTTAGTTTATGTTAAAATTGTTGTAAATAAATAAATAATTACAACAATACAAATAAAAGATGTTATTGTCAATGACACTGGTCCTATAATTTTGTGCATTGCATTTTGTGGCTCACAAATGAAAAAAATGATGCTAGTTTGTTTTTTGTTTTTTTTGACTTGGTTTTTTTTCTTTCTTAGAAATATGTTTTATTGTCCATTACAAATTATATTGTACACAGGATTGTGAATCAAATAAATTCATTTTGCATGGTCGTTGACAAATCGTTTCCCTCATAGTTAAATGGGCACTAAATAAGAACAAGAAATGCCATCGCAAATCACGAGACACAAAGAATTAGTCTAGGAACGTTACAGCTGTTATTATACTTCCATAATTTCTTGTTAGGATAATTTTAAATGAAGATCCGAATTGTAAGGAATTAAAATTTGGCGCCATTAATCTGTATAATAAAGCGTAGAAATTGAAAACCCACAATGGCGGCCTTGAAGCAGACGTTCCATTCATTCTGTTCACGCCAGCGCCAGAAAAAAATGCCAAACCGTCTTGATGAACGATGGAACAATTTTAGAGAGCAAGCGTGTGGCCCATCGACACTTTTCAAAATATTTTGTAATGCCTATTAAATGAATGTGCAGGCGAAATTACGTTATAGCGAATGTCATTATAACGAATTTTTCATTCTAACAAATTTATTTTTAGGTCCCGCCAAGTTCGATATAACGCTGTTTCGCCTGTATATACAGTAGTTTCCATCGTGGAATATCTGTAAAGGTAAAATAGATCAAGATAACCATTCTTTTCTTATATGAAAAAATAATGAAAAAGATTTATCAACTTTCAAATAAAAATAATCATCAAAGAGATAATTCGTACAAACTGGACAATTTCATAAAAGGTTGAAGATGATAGAAAAACAAATGGATAACTTAATTTTCAAAAGCTAAATATCCAATCAAATTGCTTAACGTAAATTATTATAATACGTATAAGACTAAGACTAATGTAGATTGCAACACGAGATGTTATTTAAATGTTATATAATTTCAGATGTACAAACTTTAAGCTACTAAAACTAATACTCCTACACAAAGACGCGTTTATTATTATTATTATTATTATTATTATTATTATTATTATTATTATTGTTTGATTGTTTGGGAAAACCAAATTCGAATCTAGTCCAGAAGCCAGGTCCCAGAGGCAGACCCAAGAGAGGGCCAAGCCTAAAGAAAGGATAAATTGCATTCTCGTGGGAGTATGATTGGGTGTGGGATTGTGGCATTCTGTAAGGTTTGTGTAAGTGTGAGTTTAAATTCAGTGTTGACAGGCTTTTGTGTAATAAGTGTGGAATAACCTCAGTGGCAGCAGAAAGACCGGTAGGAACAATGTGTACTCTGGTAACTTATTATTCAGGCCAACAAAAATGACTTTTTAAAATCACCTTTACCGTTAAGAGCTAATTCTTTTAAGTTTTTTAATGCTAAATCCGTATCTGACTTTAGTTTTTTTCTATCACCCACAGATTTCTTCTTTTTCAATGAAACACTTTTAAATTATTCAGAGTTTGGGGCCTGATTTCTCCTTGTGGCCCAAAAGTATGGATACTTTAATACTGCAGCCGCTTCTCTTCACACCCATTACTTTAACATTGAAGTCTCTATGTGCATAACTTGGAAACGTGACGTGATAGAAAAAATATAAAAACAGATTAGGATTCAGCACACTAAAAAACACAAGAATAAGTCAAATTCATTCAAGATTATTTTTCATTGCTGGCCTCTGTTGTTATTATTTATTCGGGATTGCTAATTGGTAGAATCTTACGTGAACCAAGCAGGGTCAGAGGGCATGTTTTATACGATCTCAGGCGCTAACTTAATGTCCTTGGTTAGATTTTGAGCTTATTAACCTTTTACGAGTTAGATCTTGAATTTTGTAAGACTAAGAATAATTATGAGATTATTATTATTATTATTATTATTAACCCCGTGTTGGGCTTCGTCCTGTTGGGGGATAACTCGTTAATGATAATAATATATTATTATTGTTAATGATAATCTCATAATAGTTCAGATTATTAAAGGGTTATCTAAGCTACTGTGCGGCCTTGTCAATTCTGTTTCTTATTGGCCAGGTTTCTTTTTTTTGGTACCAAAGCGTAATAGTTGTAATAATAGCTTATTCTATTTTTCTGTTAGGGACTCTTCCCCTATCTAATATTTATGTTGGTTATACCAAACTTTTTTTTTTTTTAGGGAATTGAACCTTTTTAATCCTCTGGGTTGAGTATTTAAGTTTTATATTTGTATTTTTTGTTTGTTTGGTCGGCATGCCCCTTTGTTGTAGTTTTTTTTCTCTGTTTGGCATGCCGGGATTATTCTTGGTTGTTTTGGAAAAACCAAACTCTGATCAAGTCCCAGAGGTGGACGCAAGAGAAGGCCGAAGTCAAGGGGCTCAGATGCAAAGAAGGGAAAAGTTACATGTGCAAGAGTTATGTTGGTGGAAGTATTAGTCCAGGTGCAGCCCCCCTCTCCCCCCCTGGGTACGGCCCTGATCCAGGTGTAGGAATTTCTGTATTATGTGACAAGGATTGTGGCTTTCTGTAAGGTTTTGTAAAGGCGTGGGCGGGGGGGGGGGGGGGTATTTCTATATTGCCAAGCTTTTGTCTGGTGAGTATGGAATGATAGGATTAATATGTACTCTGTTGGTTCCCGAAAGGTGTTTTTTTATTTCGTGTGCAAAATCTATATACTGAGTGATTTTTTTCTGTGTATGTCTTTTGTAAACTATGTGTATCGGAAATGGTAGGTATGTCACTTTATTCTGTTTATCTACGAATGTGGTGTCTGGTCTATTATGAGGGATAATTTTGTCAGTTATTATAGCTTTGTCAAAATATAATTTAAGCTTATATTTTGTGTTCTCTAAACAGTACCATTTATTGTATGGAGTGCTATTATTATTATTATTATTATTATTATTATTATTATTATTATTATTATTATTATTATAACTTGTAACGTATTAATTATAAAATGTATCGGATATTTAACAAATCGAATTAATTGTTTGGAGTTTGTTTATTTTTTTTTTTTTTTGAGCGAACATGAGTTCTTTTTGTTGTTAGTTTTTTACTTAACCCAAATAGAAACACCCGTTCATTCTTGTAGAGCAAATTATCCGGCATGTTTTTCAGCATAACCTTGGCAATTGTATTGTAATTACCATGACTGATGACACAAAAACGATTCTTTCGCGCAATCAAAACATTTTAACAATGAATCTAATCGTAATATATTATACAGGAGAGGCTTGGGGAGATTGTGATTATGAAAAAAAAAAAAAAAAAGATAAAAAAGATTTGGTACTTTCGAATCACCAATAGGCAGATGCCCTTAATAAACTACATGCGCTACAGTGTTGCCAGATTTGGTATTTTTTAAAGCCCTTGTCCTTAGTTGGACATTAATAAAAAAAATTATTGGACATTATTAATAAAAATTAAACAATGCACAAAACAATGAAAACAAGGACAAGCGCTTTAAAAATTACCAAATCTGGCAACACTGATGCGCTATTATTGTAATTGATAATTATAATCGTTCAGGATTTTTTTCTGTGTGAATGTAGCCGTAATTAAAATAGTAATGAGCATATACCCATCAGATCCCATAATGGATAGTAAATAATCATAAAATGAAAGGGCATTCTCCTCCTATTTTAGTCCTCTGGCTTTAGAGCTTTTGTTTTTCTTATTTCAAAATCTCGTGTCTTAACTTGGTAAAAATTTAATTTAAACGGATATTAATAAAATTATATTGCAAAAGGTGGCTATTTATTTACGAATGCAATGGGTATTTTGATGAAAATATTTTAATCACTTTTAAACAAGTAAATCAAGAAAATTGTGTTTGTCTGTGTATTATGAGGAATTCCCTGAACTGTAAATCTGTAACGAATCCCGTTTCTGAGTCTACAACATTGATCCCCTCGAAACATCCAAATTTTTTATTACATAAAGAATTAACATTTGAATCATGTGCTTCTTATTGTCTTGCACATTCCAACAACTATTTTGTTCAGAGTTTGCTGATGTCTTTGCGATATGCGAAGAGACGCATTCACTTAATTTAAAAACAGAAAATCCCTTGAAATTATTTATTACATGTGCCAATTATAAATTGTAATGATGGCTAGCGAAATCACTAAAATTTCCGTTGCATACGTTTAACCCACTTTTCCCATCCGGAGCGAGTTAGACGGAAGGATAGAATAGATAGCGCCATTGTACCTACTATTGGATCTCTCTCCTTCCTCTCTTCCCTCTCTTTCTTCATTCGGTCGCAGGATATTGGAATCTACAAGGCAAATTGGGTCTGATTTCTATGAACAAGTACCTTCCACGAAGCAAAACTAATAATTTATGAAAAGGTTTTAATAACAAAGACAAAATTCCTCAGATTGAATGATGTCACCATCCCACCATAAAATTCACTGAGCGAAGTCAAAGAATTGGAAAAGAAGCTTCCGTGTCTCTTGGCATTCCACTTTCTTTCATTTCCTAAAATTTAAATATTGACCTCATTATGGGTCGTCTTGCTTTTGGAAATTAATACGAGGCTCCAGTGCAGTACACGTATACCATATAGGAAGCGCCCCGTTATACATTAATGGTAACAACTAATAAAAACTTGAACAAAACAAGTAAGGTAATTTTAGGAGCACACTGTTTCTTTTGGTGCGTTCTTCTCTAATTGTCGAGTAATTAGAGGGACATTTTTATAATTAAGACCTTTCAGTAAGACTTTAACTGTATTCGAATCAGCATCTTTAGCAGAATCATTGTTTACTTTTCCTAATTTAAAAAGAAACATAAATCAATAAGAATATTCAAAAAAATATTTTGGTGGGCTTTTTTGTAATAATGTATATAATCTTGGCATTACTTATGTGATATATTATATGTGAGTACTTTTCAAGCATACGCCGAATATAAGGAAGAGGATCTATCTTACATAGATTTTCCTATTTATTATCCTGATCATTATTGATATATTAGCTTCAAAGTATCGAGGAGTTTTTGTTATAGTCTCCTATTAATTCGGCGTACATCGTGAATAGATTTCATTTGAAGTTTTTAACAACTGCCTTGTATAAATTCGTTCTGACTGTTTCGCTGTTCGTTGCTTGGATTATTTTTAAAGGTGCATTCATCCGATATGTTTAACTATTAGGACTCAAAAAATACTGATTGATATACTGATTAGATAAACTGACAGTAAATGTTTGTCCAGAAACAAATAGTGATTTCATTCACAGTAGTAGTAATTCACAGCGCATTAAACATGTCTTCCAAGCGAAACAGCATGTAATATAATTTCCAGATACAAAACGAAGTTGAATTACGTCAAAGCAGGCGTCAAAGCCTGCATGGATTAAGGGGCTTTAATTAGATTACCATGAATTACAGGTAACTTTGAATAGAGGCTATGAGTTAATCCTTTCTCGTTACCCTTAGCAACATATTGGGCCAGCTGCTAAGGTAAAATAAATTTGATATCAAGTGCTTAATACGGTTGGTGTTAATGGGTATGACAATTTCAGTCATGCCATGAATCTTATTGCAGGCCATGCAGTCTCGGACTTCAATAAAATCTTGCAAATATTTCAAGAAGGAGCCTTAGCTGCTACAAAGTGATCGTCACGTGCGCGTGCCTATGTCAACAATGCTTAAGAGATAATAAGAAAGTAAGAGTGTTCATTCTTGACGAATCGACTGACCAATTATCTTGGTATTCTTTACGGCCACTGTTTTAGCACGTGAATTCGACCTGAAGGGATCCACGAAAAAGCTTGAAAAGTTGATACAGCTGAGCTAAGACCTTGATGGTCATATATCTGTAAACATAATTTGAAAAGGTTAATCCGTTTTTAAGTTATCGTGCAAACGGTGGACGGACGGGCGGGCGGGCGGATAAACGTACAGACCATGCGTGCATTCTTATAAGTATTTTTTTTGCCAAAGCTACTAATAATGGAGCCACACTAAAGTGTGCCCAAAGTTGTTCATTTGTAATTGGTTGGAATTCGTCACAAGTTTTGAACCACAAGAGTATAGTATACGGTATTTGGAATAATTCCTTCAAACTTTTTTGAAATGAAACTATTGCTTATTTCAGATTTCTTAAGTGTGAAAGTAGCATTGGACAGATGAATTAACGAGCTTGAACGCCATTGACTAGATCTACCATTGACATTTATTTACACGTATGCTTCGTTTCAAAATCACACCAATAGATACTGTGAAGGGAAGTATTGAAGAAAATATTTTTCCCCTTTCAGGAAATGGTTTCATTGCTCGATTCATTCATTGATCCGAGATGAATTATTAATAGAAATGAAACAGCTGTTCGACAATAATCCAACTATTCTTTCGCTAACTTGAATGGAAAGAAAAGCCCATTCATCACAGGTTTAAAAAAATTTCGAAAGATTTTGGTATCTGTGTTAGGTTAGGTACCTCCCCTCGTTCAGAACGAAACAGAGTCGTTGCCATTCTTGTAACGCTTTTCAAGTGTTTATGAGGATGATTAAACTGAATAGTTTAGTTATTGTAAACAGAGAAAGTTCTTTAAAATATAATGGCACAAGTGAACAAAATCGACTTCTTTTATGGCGCTCATCTATGAGCTTCTAAGCCAATCGAATGAAAAGCATTGACGTCTGCTGTAGGATGTAGCTCGAAAGCGATTCAGTCGGATTCTTAATGGAATTTTTCCTTTTTCTTTTTTGTAAAACCATTTGAAAACACATTTAAACCTTCAATAAAAGATTCACCATTAATTTTTATAAGATTTTATTAGAATGGATTTTTAACAAACAAAACATACAGGCAGAACAAAAGTAATTAAAAAGCAGTTGCATTAGGATTTTCGAGTTTCCTGTGCCACATGGTTAATTAGCACTTTTAATTTACCACAGCATTTTTCATTGCGAAGGCAAGCGAAGATTCTGTGTAATGTATTGTGTTATACAAATGTAAATTAACGGACATTATGAAAATACTTAAAATCTAAGTAAGAAATAGAAATAGTTTCTTTATTTTAGTAAACGAACTATCTAAAAGAAAATCGTTGTAAAACAGAAAACCCTTTTCGTCAAAACGACCCATTAAGTGTCAATGAAAAGTTAATTGGATTTACGTACTTTACTTTAAGTGATATGAAACCGGATTTAGCGAGTGCTTAACAAATCACACAAAACGCACGTGAGAATAACTTGTATGATAATGGGTAATAATTATAATAGGCATAAAATGACATTTCTCGTGTAAATAAAATCCGGGAACGAATCGTCTTTATGAGAATCCTTTTATGTTCTCTAGGAAATTTGAGGTAACCTCGTCTTTTTCCTATACATGGTAATACAGATTATATCTTTGTCTTAACAAAACTTTAATTTATAGGAGAATGAATATACTCAAACAATTTATGAAATTTAATAAAAATTCAGTATATTGAATAGTGCACATTTGTTTTCATCGGTTTAAGCTGTTTTCATTTGCTACGTGCTTATATTTTTATTCATTAGTAACCCCACCACATTTACCTTTTTCATAATTAACCTGCAATTCTGAATCGTTAAAATTGGATTGTTATTATTCTATTTTCACTTGAATCGCTCATTTGTTCTTGATCCTAATAACAAGATATATGTCTAGGCCAAATTGTTTTTGGTTTTTGCTCCAAAAATATTGTTAAAATGAAACCGTGTTTCGTCTGCCTCCCCCGTCACGAAATTTTCTATTTTTAATCTTGATCTTAATGCCTTGTTTACTGTTTAGTAAGGAAAGTTATCTTTTAATTCTTGTTTTGTTTTTTTTTTTTTTTTGCCAATTAATTTCCTTAAGTATATGGTAACTATTAAATTCTTTGTATATTGCTAAATTGATTCCAAATTGTAATGTTCTTATTAGAATTGCTATAATTTTCAATTTAAAAGTAAATTTTTAAAAATTGTGCACATTTTCTCGAGTCCTAATTCTGCAATCAGAAACTTTTCATTATCGTTATTGTGCTATTCATTTTGAAATGTTCTTGCCATATCTTAAGTTCGTTGCATTATAAGATAGGCAATTGGTTTATGAAAGTCTGCCACCAGAGTCTACAGTGTCTCTTTCAATCAATATACGAATTTAGAGGTTGGGGGTGTCTATAACATCACACGTGTAAAATTGACGGGTGCTCGAGTGCAGATGCCCTTGAAATTTCGTTCGGGCACTTAAATCCTGCATTCAAAGAAGTCCGAATAATATCTGACATTTTTTAGGCATATATCGCATTCCTTTGTTTACGTAATTTGTAAATCGCGCCTAAAACGCCGACACTTTGTAATTATACATATTCTGTACGTTTTATCACAAGAGTCCGAAACGTGTATGAGAACCACTTGAACTGAAAGGACTTTGACTTGGTTTGGAGGAACAAGATGTACAAAGCGTCTGGTCTTACTTGGAGCGACTATTACGAAAAAGGTTTTCAAAAGTTTTCACGTAAAGTCTGAGCAGTTTATTTATTAGGTTTTGAATTGCGATATCTGTACTATTTGAACAGGAGTTCATCCAGATGAAGATCGTTAAAAGTGTTTAGCGGACTCGTTTAACCAACGAAGTATTAAATATTATTTACTCAACATGAAGCTGCATTCAAAGGAATGAATATGACTTATCAAAACCATTTGCCTTATTGCTGGAAAGTGAGGGCAGAATTCACCGCACAAAGATTAGAAGTAGCGCTACCAATAAATCTGAAGAGTCCGAAACGTGTATCCCAACTGAGATCTTACGTAGAATTCAGTTCATTTGATGGGAATACTTATAGGATTCAGTAGTCACTTTAAATTTTCTTCCAGGACACTCAGGTTATATTTCCTGTGTGGCATACAAAATTTGCCCCCGTTCCGCATTAAGCATAAATGGTGTAGACAAATAATCACATTCGATTAGACATCGGAAAGCGTGATATCAAAACTTTATTTCTCCCCTCTATCATTATATCGGTAAATGTAAAAAATGTGCGATAAAATTTTAGATATGAATTAACGAATCATATTTGTACATTTGAGAACTAGTGCGGTTTGATAACATCAGTCGCATTCATCATCTAACGGATGATGAATATTC
The DNA here is from genome assembly GCA_023313115.1 of Rhysida immarginata. Taxonomy (NCBI): domain Eukaryota; kingdom Metazoa; phylum Arthropoda; class Chilopoda; order Scolopendromorpha; family Scolopendridae; genus Rhysida; species Rhysida immarginata. The sequence continues at coordinate 1,175,042 of JAHWFO010009537.1, read as the reverse complement.
ATGGTGGCAACTGTATCTATGAAGTCTTTATACATGATTGATCATTAGAAAGTCAAAAGCACCTATTACTATTCAAACAGAATGCACAAAAGATTCCGCGAACAGTGATGGTGCAGTCTTTTTTATACACGTCTATAATTTTGATGACTATATTACTTCCAATTTTTATACAAACTGAAATCACCAAAGATTCAAAGAACCTCTCGACTCTGTTATAAATATCCTCTTTTTCAATAAGCCAGTTTTCCTCTGGAATAATTTCAATTAAAAATAGATTAGAATGATAATCATACGCTGAAGTTAGTAATGTGATAAAAATTGAAAAATTTGACACTTCAACTAGATAATGTAAACAAAAACAAATTCATAAAAAATGGGAGGTTGATTATGATTAATTTACATTTGAGTTAAACTCTTTGAGAAATAATTGAGCATTAATTTTGAATTTTATTTTCATGGTTTTTTTTTCCGTTTTTGGTTGTAAAATTTTTATTTCCCGTATTATATGACAACTCCATCGTGATGCATCACCTACAATAGTAATGTTTTTTTGGGACCGAACTGTTTCATCCAACTTAGAAGAATTTTATGTAGCACAAGTTAGTCTTGGACATTTTTCGGCATTCTTCAACACCATTGCCCAGCTACAAGAAATTTGTAAGTAGTATTATATTTTTCAGCCCCAAAACATTTAAACTTATTGTATTCAAAAATTTGTTTCAGAAAATTGTATTCAAGAATTTGTAAAAAATTCTTTGGATTATTCTATTTCTTTTCTGGCCTTTATGGTCAATTATTAAGTAGCGAAAGAATGGAGCTACTTATTGGTTTTACAATGTCCGTCTGTCCGTCCCCTTCATAATTTCTGCAACTTTTGAGGTAGAAGATTGAAATTCGGAACGTAGCTTACCATGGACATGTGCACCTTCACTATTTAGTTTGGTTTTGATTAGCTCACTGGGGTCGGAGTTTCGGAGGTAGAAGTTAAAGGGGACCAAAATGTCTACGTGTATTTAGGTATGTAAAGGGAATGAAATTCGGTATGCAGATTCCTCTAGGCAAGATATACATTAGTATGAAGTTTGGGCCAAACTGTCCCACTGGGGTCGTAGTTGTGGGGGTGGCAGTCACTTGGTCTTTAGAACTATGACAACATATGGCATGTGATTTATCATTCGGAAATGATGAGAAACGAAAGAAGATAGAACTCTTTTACATTTTCTAAACACTACGTTCGAGAAAATCAATTTTTCGATTGGGGGGGGGGGGGGGGGGTTAAAAAGTGCTGATAAAAGAGTAAAAAAATAAAAAAATGATCTCAAGGCTTCCACTACTTTCCTATACCTTCCTCGGGAGGATTAATTTCTTGTTTCCAAGAAAGTTATTACATTTAATTTAAATGTAAATTAATCATAATAAACCTGTCATTTTTTTATGCATTTGTGTTTGTTTATATTATCTAGTTGAGGTGTCAAATATTTCAAAGATGTCCTCATTAATTTCACGGAATTGTACTTATTTTAAATGGATCTTCCTCTGACTTCATTAAAAAAAATATTGTTTTGTTTGTATCCTCTCAAAATTATTATTGTAAAATATAATGTTGCGCCATCGATAACTTTTAGTTTCCCGAAGCTTTCCATATATTGAACAAAAAAAACCCCAAAAAAACAAAACCAAAAACAATTTCGTTGGTATGAATAAACATTACAGGCAATAACAATTCAGTTTTTAATCTTCTTAACGGCTCATCTATCCTCAAATTTACTTGTAATATTATCTCAAGGGTAAGTGATGATGAGGAGGAACTGGGGGATTAAGGATTTAGCAAAAAATAAAAAATAAATAAATTAAAAAAAAAAAAGGAAAGCATCTTACGAAATTTCTTCTGCGCCTCAGAGATTATTAGCTCACTTAAATCCCTTCGCCCTTATGGAAAAACAGCTGACTCTTTCCATGCATCACTGCATTTAGCTATTGTTTCATGTTTAAGAAAATGACGAACTTTGCTTTAAGAATACTTATCCTGAATAATATGATCAATTGAAAGCAACCCACTCCAGAATCCTCGATTTCTCATTCTCTCAATTCACGATTGTAAGATACGTTGAAAGAAATCTTGTAAACATCCATTGTCCTGAATTAGGTGTTATTGTGGAGGATTAACTATATTGTGGGCCACTTTTTGTTTTGTGGTTTAATAAAAATTACTCTTTATTTCATTTTTGCTACTTGAAACTCGTTTTGTTGTATTTTTCTATTTTTATGCTCGAAAGCTGTATCGAAGCAAATACAATCTCTAAACTAGCTGAGTCACACTTAAATAAGTCCCCTAAGCATGTAGTCTCCTCCCCCCCCCCTCTCCGAATTTCAGTAGGGAATCTTACGAGAAATATTTTTAAGCACTTAAGCATTTAATGTTTACTGAAATTTGGCCACTGGAATTCAGGGTCGAAATCATTAAATGGGTTTCACTGAAAACTTTATGAAAATCTTTACCCTATAAAAAGATCCTTAAAACGCTTTACAGTCGTTTTAAGATAAATTCTATAATGAACTCTATTTAATCTTCTGATTCTATTTCTATAAAAACTTTTCATTTAATTTTAGACCATATTCATAGTCCATTAACTTTTTCCCTAGTCGTATTGAGTTGCTAGTAATTCAAATTACAATGCCTGGTATTAGCTAAAATAAGTTCTTCTACTATCTGAGTACGCCGAAGAATTACTGTAAATTTGTTGGGATTGTAATTTTTATTTTCTAATCTTCTAGAATCAGTTTAGTTATTTCTAGATAAAAAATCTCCATAATTTGTGGTGCCTCTCATAATTAGTTTCATCATTCTGAAATGTATAAAATGAGTATATTTGGAATGAAATTCAAAATTTTTTATGGAATAAAAACCACTGCAGTCTGTTTTATTAAATAATAATTATCAATATTTTATTTCCCACAAACGCTATTTAGGAAACAAATGAATTAAATCTGCGGTATATCTTATCCCTCAGCTTTGTTATGTGTAATTTCTAAGTACAGGTATTTGAGTGTAAGTGGCGTGGATACATTCTTATTCGGTTGAGTCTTTTAAAAGTTTGCCAATCGAACCAGTTTGCCCAATTCCAGCTAAATTGCCTTATTGCTTTGCTACTCGCTAAATTTTGTGTGGTTTTTAAGCTCAGTGCATTTAAATTTCTATCACATTTAAATTTGTACCTGTTTGTGATGATAGTCGAATTCTTTATGATACTTTCGAGTGTCAAGTTATATGAAAATTAGCGAGAGTTCACGAGCTAGACCTATATTTTGGTAGAAATAAGTCTATTCTGATGTGAATGTTTGCAGTCATAAATGGGAAGGAATTAACGACTTACTTAAAATAACTTCTCTCGCAGTAGTCTTTTATAATTGGGGCAAATAAAAAAAAAAAAGAGGACCTTTAAATGCGAGATTTTTGAAGGTTTAATAATCATGTCACTTGTGGAGACCAAAGGTACAAAGGAATAAAAGGTTTTTATATGAAAAGAATTAAACGACTTGGATCACGTTTCGGCTGTTCACAAAAAAATAAGGCAGAATGTTTAATTCCTACTCCTAGTTTAATTCTAGAAATTATTTCAATTCTCTCTCTAATCTACTATCTCTTGGTTGATACCTTTTGGAAACTAATAATAATATTAAACTCCAAAAACAATAGCAATTTATACTATAATATGGATTTTAAGCTACCTGTTAGCTCATCCCTGTTAAAATTGGGAGAAGAGTAATCCCTCTGGCGGTAACGGAATTTTGTTTAAAAAGTAAATACAGTCGAACCTCGATATCTCGAATTTCGCGGGGGGAAAAAAAAATCGAGAAAAAGAGGTTTACGGAAGGTTACTTTTAAATCAAGATTTTTAGATTATTAAAGGTACTGTGAGAATACAGAGAACAGGAGATAAAATGGTACGTGTATAAAGAATTAGTATTATATCTCGATGGTCACTCCACGTGTAAAGGCAGCCACTAACGCATGCTCATCTCGTACGTAACCGAGACTTGCCAATGAGATCGAAAAATGTTTTCGTGAAGTTTTTTCGTAACGCCTAATTTTAACGGAAGTGGCATCAAATTTTTTCGTTTTCTTATGAAAATTTTCTCTTTACGAAAAAAATCTTAACTCTCATGTTTTTTAAATGTCTTAACTCTTTAAAATGCCTTGCATTTTGCTAGCACACGAAGTTAAAATTCGACATAGCGAGGTTTTCCGAGAAAATGTTTCGAGATAACGAGGGAAAATTACATTAAATCAATAGTGAAAAAGTAAGGAAATAAAAATTTTTCGAGATATCGAGGTTCGACTGCTTTTTTTTTTTCATACGGCACACTCATTTTCCTCTTACTTCACTTTTTCTTGGTGACCATCCTTCCGAATACAGAGATAAATCAGTAAAAATCCCCTTTTTTTTATTATAAATAATATTGCTTGGCATTATCTAAAAAAAGAAATGATCTAAACTGATAAACTTAAAGAATCTGTTTGTCTATCCTCTATTTTCAAGTTTCATTCCAAAGTTATTGGAATTTCTGAATGAACAGACTCTGTTTACAAATATGCTATAATGGAACCTTTTTTTATGGCTGTAACCAGAATAATTTCTCAAATGTTGTAGGCGCATGTTAATTCGTGGTTTTTTTAATAGGTTGAATTTTATTGCTCTTGCTTAATTTTATATTATTTCAACAACTATAAAAGCGCTCCCCTGGAAAAATGATAATATGGCACTTCGCACACCTGTGCGCTTTAGCCGTAAAAATGCTTTCCAAAGTGTTTTTCTATGAATTTCAGGAAGATCACGAAGAAGAAATGTTTGGGAATATGATTATTTTAAGTTGAAAATTTTTAAAATCTTCAGCGTTAGTGATTTAGTGATTATAAATTTCAGCCGTTTGTTTTCTGTGTTAAAAAGTAAAAGGACAGGAGTCCTTTGTATAGTTAGGAAATCCACATTGGGAGAACGATAAGGAGGGCTTTTCTGGGAAAATGAAGAGAGAGGGAGAGAGACGGAGAGACGAGACGCCGTCAATCATTGTGCGAAAAGCTGCTCCAATTGATGCCTCACCTCACTCGATTCCTCTCCTTTTGGGAAATACCCATACAACAACGCGACAGACAATAGGTTGTATGGGTCGGCCCAACAGCTTCAGAAGTCGGAGATGTTTTTTAAGCGCCTCGTTACGTAAGGTAGGCTCTGGAGTGACGTAGTGCGATTCTCGCGCGATCGATTCGCCCCTTTGGCGAGAGAGGGAGGGGGGGGGGGGGTTAGGGGGGGGGTCGGCAAGCGTATCTCGTATTCTATTTAAAGTGGAACATTTCACTTATATTTCTTGATTCGTTTTGTGATTCAGAGATACCTCCTTGGATCTTTTCGCGTTTATAACTGTTTTCCCTCCCCTCCCCCCCAAAAGGAAAAAAACTCAAATCCTGTTTTCTCTTCTTCGTGTTGTTTTCTTCCATCTTCCCGTTAACTTGAACGCTGACGGATTCTCCACACTAACAGAGTGAAACCACTCGACGCGCATGCATACCTGATAGGATTAAGGTAATTTTTCTTTCATTTTTGTATTTTTTTTATTTTGTTTATGTTCTTAAGTGTTCCCACTTAAAATTTTATGTTTTGCTTTAATTTCGTTAGAAACGTTCGTGCTTTTTGATTTGCACGATGGAGAAATATAGCTTTTGCCAAAGGAGAACTTCACAGAAAAACAAATTAATCGATACTATTTAAATTAAGACAACTTCTTTATTTTGGATAGAAATTTAATTAGGTCTACGTTTTAACTTCGTGTAATTTTTAATAATACAAACGTCCCAATGTTTATCTCTAAAATGGAATTTTTATAAATTGATTAATTTTCACATATTTTTCAAACTTAACACGCGGAAATCACTTTCTTGTTTGTTTTTTTTCTTCCCCTTTCTGAACATTTTTTTTTTCACTTGTCTCCAACAACTTCCTAATGTTGCTTCCCTCTGGTCAAAAAAGTGAAAATGTTCTCGATTGAAGTCAGTGTTGAAGTATAAATTATAAAAATGGAAAAACTCGAGGAAATAAGAATATATTATTTATATAATGTAGTGAAGTACTGAATAAAAATTTCGAAGAAGTTAAAGTTAATATATATAGGGCATGAGAAAAGAAAAATAAACGACAAAGCGACAGAAGCTCCCAAGAAAACACGTTGGCTGACCCCGATTTTTTTTCTTTTGAAAGTTTTCTTTTTTATTAAATCTTTAACAAACAAGAAAGGACTTTATTTCCACCTCATTCACACTTCATAGTTTTATTAATCACTTTTCTTGGATCAACCATTAAATAGAAATAATCTTTAGCCTACCAATGGCGGATTTAGGGGGGGGGGGAGCTACTGGTACTAAATTGTAAAGATTTTTAATACTGGAATATTTTTACAAATTTACATTTACAAACTTCAGTATAGGAAAGACCCAGGGCCATCACTTCCCTGGGGAGGGGAGGTGGTTATTCGAAATAACGTATAACATAGAAAGCCCTGGAGAGGCTTATTATAACTTACAACATATTAGCCAAGCCACTTGATTAGCCCCCCCCCCCTCCTCCCCTTGTTTAAGTTCTAGATCCGCCACTGGCCTACTTATAAAAATGATCGACTGAGTTTTATTTCATGTTCTTAAATCAGAATTAACACTTAGAAAGTTTATCATTATCTTCATATGCTGAGTAAAAACTTTGATATGCGTTGACGGACCCAAACATTCTTTCCATACAATATAGATTCAGATGAGTAATAAAATACGTGCATTACAACGGTGTTACTGAAAACAATTAACAAAAAATAAACTACAGAGAAAGTTAAGAAAGGAGAATGAATATAAAGATGACAGAATCAACCTAAGAAGGGACTACTAACGAAATTAGATTATATAAAATCATTAAAATACCATAACAATAGGTAATAAAACTATATTAATAAATAATAAGAAAAGTTCAAATTGTCGACTTACAACAATCTAGAGTCGTAAAAAGAAAATTAATAAGATACAAATTTATTTAACCAATTCACTATTAAAAATATCTGCATTAGGAAACCTTGTATTAAAATTATCGATAAGTTACGCAAATTAGTCCGACATTTACGCGTAAACACTAGAATTCGAGAATTTCTCTTACAGATCGGTACTCGAAGACATATGCAATTGAGGGTTCGAGGAACCGATAATTTCCCATTTAAGATATTAACTAAAATATTCAAAAAACTTTGCTAATAATAAATTGCAAGTTAAAAAAATTTGCTTTTTCTTAGAATTTAATTTATGATCCAAAAATAAACGAAAATTCTCCAATTTAGGCGATAGTTATTCAAAAGATTAAGAGGTATGGGAATACCAAATCCACGAAGCATAGAAAATCTTAAGGAGTTCTTCTATACAAAGTTAAAAAAGTGTTTTCATTTGTAAAAAAAAAATGTTAAACGTTTGATAAGACGATCAGTAAATGTCAAATTGCTATTAAAAAGGACACCTAAATCTTTGATTGTCTTTGTTCGATGAATTATTTTATCATCGAGAGTATAATCGGATTCATAATCAACCACTTTTCGCGAATAGGTAACTATAAAACGTTTTGCTATATTTAACGAAAGTCCATTATTTTCAGACCAAATAGAGATTAACTCCAAGGTTTGAGCTAATTTCTGATAGTCACTCCAGTTTTGAATAGCTGAATAGATCTTTAAGTCGTCCGCATAAAGGAGTAAATTAACAAGTTCAAGATTCTTTTGAGGAACAGTATCAGCTACAAATAGACTGAATAGAACTGGACTCAAGGGAGAGCCCTGGGGAACTCCATTACCTATTCTTCCCTTGACGTACGATCCATTCATATTTTTAATAATGAAAATTCTATCCGTCAGAAGAGGTGTGAACCACTTACTCATGGTTTCAGGTAAACCTAGTCGTTGAATTTCAATAAAAGGAGTCGGATATTTACACTATCGAACGCTTTGCTGAAGTCGAGATAGATGACATCTATTTGTTTGCGCTGATCAACAAATTGTATCAAATACTTGTAGTGCATTAGGGATGATGACGGATTTGTTTGAGTCGATCTATTTTTCCTGAAACCGTGTTGTTCTTCAGGTAGGTAGGGATCAATAAAAGATTTCACATGTCTGGCCACATAGGTTCCCAAAAGTTTTGCAGGAAAAATGACAATTGATATGGGTCTATAGGACAATTAAATTCTCCTTTTAAACAATAAATTAATAAAATAAAGTAGATTATTAAATCAGAAATTAATTAAATTCATTTCGCCAAATGTTGTTAAAATTATTCTTGAAGTGATGTATATTAGAAGTGAATACTTGCTTTTGGGGTGAAGAACCAGGTCTTCCCTTCTAATAAACTACATCACTTCAAGAACAATCATAACTACATTTGGTGAAATGATTTTAATTTAGTTCTGAATTAATAATCTACTTTATTTGACTAATATACTGTAAAAAATCAGATCAGA
>JAHWFO010009537.1:1132584-1146508 GCA_023313115.1 Rhysida immarginata | reverse complement strand
TTGGTTTGGTTTGGTTTGTTTGGTATTAACGTCCTTTTCAACTGCTATGGTCATTTCAGGACGACGTTATAGGGTCCGCAAATTTTGCCTCGCAAGGGTTCTTTAACCTGCAGCCGGCAAACGACTACACGGGACCAACGGCTTTACTTCCCTTCCGAAGGAAGTGCGTGATCTCAGGATTTCCTCCCTGAAAAAATCCTCGTCGTCCTCGGCTGAGGTCGAACCCGCGTACATCCAGTGTTGGAGGGTTTTCTCCAGGATATTCACTCGTATTAAATGATTCATTTATATTTAGGGAGCTTTTCGCAAATCACATAAAAGATACTTGCAAACAAACTTTTTCATGCAGAAATATATTACTGTAACTTAGCACCTTATTTAAGTTTAGCATAATATAATTCTCGAATGGTCGACATTCCTTCTGATGTCATAATGCCCAACTGATAATGCTGACGCAAAAAGACTTGTAGGTGCAGGTTATCATCAGCTGAAGAAAGGATGTGTAAGAGAAGAATTTTCTTTAATTCTAAAAGTTTATAACACATTTTTGTGTAAAATAATATTTCAAAACCAATTTTCACCTCGAATTCTCCATTAAATAATTCAAGTCTCGTTAACTATACCGCACCCTTTTAACCTGACCACGCCTTTTGTGAAGGGAATCTTATTTCGTTCAGTCTTTCATAATCCTACATTCTAGTTATATTGATAGCTAGAAAGAAATATTGTAGGTCTTCAAAACCGAGAGGAGAAAACAATTAAAATGAATTGAGCAGTCCTTTCTTGATATCATAAATGCATTTATCTTGAATCTTGTGTTGGTCTTCGGAATTCTCATGCTTTGTATCATTTTGTCATATCTGTGCAGAGAGGGAAATCTGCAAAGTGAATTTCAGCAATTTAACCCTTGATTAAAGAGTTCACATTGATTGGTGAATTTTTGAAAGAAATTTGTTATTTGGTGAATATTTGAAGGGAAATTTGTGAAAATGTCATTTCTGAAGAAAAGATGAGTTTCTTCAGATTGAAGACGAAGAATTTTTCGGATGGAAGTAATCTTTTTTCATTGATGATCTCAGGAAGCAGGAGAAATCTGCTCAGTCAACGGCAATGTTTAGCTGAAGCAGGATTTTAAGAGGTTTACAAAAAAAGAATTTTTTTTTCCACTAACGAACCGAGGAAAGTTCCGGGAAAGGCCTATAAAGTACATTCACATTCTGAGAGAAATTGATGTTGAAATTCGATTTAAAACTAAAAATCTTCTCCTGCAGGAATGTAAAACCATTCAAATTGGAAGTTGCATCATTCTTACGTACACAAAAATCGAAAAGAAATTAAATGAAATCCTTCTGGGGCTGACCATTTCGAAGACGACGGAAACAGGTTCTTGGAAATTACATTTGAGGAAATCAAAACCTAAACGCGCAATTCGTAGATATTAATAAAGGGTTAATTATGCTTATTAATCATCTAAAATTTACTTTTATGATCACTATCTCTGTTACCTGCCACAAAGGAATCTCTCATTCCTATTCTAGATTCCAAATGAGCACTATAGGGGACTTTCTTGTTACTAAAAAATTTTTTTATCTCCCAGGAACTTTCGCTTCGGCAGGGATCTACTTGGGTATATGATGTCACGGTCATAAACGTAATTCGTTTAGCGATGCCTTTCTCCAGTGCAAATGAGGAAGTGTCTTGTTTTATTATCAATGAAATCATAGTTACTTGGAAGCGTGTACTGGGTTAGAGTGGAACTGGCTTACAAAATGCACTCTGCAAAGGCGCAACCCCAAAGTTTTTATTATATAAAGTAAACATTTCACTGTCTAGAATTGCAGAGATTTATTTTTGTTTGCGTTCACCCTTCGAAAAATCTTAACTTGCAATAAAATTTGTTTTCGAGGCAAATCCTGTTGCTTTGCTTAGGTGAGCGCGACTATTTCAAGGAAACCATGTACACGTTCAAAGACGTGCTCAAAAATGTGGAGAACGAGGTCAATTACTTGTATTGGCAGAAAGGAACTCTACCTTTATTTCCCCCCTTAGTTTCCTCTTTCCTCCAGCCTTCTTTTCTTTTTTTTCTTCTGACTTGCACAAATAAAGACTTTAAAGGAAGTTTGATGGCGATGATATTACTTGGCAGCGTTTGCACCAAAAGAATAAAAAATCTTCGTTCTTTATTCTCCTCTTAAGAAACACCTGTAATTGTCAGTTAATTACGCGATTTCACGACGGCACCAGAAAAACGCAGATTATATGTCACTCTGTGCGTCAAAAATAATAACACCCGGAGGATAAATGGGTGATAGTTGAAATAGTTCGATTATGCTTAAAAATATTGCTGCTATTATTATTATTATTATTATTATTATTATTATTATTGAAAATTAATGAAAAACTAAAATTTTTCTCCTTAAAATATTTTGATGGCTGAGAAAAAGTATTCTAAAAAGAATAAATTGGAAGAGCCAGGAAGGAACCATATTAATCGCCTTTCAACAGCCTAAGGCTAATAGCGAGGTTAACGAACCATGATAATGCTTAAAAAAATAAGAAAATCTAGATAATCATTATTAAAATCATTATTAATCAGAGATATAAAACCTGTAAAAATAAAGAATCGAAGTAGTAAGCTTGAAATGAATTAAAATATGGATAGTCCGTGCTAATGTATGAAAAGTTAAAGAAAAATTATATAATTACTGGGTAAAAGCTCGAAAGACGTTAATAAAAATATCGTAATTGTAACATGGTAAATGGATGCCTAAATGTATAAACTAAAGCCTGAAGAATTCCATTTTCAGTTAGCTATATTCCATGTATGAATTTTGGTAGTTTCTATGCGGGAGTAGACAAAGATTTCCAATCGGAGCAGAAAGCTTTAAGCGGGAGTATATGAAGAGCAGTATAGCCCTGGTTTAAATTTGTTAATAGTGAGAGGAAATTAATGTGTAGAGTGAGAATTTCCCCGCCATAAAATATAAGATTACGACTGCTGATTGTTAGTTAGTTGAGGGGGAGCAAGAACGGAAATGCAATGGAATTTTGCCACTGACACACAAAACGGACACGTTGTTCGGCTAAGTAATGGATGAGAGAAAGGTTTCTGGTTGAAGACCTTTAGGTGGGCTACAAAGCGAGGTCAATGAAAGTGAACTGGGATGAAAGTTAAGCAGAGAGATAGAGAGGAAAGAAAAAAAAAGTACTTTAGACATTTTTCAGAACGAACATGTTTATGAGATGGCCAAAGAATTTGGCTTGAACACGGAAAATGCAATTTTCATCTAATAATTATTTTTAAAACACTTGGATTGTTATTGTTGCTGCCATTCTGTTTAAGAGAATGCTTTGCGAAACTGGAGGCAGGATAAAAAGTGTATATAATTGAATCTCAAGAAAAATTGAACTTAAAAAATGTTTCTATTAAATTTCTAACAGGTATTTTCTATAACCGTCAGTTGCATTGTAACTACATGTATCCAATCAATCTTGATATCTTTTTGTCCGATTTTTTTTCAGAGTTTAGTCTGAAAGAAAAAGTTTTATTGGCCTTTTCAATCTTCATCCTATTCCAATAGGAACCAATTAGATTTCAAAGCTAGGTCCAGTTTAGATTTCTCTCCGATTAGCTGGATCCAGTTTTCCCAAAATTACATTTATTAAATTTGCTGCCTTTACAGATTGATTTAATCTTTTTCCAACTTCTATAACTTCTCTTTTAAGCGAAATAACCAAGTTCACAAGTCTTAAGGGAAGGTTTTCGAATATCTTCTTTTTAAAAAGGATCAAAAGCCAAGGGAATAGGGGAATAAGAAAAATAAATTATTCGAAGCAGTGACGGATTATTGCATAGGCAAAAAAGATAATTGTCTTGGGCCCGTGGGTGAAAAATGGGGTGAAAATTGTCTTCTAAGAGGGCCCGGCGATAAATTTAAGATTTTTGTTCTATATTTAGTTCTAAACACAGCAAAATAGGGCCCGAGCAAATTTTTGTCTCGGGCCCGGGTCGGAGGTTAATCCGTCATTGATTCGAAGGGAAAGAACACAAGCAATGCTGTTGTATTTATTAAGTTCACGTGGTCATATTCATGTAATATTCTGTAAAGAAAACTGATTTGGCGCGATCGACTCCTTCTAAAGAATTGTCAAATGTTCCGTGTGGACTCTCCAAAAAGTTCAGATCGTCCTACTAACATTAAAACACCTGAATCAGTTTTAATATAATTATTCACTGATCAAATAAAATTGCCCAGGAAAACAGTTTGCGTTAAGTCAGGAAAACGCGTGCCTGTGTACACATGTTTGCTGGAAAACAGTAGAAAATCAAAGCCGTATAAGGAATGTTTGTTGTCCAGGACATGAGTATACTGTAAGCAGTGAATGTTACAAAATGTGTTCAAAGAGGTTAATAAGTTGCTTGTAAATTGATATTCTAGAGTTAAGGAATTGGCTGTCAGAAGTGTGGTCAATTGTTGTGGTTGCCTGTAAAGATGATGACCGCTGTCTAGCTAGAAGCTGGAAGATGATGCAGTCAATCGCACTCAAGGCAAACAGTTACGGCTTGGTACATGTCAAAAGACTTGTTGCAAAAGCGATTCATGGACAAATGAGCTAATATACTTTGTATACTAACTTAAGTATTAAGATTCCATTGATATATTTTGAATTTATTATTATCTCATTATCAACGGGAGGGCTTTCTAACTTTATCAAGTCAAGTTACTTCGTCCTCTGGACGCAATTTCATTGGAAATACAGTGGTGACCAAAAATTTAGCACCTATATTGGCTTATGTTGTTTGTTACCAAAAATTCTTAGCCAGTTACAAAACAATTTACACCACTAAAAGAATTAAGTGCGAAATGATCCAACAAATAATCATGCATGTTGAATTCAAAGTTGAAACAATGAGATAATTTTTTTAATCCTTTAGGTGACTTTCGTATGGACAAAAATTTAGCACCATATACAGAATAAATAAATAATACATCATAGAATCAGTATTTGGTTGGGTAACCAAAGTTTTTAATAACGTTTACACCGATCTTCTGGAATATTGTTCCATGCTTCTTTGATGGTGTCGAGTAGTATAAGAATACTAACTGGGGTTTTTTTTCTTTAACAGCCCTTTTGACATCAATCCATAGCAGTTCTATGGGGTTCAAATCTGCTGACTGAGTAGCCCATTTCATAACTTTGATATGATTGTGCAACCATTTCTTGACAAGTCTGCTGGTATGTTTCGGGTCGTTATCGTGCTGGAATGACCATGTAAGGGGCAGGTTATCATCGGTATAAGGTTGGTCGGTTGGTTTGTTTGGTATTAACGTCCTTTTCAATTGCCATGGTCATTTCAGGATGGCGTTATAGGGGCCGCAAATTTTGCCTCGCAAGGGTTCTTTAACGTGCAGTCGGCAACGGCTTTACTCCCCTTCCGAAGGAAGTGCGTGATCTCAGGATTTTCCCTCTGAAAAAATCCTCGTCGTCCTCGGGCTTCAGAGGCGATCACGCAACCACTGAGCCACCGAGACCGATATCGGTATAAGGAAGTATGTTCTCAAGGATGGATTTGTAAACAAAACGATCCATGATGTGATTTATATGATGGATTAGGCCTATACCATGCCAGGTAAAACAACCCCACATCATCGCATTTCCCCCCTCCATGTTTCAGGGTTGGCTGTAAACACTGTGGCTTGCAGTATGCTTCCTGCTTATTACGTCTGCCATCACATGCAAAGAGCTGTACCTTTGTCTCAGCTGACCACAGCACGTTTTTCCACTGTTGTGTTGTCCAGTTGAGATGGGCACGAGCAAAAGCTAACCTAGCTTTCCTGTTCTTTAATGACACAAGAGATTTCTTTCGTGCCACTCGCCCAAACCAACTAAACTGGTTTAATCGTCGACGAATAGCACGAGAACTAATGCTAACGTGATGATGAGCAGGCAATTCACCTTGAATCATTGTTGAAGTTAAGATCTGTCTTTGTTGGAGAGACGATGAATGATACGGTCGATGTGCGGGGTTAGCTTTTAGGTCTTCCTGGTCTTGAACGATCTCTGACAGAACCAGTGTTGTTATACCGCTGAATTGTACGTATACAACATGATTTGGTGCAGTTAACAATTTTGGCAATGGCATCAAATGTTAGTCCTTCATTGCGTAATCGTCTAATTTGTTCACCGAGATCTAGCGATATGTTTTGACGTTTTCCCATGATTGCTGGTTAAAACATGTACAAGTGAAATTAAAATTGTTGCTTATACAATGTGTATATTAAAATATAACAAACTTACAATGCAGAACCAGAAACCACGTTTAAGTCGCAAACACGTTAAGGTGCTAAACTTATGTCCAGCCAATTACTTAAATATTCTGAAACATGCTCCCCTTTTCATAGTGTATCCTCCAAAAAATAAAAAATTTTAAATACTTTTGTTTCAGACAGTCTCATTTATTTTGTAGCAGGGGTGGAATTAATTTTGAGCCTTGATTTTTCAAATATTGGTAACATTTTTTAGAGCCATTTGGTTGGTGCTAAATTTTGGGCCACCACTGTATGTGATTGAAATCGCCGTTGGTATTCATTCGTTAACAGTGCAAGTTCGGATATTCTTTAAAGAACGCGGATATTGATAAGTTTTCGAGGCTAAGTATTCTTTAAAGTTTTCGAGTTTGATGCATACAGTCAGACCTCGGATAATCGCGCTTCGTGATTCACGAATTCACAGATCCGCGAAAAACCTGCCATTATATCAATCAATACAACCCATTGTACTGTACTGTATTCGTCATCGGCGTACCCATGCTACTGTTTTTATTAAATATTTTTAATGTGTACTGCATATGTGTTTTTGTCAAACATTTATTTTTATAATAAATAAAAAAATATTCTAGCTCCTTTTTGATATGGTGAAAGAGGTTTTTTTTGTTGTTGTTTTTTATTATAATTCCTATTAACCACATATCCTTTTATATTATTATTTTTTGGTAATTGTCACATCTGTGTTTCTTTTCCCGGAAAATATCATTCATTCAAACATTTGTTTATTTGTTTTTTTTAAGGGTAATGTATTAAGCTAACTTTTAAATGAAATTAAAGTGTTTGGGAGTATGACTGGGATCATATATATGTAGGGTTTCAACTACAGAAATAAGCATATATTGTCATTTTTAGTGAATCTACCAAACATCCGCAAATCCTCCTCATTCGCGACGGGTTCTGGAGTCTAACCTCGCGAATGTCCGAGGTCTACTGTATTTCATTTTAGATGAATATTACTTGTTCTTTTTTAATATAAAAAGTAGGAAATGTATCAACCATAAAATTTGAAAAAAAAAATGTTAGGAAATTTTTTGTACGGGAGAAAAACCCACTCTTCCTTTTTTGTTATTGGAAATATCATTCTTGAAGTTGTTAAAAATTTAATGGGTGGACAGATTTTCTTCGACTGATAGAAATAATTTATAGCTCCTTTCTTGCTGCCTATACCCTCCCAGGATTAATGATGCTCTATGATCTTACTACGTTCACTTTGGTTTCTCTCCCTCCCGAACTGTGACTATAACATATTTGAAGTGGAAACCCTTGAATTTTTAATGGGTACAAAATAACTTTTTTTCTTTTTTCTTTAAAGATTACCAAAAATACTTAACTCCAATCTTATTAATTCTAATGTGTCATTCTTTTTAAACCTCTATGTACAGGTTGTCCCATTTAACCTGACTAATCAAAATAACTCGAAAAATACGCATTTTACAAAAAAAAAATAATAAATATGTATTTAATTTTTTTAAAAAAGCTATTTAATGATATCAAACTTCACCCTCAACCCCATCCCCTGAGGGTGGGGGAGGAGGCAACTTTGAAATCTTAAATAGGAACCCCTATTTCTAATCGCACTTTAAGAGTGTACACAACATTTGAGAAATGTTTTATTCTTGTTATTTTTTTTAGGAGGTAGAGGCACTGAAAGTGTGGGACTTTTAAAGATTTGAACCCAATTTGATGAAGAAAAAGAGATAGAGGGTGGGTCTCTAAGACATTCCTGTTCTACTTTTTGATGGTCTTTAATAATCCCAAATTTTTTAATCCTGTAAGTCATCTAATGGGACACCCTGTATGTCCCCGATATCATTTTCTACAACATTCTCATCTGAATAAAACCAGAAATAATGGCAACGTGGATATTTTTTTAAATATGTCAATATCAAGGGTTTAATAAGTTTACCTCTTTAGACCGCTCTAAAGAGATGCTTACCCATTATTTTGCAATGCTGGTAGTAAAAATTTTCTGAAGGTCAAATTTTTTGATGGTCTTACTTGTTAGTTCATATTTGCATGCTTCTTAAATTAGCTATTGTGTAATAAACAATAGTTAAATAAACAAAAATAGTGTAGTTTCAAAAATGCTAGAGCACACACATCTTTAATTGAGGTTCTGAGTACGATGAGGTACAAGGTCGAGGTTAGTAGAAGCGAGCTAGTTGAGTTGAGGGAGGAGAATGAAGGATGGCGCCAAGGGCATGGCACAACCTCCACAATAGGATCCTTCCACACAAGCAGTTTCCACAGGCAGGGTTGCCACTCATTGCACGAGGGACAGCACGAAATAACCCCCGGTTCTTTGAACTCTTTCCTTCATCAAACTGTTACGTCGTACCCCATTCTTTTGGGTGAAACGACACAGTTTCCAAGTTTTTAAACTGTATCGTGTTAGAGAGGGAGAGAGCTTGCGAAAATGTATGAAAAACATGAAATGCAGAGATTTAGGCCAAAACCTTGTTATAACGAAATATTAGGGATAACATAAATCAAATTTTTAGTCAGATTTACTAGATATTTAATTACAACGACGAAAGAAATCTCAGGCAAAGAATTAAATAAACAAATTCTTGAAATTTTAATGCTAATTTATTTGAAAGTTGATTAAACTGTAGAAGCTAAATTTCTGGAAAAAAAAAGATATACTTGTATTCTTTGCTTTATAAAAAAATAATAAGTAAAAGTAAGATCATTGAATAAAAGTAATAAATATATGCATTGAATAAAATTAACTCATTTAATAGAAATTAGTTCTACAAAAAATGCCGATTTCACTTAGTGTTTTTCCTGAACCTCAGTTTTTCCTTTGAATTGTTATTCCTTGATTTATGCATTTATAGCTATAGAATTTAGGGAAATTCACAATATATTCTAAGGTCATAAGAAAAAGATTGTGTTGAGAATGAATATGTCTTTTATGAGGAAGTAACAGGCGTGCTGACTCTCCCCTCCTCCCCTTCTAGCTTTGTATGCCTTTGTGGACTATATTTAGAAAACAATTATGAAGGGCATCAGAATAGTTTTTAAAACTGAGTCATATTCATCTTCGATTTTATATTTATATATTCTACTTTAAGAATCCAATATAAATGAAGAAGTTAAAATATTACATAATAAATTTACGAACTTTTTTTTCTATTAACAATATATTTACACTTAACTAAGTAATGCTTTTTTGTTTTTGTTTTAAATCTTTTGCATATATAAAACGTTAAAAGAGTATGAGAGTATAAAATTAAAAATTACTTTATTAAAAGCCAATTTTAAAAATCCTAGTACCGTAGTTAATATAATTTGTAAAGTTCTTCCTCTTTTATATAATAAAAATGATTAATATACATTAAAACAGAATGAATAACAGAACCGATTATTTTTTAAAAGTTATTTTTCACTAATCTGCAGCTATTTTCTTTATGTTTACCAATGTTCTAGGTGTTAACAGTGAAAATAACTGTAATTTTTTTTTTTATTTATTTATTTTATTTTATTTTTTATTTAATTCATTAATGACTTCTATACATACTACACAATATACATTAAAAATCCTCTTAATTTATTTTATGTATAATCTCATTATACTATCAAATATCCAGACAGTAATTTTGCTTATTAAAAGTATAGAAGATTACTATTATTAAATGTATCTGAATAACATTAAATATTAATCTTACTGATAATGACACAGTTTGTGCTTTTATTTTTCCTGATTATGTTGCATTGCATAAAGTCATGATTTTAATAAACCTGAAAGCATTTATCTCAAAAAGCATTGCAGTACTATCTGATTATGAAAACAAAATTATATAATCTAATTGATGGTTTTCTTGACTATATAACTTCTCGAGACAGGAAATTGAAAATTGTTTGTACAAAATTTTGTTTATCTAAAATAACCGTTGTTTCTTTGCTATTCTGATAAAATGATTGCTATTCCTTGTTTGAATGTGGAGAAAGGCAAAGAGGTTGTTCTTCTAAGATCACATCTTGCACAACATCAGGGAATGACCATAACTACTGAAGGGCAATGACATAGTTAAGAACGAAAGAGAGCTCTTGGGAAAATGTTTGGTTGGATCTTATTTTATGTGAATTGAATTATCAAAAAATAACAAATATTTTTTAGTTGGCAAACATATTTAAAAATAAATTGATTCGTATAGGAAGTATAAAAAAGGATTGGTTATAGTATATATTCCTTGCCTGCTATTTTTTTTCAAAATCATGATAAATAAAACATTCTCCCTAACTGATTTTTGGACTAGTTTATACTGTACTTTTATATAAGAGGCAACAACAGATTGATTGATATTTATAACATAAAACATCCATGTTATATAAGTGTGGTCATGTGGTTTTTCCGAAACTGCCTTGAAGACCTCTTATTTTTTCTAATGTTCTGATTTTTCTGGATTCTTTATATTTTTTCAGGAATTGAATGCTTTTTTCCACTGTTATTTAATTTGTGACGTGTATTGATGATATGATCAGCGAATATAGACTTTCTTTTATTTGAATGAATTGATGTTTTTTTTTTTAGGATTTTGTTCAAAGACTTCATATAGTTGCTATTGCACATCTTGCAACTCAGCTCATGCATCCTTGAAGCTATATATTTATCTGATTTTTGTGAGTTTTCCTGAATTTAGCACAGCAAGAGTTGTTCCTGTAGATGATTCTTAGATTTCTTTCAGAGTGTTATTGTAGAAGATCCTTAGATGTAGTACATGTAGTCATTATATAAGCACATTGCTCCCCCCCCCTTTTTTTTGCTGCATCATTGTTTACTTTGTTTTGTCAGGAATACAGGAACTCATTAAATCTCCCTTATAAATTTCTTTCCATGTTATTACAATGCAAATCTTCTTATAGGATTATAAACACATCTTGTTACCCCTTTACCACCTTATAGAACTTTTATATGAAAAATTACTATTATTGTTCAGTTATTATCATAGGATTTCAGGAGCATACAGTAAAGCTTCACATAGCTGAAGCTGTTAAAAATATTACTTTTATGCCGTTATATTCCTTCAAATAAATTTAGATAAATAAATAATTACAGATGGATTAAAGTTATGGATTGAAAGAAGAAGAAATAATCTTATATAACGTTTATGAAATTAGAATAGTGTAAATATCAAGCCAAAGGTTATAGAATGAATGAAAATAAATCTTCAATTTAAAAAAAAAATCCTTTGTTGTATGATTTTTAAAATTAAATATTTTAATTTGATCTATGAGACTTGTAGAGTTTACCTAAAAATGATTTGTGTATCTACAGTATTAAATAATAAATGAAAGGGAAAAAAATTCCATGACCTGGGATCGAACCAGTGAAATTATTGGAGTAATTTCTTCAGTTCCATCAGACATTTAATTTTCCCCAGTCTTTACATTTTACTTATATCATGTTAGTAAAAGAAGGCATTCTTTTTTTCTATTACATATGAAAAATTTGGAAAGAGAAGAATTTGGGACCTTAAAGATAATCTTTGTTAAATTTTAGCCTTAAGTCATTATAACAAATATTTTTCAAGGAAGAGTGTAATTAAATAAACAGTTATCCATCATAACAAGGTAGATTTTCACAAAGGTAAATATGTCTATAGGGTGCCTTAAAACTCCATGCACAAACATCATGCTGAACCGTATTCGTATAGGAAAGCATCACTGGAAACAGGTGGCTCTACGTTGGCACCTTGGACTTCCTCATTAAGGCTTGTGACGTATGGAGAACATGCATTGTTATACAAATGCTGAGTTAGTGGATATGCACAAGTTAGCTGACGGTTATGGAACAGCCACTCTACGAATGTATTGGGAAAGGTACCCAACTAGACATGCACTAAACCATCAAATATTGAGCAATCCATGCACTTTCGATGTCGGTATGCATCACTTTGGAACTTTGAACAACTCTTATGAAACCATATTCCATATCTACCAGTTTTTGTACTGTTAAGTTTCCCCTAATAAAGCACTTCCTATATTGTGTTCTTGCTTGTGTCTTTGTGTCTTGTCGATCCCTGTGGCTGATGTTTCTGGTGATGCTTTCCTATGTGAATATGGTTCAGCAGAATGTTCTCTACCTCCCCTGAAAGTTTCTGCATAGAGTTTTGAGACATCCTGTACACATTTCCTGATTCCAAAAGAACTGAATGGGAACATGTGGGGAATTAATTATCCCAATCAGCCTCTCCCTTCTGGATCCCCAATGTCAGCATTTTCAACTGAGGGTCAGCCCAACAAATAACTTCATGTCTCATGCAATGAGTAACCAGGAATGTGCAGCAGGATGTGCAGTACATATTCTTGTATATACATTTGTGCTGTAACAATAATTAGGAGATCATGGACATGGCACAAAATTGCATGCCACATCATAAATCTAGCATTATCCTGGAAGAGTGCTCTGAAGAAAGTCAGCATTATAGACAGCACTTTGAAGATGTGTGACATATGTAAACAAGTCTCCATTGCAACACAGTGCCATCTGGTTAGTTATAAACTTCCATTGATGGATTGTACCTCAAACTGTGTTGAACGTAAACTTTCATTAATACCACAAAATCTAAGGATTTTTGAACATGTGTTTATATGGACTATGTTTCTTCTTTTGGTGTGAGGAACCCCCCCCCCCCTCAAAGCTTGTAAACATATTTTTGATACACCCTGTATATACAAATCAGTCCAAAACGTAGTCTCCATTTTTTTTTTTCCACAATCTGCTTCTTTGGATGGCATCTCTTTGAAAATGTGGTAGCATAAATGCTAAGAGACATTATCTCGAGTTGTGAACTACTGTCCATCCAGGAAATGTCTTATCAATCGAAAAAAGGGTAGTCGCTTGAGTCGTGTCTGGGAAATAGACTCAGCTGTGGCAGGAGCTCCCAGCCTGGGCTGATACATGGCTCTGCTATTTATATTACACTTATGTTTTCCATGCTGAGGATAAATATCACAATTTGCTTGAATGACACCACCAAAGTCAACTGCACCCCTAATACAATGGCAAATATATAGGAAAAGAAAAATAACAGAATTGACAATCAGTTATAGTAAAACACTTTTAACATATAAATCATGCATTGGTTGGAATAATTAATAACTTTTTTATTTTCTAGTATTTTCTTCTTTTCAGGACTTGTATAGGCCACACGAATAATTTACCATTCAGTACCGAAACATTCAGTACCGAACAGCGTACCAAAATCCTTGAATTTTACTTTGAAAATCATTGATCGATTAACTTGACTCAACGAGCCTACCATCGACATTTTAATTTTAGACAATTCCCTAGTCAGATCACGATTGATCGTCTTGCAGCATGTTGGGGTTTGTGCTGACTAGGGGATTGTCTAAAATTAAAATATCAATGGTAGGCTTGTTAAGTCAAGGTAATCGACTGATTATTTTTAAAGTAAAATTCAAGGATTTTGGTATACTGTTCAGTAATGAATTTTCTCATGATAAATTATCCATGTGTCCTTTACAAGTCCTGAAAAGAAGAAAACAATAATAGAAAATATAAAAGTTATGAATTTTTCAAACCAATGCATGATCTATGATCTATGATTTCAAAACCAGGATTTATG
>JAHWFO010009537.1:1097018-1132484 GCA_023313115.1 Rhysida immarginata | reverse complement strand
CACAAATTTTCTCTGTATACATCTTATTTCTATCAATAGTCAAGTATTTGTATTTCTACCAATAAGTTTACTTGATTTAGAGGGGAAATTGCAATTTTTGGCAACTGCACCCCTTCCCTTGGCTACATCCAGGCATTTTACTTGCTAGGCCAAGAATCACTTTTGTATAAATACAATGAAGTAATCATATCTTGAAGAACATTTTTTTGCTGGTAGGCGTTGACGAAAATCATCACCTATCACAATGACTTTTCCAATAATGTGAGTGTTCAAGCCAATGTTGATGGATTTCATAATGTCTTTGAAAGAATATTTCAGTTGACAGCCTCGTAAACTTGAGATTTAATCATAGGAGCTTCATTCTAAAATGTTACAATAGCTTCCTGGATTAGCAGTACACTAACACATTTCACACAAACTTGAGTCAAGAAGCCACATATTTATTGGAATTTTTATCATAGTGTGTAGCAAATGAAAGTGCAGTGAATCATGACAACGCAATGATGATATCTTTGTACTGATTCTTCAGAATAATGTTGAACAGTCATTTAGTTTTGGATTGAAGTTTTATAAAATTAATTGAGGTTTTACAATATACCGTGTGTCTCAAAAGTCACGTGCCATAGGGATTAATTGGTTGCTTTGATTTTTTAGGTGAAATAGTGAAGTAGAGAAATAATGCTGACACCAGAACAACGTGTAGAGCTGATACTTCTTTGTGGAGATCACCACAGAACGTCTCAAGAATCTGCACCCTGATATTCCCAAGCCCACCAGCTACACTTTTAGGTGTGACAGAAGAAAATTTGGGTTGTGTGAAACATGGTCTTCGCGTGAACATTTTGAACATGAACGATAAGCTTGCAAAACCGTGTGAACATAAAGCCAACATTCATAAACTGTTCATATGGCATGCGACTTTTGAGACACACGGTATATCCGTTGAATATATTTTTCGTTAATATGTATTGTAAAGCCTCCATTTATTTTATAAGGACAATATAACAGACCTTCTCTTCAATCAGTGAAGTTTTATAGGTATGAAATTGGTAGAGACTTTGCAATACAATAATGGAAGAGAATTTCTGAGCAAAGACTCTACCAATTTCATTGCTAGAAGCAATACTAAGGAATCCCAATATAATGATCTTTTATAAGTACATGTATTTTAGAGATGACCCTGTTGATAAGGTGAGCTATTGCAAGGCTATTGAATTGATAACAGAATTGGTTATTGAAGAAATAGCTATATTGAAAGGATAGTTATGTCAGGATTTTCAGTAGGATTGGAATTATAGGTGTCTAGTTTTTCTCAATACTAACTAAGCTCAAAGGACTGATTTCTATAAAAGTGAATGTATCAAGTGATAGAATAGTCATAGGTTGGCAGTAGACATTTAGGCACACTAAGCAAGGTCACATTATGGCACTCCCTATATTATATTGCTCAATTTTTGCATTCTTCTAAAAATTGATAGCATATATTGCTTAGGCTTAGCATCAGCCCTGTTCTTAATAACAATAAAAGAATGAGATCTTATAGAACATTATGCAAGACGGGACAACCCATGTCAGTCAGCAAGTGAAAGATCTGGTTTATTAAACCTTCACTAGTAAACACATTAATTCCAGAGATTTTCCAGATGCATAGCCCAATACTTATAGTATATGAAACCAAATTTTAGGTTCATCAGTTTGCTTCATGCAATTCAGAATTTTATATTTTTATTGAAATGAGGATGATTTTTTATATACAGTATTTGGGATTATGTCAAATGCACATCTTGTCTGCATTCCAAGAGGACTAGCTGTTATTGATGTAATAAATTAAAATTGTTGTTTTGATTATTTATATTATATGATTTTTTTTAATAATAGTTTTTAGTATTATAAAATATTTACCCGATATTTTTTTCTCTTTCCTTATAGAAAATTAGTTTTCCATCAGTTGCCTTTTGTGATGGAAATCTTGAAATATACGGCACTTAGTGTTGTTAACCCTGTTGTTAACTACTTCCAAGGTCTTTATGATGGATACATTTGGACCTTAACACTAGAAGGTAACTATTAATTAAAACTAATGTTTGCATATGCTGAATTTTATATAGGTGTACCATTTTAAATACTTTATCATTGTTTATCTCTCTCGCTCTCTCTCTCTCTCTCTTCCAATACTTCACTCTTTTTAATATGTAATACACTCACTCACCAAAAGTCATGGCACACCCCTCCAATCAGGTTCCCTATTTGTAATGAACCCTCTGCTTCCATTCTCGGAATGCAGGTGCACAGGACTCCATGATTTTACACAATCATTGTAAGCAAAACTAGTTGCAGAAATGGCAGCATGCCGAGAGCTATCCGCATTTGAATGGGGGATGATTGTTGGTGCCAGACGGATGAGTGCCTCAATATCAGATGTAGTTGTGCCTGCAATTTTCCCGCACAACTGTAGAGTATCAAGTATATGGAGTGGCCAGCATACGCACCGGATTTAAATCCATTGAACATGCTTGGGACACCCTTGGAAGATGCATTGCAGCTAGGCCAGCACCACCATTGATTCTTCATGATCTGGACATGGCCCTCACTCAGGAATGGCAAATGTTACTTCATGTCCTCATTGATAACCTCATCAATTCCATGCGAAACAGGTGTACAGGTATCTTGTCTGTTTAACGAGACCAAACGCCCTACTAGAGGTGTGGTCCCACCTTCCAACAAGCTCTTGTTCATTCGCAAAAGCTTCAAACATGATGTATAGGAAATGTCATGTTCTCAAAGTGTCATAGTCCAGAATTATTGGAAACTGTATGCAAATTTCCCATTATTAGAGATTGGTCTACGTTATTTTATATATAAATATTGTATATTCAGAAACACTCTGCCCTTGTCTTTCCTGTCAAACTTTCATGTTCCTCTAATTTTTGTGAGCAGTGTATGAAATGAATGTGTCTTTCATTGCTGATTACAAATATCATACTCAAATTTCTGAGACCAATAGTTTCTGAATGGATTCACCCATATCTCACATGCACAGAAATGTCTAGGGGTTTCCTAAATGTGTCAGATGGTAATATAATTTTGATACAGTATTTTAAAAAACCAGATCGAAATTTTTATTTATTTTACCAAAACAAATTTTAACATTTCTGAACGTATTTAAACTTTATTTTGTTAATTATAAATGGTTGCATAAGTATTTAATCAAACATATGGAGCTATTTGGGTAAGAGTCAAGTTTTCATGTTGCAGCCCACCCTCCCTCAGGAACTGCATGTTATTATTTTCTTTTTGGTTTGTTAACCAAATCGAGCAGGGAGCACAGTATTTTATCTAGAGCTTTCCTAGGGGTGCGAGCTGAAATAAGTTGAAAAAACATTGCCTAGGTAATATTATTTCATGCTTCTTAAGTAGCCTCCCCCCCCCCTCCACCCATGTATTACTTCCTTCTGCAGAGGTTTTTCCCCTTCCACACCATAATTCCTTTTATATTTCACCAAGCAATTTTTAGAAAAGAATTTGTTTGAGGGATTTTGAGGTATCATTGTTGATGAAGGGACCCTATTCATCTGCTTGATCATCATGCTTTCCCACTCCAGCAATTTGTTACATAATGTCATATGTAGTTTGATATATATGGCATGGTCTATAGAAATATAATGGTCATCCATTGCTAGGTTTTGAAACAATGCAGAGCAAATGTGGCCTGCTGTCGATCATAGTGCCGCCCTATCGGTCAAGCCATGGCACAGCTATATGTCGTGGGAATGTTATTTTGCAGATACGGGTTCAAATGCCATCCTCGACAAATTATTATTTTTTCTTCTAGAATTCCTTTTAACAAAGTGTAAATTTATCTTTGCAAGATCGATATTCAGTCTTACAGTTCGTTATACAGCATTTAATTGGCATTTCTCATTCATGTTACTGCTTCATCCCATAGACTAAGACATAGATTAAGGATAAACAATGGAGACTAAGCATTGGAAGCCACCAAGAATGGGGATTGATACGAACAGTAGCGCAATTAGTGGTTGTGCTCTGTTTTTCTCAAAACAAAACAGTGAAGTTGGATGACCATTATATTTCTATAGACCGTGTATATGGTAATACATGTATTAAATTTTAGGTTATGAAAATATTAAAAAATGTTATCAGGAAATTCTTCATAATTTTATTCATTTAAATTTTAGGAAGTAAAACATAGTCTCTTTTCACTAAATATTAAAAAAATGTTTGATTTCCATATTTTTATAATTAAAATGTAATTATGATAAATTTTAATAAATAAATAAATAAATAAAGACAAGTAATATTTATGAGAGTTGGAATTTTAACAGTGGCAACTATTTATTTGCGACAGATACAGAATACGTATATGTTTCAGAGTTTTACTGCCCTTCGATATAGTCAGCAGCAATGTGTACAACCCATTACAAGTAATGTAGAAGTTGGCAGTCCCTGTTCTGTTGACAATCTGCTGCCTGAAGAATCTCTGGAACAGTCAGTCATATGTGCAAATTCTGTCTCTAGGGCTAGCTTATGAATCGTATGGCACTGATCCATCTCCAGTAGCATGGAAGCAGCATGTACTTCTTTTTGACTTACATTAACAAGGGAACCCCACATAGCCTATCCGCTTTAACAATGGAGTCCTTGTATGGTTATGTATGCTGAAATTGTTTCGTTTTCACGGTTTATTTTGAAAGAAACACAATTTCGCACTCACATATTTTGCAAACATCTATAGTAGCTTCAGATGAGTAACATTTCAATTTGGTGGAAATCTGTGACATACATGTTCGAGGGATTCCCTTGTAAGTGGTATACCTAATCTGTAAGGTAATGAAGATTCTCTGTAAGCCTGTTGAAGACTTGACATTATCATGGTGTACGACCTTTATCCAACTCTGTTACTTTGTTTGAAAAACATCATGACTATACTAAATTAGACCACCAGCTAACACTAGGCTTTGTTCTCCTCATCATTGGCCGTGAAGTGGGAAGGGAGAGTTAAATTGCTCTGAGGTACATTAGGTATATAAAAAAAGCGTGGGTTAAGCAATTATCTGGTTCCATGTGGCATCTATATAGCAGTGCTGTCACTATTAAAATCCCAACCCTCATAGTAAAAATTATTATTTGAAATAGCAATTTTTGTTAACTAAATTTTCTGTTGCATTTTCAGAGCCGTATGTACAGTCATGGCCCTTAGTGAAGTCACCGGTGCCTATGTTTACGCTAATATTCTGTTATTATAACATGGTTTATTTTGGGCCAAAAATAATGAAGAACCGGGAGCCGTTTAGATTAAAATGGCTGCTGATTGTTTACAACCTTGGAATTACATTATTAAATCTTTATATAGCAGTTGGAGTAAGGCATTTTCATATATTGTCTCTGTAGTGTATATTCTAAGATCAATAACATATAAAATATGTAATGATGACATGTTTCTTATAGGTATTTTATAATGCTTACAAATTAGAATACAGTTGGATCTGTCAACCATACAATCCAGTAGATTCTCCAGAAGAAGTCCAAGTGAGTTCTAATTCTTTATTTAGTTTTTCTAACTATGATGTGAGATACAAGAATTGTATAATTGTTCTTTGACAAGATTGATTGATTTTAATGCAGTCTTATGTTATATCAACCAGAACGGATGAAGGTAGGACACTACCTTCATCCGTTCTTGATATCAGTAATTTACCGTAATTTTAATATTTAGTTTTATCATCCACTTTTTGGACATTTTATTCATCTTCCAGTCACGTTATTGTCTCTCGTTTCACTCCAGTTTCTTTCACTGTGATATTATTCTAGAAATGCAATTTTCATATAAAGATCTTTGTGAATGTATATATGAAACAGGGTATCAGTTTTTTCAAATTTTGTTTCTGAAAAGGCATTACTTTTTCGTTTTGCAAAAAGATTATAGGTTATATATTTATTTATCATGGCAGAAGGGAAAAGTAGAACAGAAGAGATGTAATATTTAACAGAAGAGAGAAATGAAGTTTAAAACGGTATATACATATGATTACACAGATGTTTTCAAATAGCTCGTGCATTTCTGCGAACAGTTGCCATTTACTGTATAGTCATTATAATAAAACCCATTTTTTATTTATAAATCTGTGGGTTCAATGCAAATTAGTTGAAGTGCATTAAGAACATAATATATATACAGTTGATCCTTGATATCTCGAATTTCACGGGAACAGAAAAAAATTCGAGATAAAGAGGTTTCGAGATATGGAGGGTTACTTTTATATCAAGATTTTTAGGTTATTAAAGGGACTGTGAGAATACGGAGGACAATAGGAGATAAAAAGGCACGTATATAAAGAGTATGCCACGTACAATTGGAGTCACTAGCATCAGAAATGCACAAACTGCACATGCTCAATCATCTCGTATGCAACCGAGACTTGCCAACGAGATTGAAAATTTTTTCGTGATTTTTTATGCACAAGAATCGTCTAACTTTACAAAGAATCGTTTTTGTATGAAAAATTTTTCTTTACGAAAAAAACCTTTATAATGTTTCTAAATGCTTGCATTTCATTGGAACACAAAGTCACTATTTGACATAGCGAGATTTTCCAAGAAAATGTTTCGAGATAACGAGGGAAAATTACATTAAATTAATAGTGAAAATGTCGGGAAATAAAAATTTTTCGAGATATTGAGGTTTGAGATAGGGAGGTTCGACTGTATATATGTAACTGCATGTTGGGTCAATTTTGCTGTAATCAAAGTATGAATAACTGGCCTCGGAACAGCAAAATGGTATTGAAGTAGTGTAAATTCGAAACGCGTAGTGAATTAATAAAAAAACTCTACCATTTTGCTATTCCGAGGCCATTTATTCATACTTTGTATATATGTGGTCTGAGCAAGAAGGGGCTGTTGCCCCCAGATACACATGTAGAAGGACGCAGATTCCTTAGGCATATGATGACTATCAATTAAAATGGGGTGACAAAATACTCCTTGCCCCCAAATGCTGAGAACACTTGCTATACTACTGTATGTGGTTTTATACAGTGCACAGTGGTACAAAAGATGAAGGGGCGTAATTATATGTGATATCAATGGTATATTAAATTACCATATTTCTTTGAATAATAGCTGTCCCCATTTTATTGCTGCCCTCAAACAGACGTCGCTCCCCAAAAAAGTTAAAGTGAAATAAATGCTGTTATTAAACAAACGCCGCAGCTTTTATTTTTGTAAAATTAATTACCAGTTTATTATTATTTTTTAAGAAATTTTTATTATTTTGGTAAATGTAAAGTAATTTTATTAAGAAAACAAAAAGAAATTTATAATATTTAGCCATAAATTTAAAGAAAATAATTAAAAAAGGAAGCAAGAAGGTGACGTAATTCACAATGAATGCATTTAATACTATCCTCAAACTAAAACCACCCTCAAATAATCGTGACACCCCAAAGAGTTAAAGTGAAATAAACACTGTGGAATTTATTTAAAGAAATACATTATATACTCTGATGCTTATTTGAAACCAGACACCCTTAAACATGTGCTGTTCAATTTTACATAAAACCTATGTGTTGAGAACATTAATAAAAATGTCCACACAGATTATGGAATCTGTTATTTGTTGTAAGAACTGAACATGCCTCTGTCCAAGCGGTTCAAAGACTTCCAAAGAAGTCCGGAGATCATCACTGTAAACATTGTCTAGAATTATGTAATATGGAGCAATGACTCACACAACATCCTTTTACAGTCAGATAGTTGAACCTGTGTGTAGCTTAATGCAGGAGAACAATATCTACTGGAGTTTTTTGCCCCAATAGTGAAGTTAGTTGGTGGTAGTATGATATGGTCTTGTATCTAATGGTTTAGCCTTTGTCATTGTTGGAACCATGAACACCCAGTGTTGTCTGGACATCTTGGACAATTACAGTCAAACCACGTTAATAAGTAATTGCTTAATACGTGTTTTTTCCATTGGTCCCATCCCCTTAAAGCAGTTTCTATGCAAATACAATCTGTTAATACATGTTTTTCTCTCAAAAAATTGGATCATACATATTTTTCTCTCAAAAATTTGCCAGTTACATGGGCAGAATTTTTTAGTTTATAAACTACTATTGCAATTTAAATGGGCTATGAATCTGAATATAAAATGCACTATAAATGAAACGTATATCAAGAACAGATGAGACCGAAATAGGAAAGTAAATTTATTCTACACATGTGCAGTAAGTTTTGCCACGTTTCATCGATAGATGATACCACTAAATGATGTGCTGTTTTTTTACACGAAGATGGCACCCACAATGGAGAGTCATATTCTCCTCCCCTTCATCTGTTCTTGAATATATTTTCTACTACTATTTAATGGTAATTAATGAGAAAGGGTAGAAAGTCTTATTTAACATTTTTATTTTTAAAAAAATTACTAGCCTGGCTTGTTCTGGAAGGAGCCACTTTGTAAGTAATTTTTTTTTACCAGCCACATAAACTTTTTATTCAGATCTCTGAGTATTCTCTGTTTAGGATATTCTTGATTTCATATTTTCATAGATTCTATGTTATTCTCCTTATAAACACAAAAATTGGAATTTCATTGTTCAGATTAGCTAAACAAGCACAAATCAATTTAAAAAGAATATGGCTGCTTATGATGCCAACAAAAGTATGTAAACTGTGAAAAATTTTTGGTCCATTAAATAATTTCTCTTCCACAGACTTAAACATTATCGTAAAGATGAGATAGAAAGGAGACTAGGGAATATGAGATTTATGTTATTCTTTGAACCATTCTTTTACAACTTCAGCATTTTGCACAGTTGTGTTATTTATAAGGTGCATTTATGCACAAGAAACATGGTGTTTTAAAAGGTCCTAATGCAGCAGAACATTTTCAAGTTTGATGCATATACAGGGTGGTTAAATTAACTTTTCCTACTTAACCCAACCAAGATAGAAAACTATTTATGGTACAACTACCACACTCGGTAAGAACAATGTCCAGATTACGGACATAAAATTTGTATAGTTCACAGTTTCAATTAGTACCGTACTAAACCACCCAGAGACTAGTAGCACTGCATTCGTTGAAGAGACAACATGGACTTGGACAAGAAAAGTAGGATGTTATTGGTGGCACTTCAAGAAATTTAGTGCACTCTTTTATCAAAATTATAGGACTGCTGTGGTGGCACTTCAAGAATATCGCCAGATGAAGGGCTATGGAAGGACTTTGGAAGGGCTCTCTTTCCACACCTGCTTTACATGAAAAGTGTTTCAGTGGAATTGTTTATTTCATTATTTCTCTTCCCCATGTCCTTGGCAACGTTCACATTATGGTTTCAATTCGTGTGATTGCTCATTTTCCACATGGAGATGTTTAAGTCAGGAAAGTTTAATTATAACTACCCTGTAGTACTCTGGTATAGTAAATGCTGCATTAGTTAGAAGAGAGTGGGGATTTCTGGACTTTGGCAATTTCATTACTTAATAGCAAAAATAAAGTTTTAAAATTGGCAAAAGAAAAAGAAAAAAAAAACCAGCTTATAAAGTGGCTTCTTCAAAAATTTACAAATAGGATTCGTTTTAATATAAAAACATTAAAAGATAGACATCTTTCAATTGATAATCAGTTATTCATTTTCCTGGATGCAATTACTGAAGGGAAGCTGCAATTTTGTTATTAAAATTTCATTTTAATTGCCAAGTATGTTAATGTATGCTTTTATATAGTACTATCCTTTCTTTCTATTTTTTTTTTTTTTTTTTTTTGTTATTGTATTATTTCACTTTTTCATCACTTTGTATTAAATTTAAAAGTATACAAAATTTAATTCAGTGAAATATTCTTGTAAGCTCTTCTTAATAAGTTTATCATGTTTCATTTGCTTTTTAAACTGTTAAATAGTTTCTTTATTTTTCAGTTACCATAGAAGGGGTTATTAATTGCTAAGCCTTTTCTTACATATTTGATCTCCTACTCTCTCTTTCAGATAGCTTTCTGCATGTACTTGTATTATATTTCAAAAATGATCGAGTTCTCCGACACAATGTTCTTCATCCTGCGAAAGAAGCAACGGCAGTTGACGTTTCTGCACGTCTATCACCATTCGACTATGTCTTTTTTCTGTTGGATAGCTGCAAAATGGGTTCCGGGAGGCTCTTGTATGTATGCATCAGCTCCCGTTCCCTCACAACTCCTCTCTATCTTACTTTCACCTCTTTTCACTTCTTACTTTGCTATCGCTCTGTGTGGTCTAAATGTGTGACTGATCGAGCAGAAAATTTTAATGTGATAAAAGTTTCATAGATATAATCTGTTTTAAAATGTTTCTGAAATATTTTAAATTTCTGTTTATTAAAAGTTGAAGATGTTTAAAAGTTTTCACATTAATGTTTTCACAGAGGTTTTTTTTAGGAGTGGATGATTGATGTTTATTTTACAGCGTTGTGCTTCAGCTTTCTGAAATTATGCAAATAAGAAATGTTGCAGTATACAATTTGGGAATCCTGTGCTAAAATGGACATGGTGCAGTGCATTTTGGGTTAATTTTAGATAAAATGGCAAGTTTTGAAGAGAGTGAATGAATATGGACATAGGTGAAATGACATGGACATGTAAAATAAATTTATTTTCCTCAGTCAAGATAAAGACATTAAAATTTTATATAGTGGGGAAAATACTGATTTACTGCTGGATATTTAAAATAGAAGCAAGTCTAAATTTAATTTCTCATTTTAAAGACTGATTAAAAATCATTAATCACTTTTATAAACTGCTCTTTTTTGTTACCTTGTTTACTTATGAAGAATGAATTATTCATACATGGATACCATATTTTTTGGTATATAAACCAACATTTTTTACATGGAGTAGGAAGGAGTCAACTTATAGGAGTAAGGATGACTTGTATGAAATTTACTCCTGAAATATACTCCTGATTGTACTTTAAGCCCTTTCCATATATGTGCGCTGAAGCCCAATGCTTCCATTTCAGTGAAGCCAGATGGAACTCAAGTTCGGGTTTTCATAAAATATAACAGCATTTAGATATGGATATGAATGCAATGAAATTTCTTCATTTCATACTTAAGTGATTGAAAATATGAGAGTTTTGTTGCTATTGTTTTGGTTAGTTTGTTATTATATAGCTTCATTATTAGAGATGAAATCAAAGGGAAATAGGAAGTAAGTGGCAGCTTTGTTCAACAGAAAGCACTTGAGAGCATTTGAGGCAGCAATTTTGTGAATGTACCCTTGATGATGGCAGTATTGCTGATCCAAGTGGCCAACAATTATATTCACATCTAAAACAAAATATTTATAAATAATAAGCAGTGAAAAACCGTTTTAGCAGTGGTTTTCCATCAGCATGATATATTTTATGAATATTCTGATTGACTTCTTTGGTTTAGAATGCAAGTAGAACTTGGCTTCATAAGCAAATGGGGTTCTTGGAATTAATTTTCATCGAAACGAAAGAACTTCTTCTTTTTTAGAAAAAAATGTCCTTGGGAAAAAACTTCCAGTTCACTTATGCTTTTTGTTTGATTAACTTTATATTTCTATATGTCATTAGTGAAAAATAAGTCAAAGATTATCCCATTTTGTATGAATCATAAGATCACTGCATAAGTAGATCGAATTGTACGTTATTTTTTCACAAAAAATTTTCAAGTTTAAAATACTAAAAACTTGATATCTACTTAATCGGCATATATACTCTTAAGATAATTTTCTTAAACATATGAGTTGAATACTATATTTAATAACATAGTCAAAGTAGAAACTTTTGATGAAAAAAAAATTATTGCAGTTTTAATTATTTTTATTTGATATAAACAAATAAAAAGATCGCATCTATTCGAAAGAAAGAACTATCCTTTCAAAATATTTTTGGAATTCAAAAGATGTGCATAATGAAAAATTTAAGCATATGCACCAATGCTGCAATAATCTTATCCAATTAAAAGAGTGGCTTTTATCATTTGTAAAATTCATCACATTTCATGATGTGTTCAAGATCAAATCGTTTTTATGTTAATTAGCAAAAATCTCCTCAGTATAACAAGTGCTTCTTCTCTTCTCAAGGATGCTTAATGTGTACACTCCCCAGCCTAATGATCTTGAATTCACGAGCAGTCATGATGATGTTGTAGACAAAATGACATCACATTGACATCACCAAAAGTGGTTTTGAGTGACAAACAATGTGATCTTAGTTTTCTGAATGTTCTAAGCATTTGGAGTAAACATTTATAACAAATGTAAAAATGCAAACTGGCTCATAATGCTCATTTTTTACATTTTTTAATTGAATTCACTGGACTGTAGTTGCCCTCATGCTGTAATCCTCTGGATAGTGAACCTCGTACAAGAAAAGAAGATAGAGATCAGTCTAATCAACCAAATGAAATGCTAGCAAACATTTATATCCTTGCATCTAGAGTCACTCATCTCTTCATGTACAGTATCTTTTATTCAAAACCTTCTGATGGATACCACATCCATCAAGAACTGATTTCTTTTGACTGGCAGATTAGAATCTTATGGATTTCATGTAGAGACAAACTGTCTCTCATATTGACACCAAACTTGCCATTCTCCAGTGTCTGGTTTCTATTTTACAGGACTTTGAATTTCCATCACATGCATGCTAAAGTATGTATTCACTTCTACATTTCCCTTTGTCTCAGTCTCTCATACTTATCATTTGCATGCCCAACATTGAATTGTTTGGTCATCTCTGCTTGTTACTTATTCTTTCAATGTGATCAAACTGTCAGTGCACAGATATCAACAACATAAAGGATTGGTTCTAGGTATATAGATTCCTGATGCAAATTCATTTACAAGTCTTCTCTCTCAATGTCATAGCTGAAGGGCCTGGTGGTCATTGGCAATTCCAATTCTAATTCCTTGGTGATGCCTTAAGCTGCTTCTAACCAAGGAATTAGAATGCCACTTCTCGTCATTTCACATCATTCTCTTGCTATAGCATTTGAAATATGATCAAAACAATTCAGCCCATTCACACTTAATTTTATCACTACTACACAGAGCTCTTCCACCAAAAGTTTCCTGCCAAACATAGGTTTTTGCCCCCTTTATCTGCTTTGGTATCAATTGTTATCTTACATTATCATTTTATGCACACACATAGGCAGACATTTAAACTTCATGTATCTTTCCTAGAGTACCTACAACTCTCAGTCTAGCCTCTTCCTTCATTGTAGGCATCCAAAATTGACAAACACTAAATGAAGACAATCTGAAGTGCCTTCTGAAAAGAGCCTGAAACTTGACATTTCCCATACAACTTCAGGGAGAATGATAAGTATTATATTGGCATAGGGTGGCATTATGTTGGACATTTGCATGGTATTCTGTGTGTTTGAATGAATCACTTTGACTGATCAACTTTACAGGGATGACATCTTAGAGCACTATTTTAGTCTCTTCAGGGAATCTTTGGTCTGGATTTCATTTTTACGAATGATAATATTCATTCAGATAGGGCTGACCTGATTAATTTCTTGAAAGTAAAGAGCTCAACTGGAGGACTGGATAATGTTCACCTAATCTCCCTTCCAGCATCTCCATACCTTGTCCACCATAACCTGAGAGCACTGGAAGTGTAACTGTGTGTAAACTAACCTCCATTAAACAGATTTGTGTGCATTAAAAAAAAGAGTTCCAAGAATTTTATTTTACAAATGAAAGAAAAATGTATTTTGTAATATGTAAAAATAAAGATTATTGCATTTTATAATTTTGTTAATCTTTCTTAAAGATATATGATATGTTAATTTTAAAAATAATAATAAATAGTGCTTCCACAATTTGAATAGGTAGCTTTTTTGCTCTTCTTTCTTGTAATTTTTCTTGTTCATGTTCACTTATAATGGTGATAAAATGCCACTGACAGGTTCCATCAAGCAAATTTCTTTGAATCTGTACAGCTGTCTTAATCCAAATCATTAATCAAGTTATTCAAAGAAAGAAAGAATTAGCTGGCATATTGGCAGCGGCGGTGATTTTTAGGGCTAAATCTGCAATGAAGTGACAGGAGAAGTTCGCATCCAAATTAAATAATAAATTATTTCGAAAAATATATAATAATTATCATGGAAACTATTTTTGCCATTTATTGTATTTTAAAAATATTCTTCAAAGATAAAGCTGCAAATAGAACCTTAACTGTTGATGAATAGCCGAGTTATTAAACATATGAGAAGGTGGATGACTACCTTTCATTAGCAACTTGGCTCAACCTCACTTTGGTGTAACACTTCCAGCTCTGTCAGGATAGGATGAGTTAGAGTATAGTCAGGCCCCTCCAGTGCTAAGAAGGGCCTAACTGGAGGAGTGGGATTCACTGCCCAAAATTTCATAAACACTCTTATAAACAGCATGAGGGCTTGTAAGAGCTGTATAACTGTTAGGGGTGGTGATACTCCTTGTTAACCTCTCCAGTATCTTTACATAAGCTACTGCATATTTGACTCTGATGCCTCAAAGTAGGCCTACACGCTCTGTGATGTTTTATGATTTTTGGAATTTTCCTGTTATGTAGTATTTTGTAATGCTTCATTGTCTTTCCATGCAAAGTTTCATTAAAGTATTTTGTTTGCATCTTGAGATAGTTCTTTATTTTATGTTTGTTAACATGGATGCCAGTGTAACTTTAGTACCATATTCATACTTAAATGTATAAGGCAGGATCAAAAAGTAATACATAAAATATTTTTGACATATTATTTTTCACCATCATTGGGTTTTATGTTGCACATAAATTAATGATAAGTAAATGAAAGAGACTCTAAAAAAAATGCTTTGGTGAGAAAATTCATAATATACCTGCTATTAAATTTTCTCACCAAAGCATTGCTTTATAGCATTTTTCATTTAGTAATACCATTGAAATTGGCAGACAATTAATATTGCACTATAGACCTACAAACTGCTGAGCAAAGATGGTGTGTTTGCGAAAGCCATCCAAGTGTGAAGAGCAATGAAGTATAGTCTACTTTTTGTGGACAAAACGAAAACATCCAAATGAAATTCTTAGGGGGAAAAAGTGATGACTGCCTAGACTGTAATAACATCTTCATTACCCTAACAAATACCAGACTGCTCCATCTTGTCTCCATGTTATGGCTTCTATTCTTGAAAAAATTTGAGCAATTTGGCTGGGAGGTGCTCTAGCACACATCATATACTGCAGATCTTGCACCTTCTGATTTTCATCTGTTTGTGCTGATGAAGAAATTCCTGGGCAGACAACATTTCAGTTCAGGTAAAGAACAGGTGGCTACCTACCCAGATGGAGTTTTATGAACAGGATATATTAAAACTGGTGCCAGGAAGGCAGCAGCAATGGGTTGAGATCTTATATTGAAAATAAGCTAATATGTGTAGCTTCAATTAGGTATAAATTATTTTTCCCTGTTTATTAAATTTTTTGCTAAATAAAATTACTGTACATTCTTTCTGGTCTGCCCCTTCCCCTCCATACTTCTCATATAAAATGAATTTCATATAGCTCTAACATAAAAGCTTACTAAGAGAAAACACAAATTTCTTTGTCTTTGTAAAAGACTTGTCTTTTCTCATGAAGTGGATAGCTGCTTTACAATACAAGAATGGTGAAACTCTAATTCCAACATATTTTGCCATTTACTCCCAGCTTTGTCTTTTCTCTTATTTAGTTGTTTCCAAAAATTTCATATCAATGAGCACAAATTTTCATCCTCTCTACATTGATTAATCTGCTACTATAAAGATTAATCTACAAGCAAACTTAGACCTTTTTCATTCGAAAAAAGAGAGTGGTCCTGTTCAATCTGAACCATAAGGCATCCTTCCTCCAAAATCTTAATTATATGATTGTTGATCAATCAACAGCAAGGCAAATTCTGTGGTGATCTTCAAATAAATGAATGAAGATAAGCCAAAACCAAACAAAATCAGGAAGAAAAAGTTACATGCCCTGGTCAAATTCTGATTTTCACTAAACATATGATCTTTAAAGATGACATTCCTTCTAGCCCCTTTCTCATTCTTTATACCAAATAACTTTTACTTAAAAGAAAGAAAAGATGATTTAAAAAAAATCAACAACAAAATGCTGTTCACTCCAAAGAATAATCACAAGTCACAAAATATATAAAAGTACAATATCACAAATTCTAATGAAATTAAAAGATAAATTCAATAAAATTAATGGTATAAAACTAATGAAAAACCATACCAAAACTGTTGAAGAACGTTAGAGGGAATTTTTTAAATTAAAAAAAAAAAAAAAATTGAAGAAATAATGATAACTTTAAAGTGAGTTATCATGCAAAAGAAACTGATTTCCTTTGATGAAATTTATCAAACATGTCAGCTAATAAATTAAACCATTTTTCAATTTTAACACTTATAAGAAAATTCTCTGCTAATTTTCATGAAAAAGCTCACATTTTGATCGAAATTTTTTTCTACATTATTTGAACGACATATTTCATGTATATTGCACATGTATATGCAGTTCCCAAGAAAAACTTTAGTATAATGCAATTTTAACACTCATTACTACTTAAAGAATACAAATAATAGAAACACCAATGTATCCTTCTATAAATTACTTAAACTCATGATAGGAAAAAATTCAATGACATTTCAACATTAACATTAAATAAATCAGTTATTAAACAAATTCATTTTAGGGAACAATATTGTACAAACAGTTTTCCCATGAACCAATTTATTTTCAGATAATAGAAAAAAAGAAGCTGAAGTAAGCCACTTCCTTAACTGGGGAGAGAAATGTTTTTAACATCTGAAACAAAAGTATAATCTTCAAGAAATTCAAGAAAAAATACAATTTGCATTAGTGTTCTAACAGATAATTAATTTTTCTTCATGTTTCATCCCAGCAGCATAATAAACTTTTAAAGCTTTAAAAAGTCTGTATTATCATTTCATCCATGTCTGTAAAGACTGAATGAATTGTTCATTCTGAATTTGTATGAATGTTGTTTTCAAATATAGCTGCATGATATGTTGCCTTGTATGTATGAATATAAGTTATGTATAAATATTTTTATTTTTATTTTTTTAGTTGTTTTGATATGAAACGTGTCTTTTAAATTTTTTCCAGGTATTTTTTTGTATGACTATTATATTAAGATTTTTATTTATTTTTTTTTTTTCATCATTATTATTTTGCTAAATGTGATTCATTCTGAAACCACTTCTCTCCAGCAGCAAAATGATTTCATCAATTTGGTTTTTGTCTTCATTCACCAAATAATTTCTTAATGAAAATGTTTTATTCCATTTATAATTGATTGGCCATTGCTTTCCTCACCTCATTTTCAGTTGGCATCAGCGCTGTGGTGGTATTGGTTTTCCAAATTCATTGAATTCGCAGACACCCTCTTCTTCATTCTGCGTAAGAAAGATAGGCAGCTGACGTTCCTCCATGTTTATCATCATTCAACAATGTTCTTCCTTTGGTGGATTGGGATTAAATGGGTCCCAAATGGAGCTTGTATGTAGAAAAAAAATCGTAAACTAAATAATATCTCTACTTGATTTCATTCCCACTGCTTTAAAATTAATACTTAATCATAAATATTTGAAAAAATCCTATTTAATTAATCAAAGATTACTTTGAAAAAACCTTTATCCATAAAATGAACAAAAAAAATTGCTGTTCTTCAGTAAAATTGGCTGACATAAGAGGCTGACACAAGACCGTCCCCTCTGTGTAGAACAGTTTTAATGAAAAGCAGTGAGTTTTTTGTTTGTTTGTTTGTTTTTTTGTTTGTTTGTTTGTTTTGTTTTTTTTTACTGCCCCCTTAAAATAAGAAAACTAATTCTAATTTTAATATTTTAATTGAGATTTTGCAAGTTTTCTCAGATACAAATACAAAATTTTTTTGTTGTTTGTTTTTTTAAATACAAAGATTTTTAAGCACAAAATTCAAGTTCCCCCCTCCCCCAACAAATTCTGTCAAATATTTCCTTTACATGATAATCTTTGGCTTTTGATCCTTTTATTAATAAGGAAATAACGTGTCTACAAATAGCAGAACATATTAAAGACTTTTTAATTATGACCCCCCCATTCTGAATACCATGTTTACAATTTTAAACAGCTTTGTCATAACAAATTTAATGAAAGAAAAATAGCATTCATTTACTCTTTACATAGTTGTTTGCCACATAAACTTGACTATCAAAATCTGTAACTTTTCTCAAACCTTACAATTGTAGGTTTGTTAATGAGGTGCAATTCCAGAGTTTATTCTCCTTGTTGACATTTTCATTGCGTAAAAGATTATAAAC
The DNA here is from genome assembly GCA_023313115.1 of Rhysida immarginata. NCBI lineage: Eukaryota > Metazoa > Arthropoda > Chilopoda > Scolopendromorpha > Scolopendridae > Rhysida > Rhysida immarginata. Next base: position 1,114,129 of record JAHWFO010009537.1, on the reverse strand, counting down.
TAATTGGAACGAATTTGGCCAAAAACCTATACACATGTATTTTCATACAGTGTGAAACATTTTATCATGTGTGTTTATATCTCAGTTTTGCATTCAAAAAAGAACTACATAGTTCTTTTCTTTTTCTAAAATATATATGCTGCCTCTTCATGAACTTTACATTTGAAACGTTGCTCCATTACAAAACTATTTCCATTTTACCACCATCGGTCAAAACTTACCTTAAACCTTTCTCCTTTCATCAATTTATATCTCATTCTTTTCTGATTTCCCATATCTCTCTACGTGAATGTTAGATTGACCAAAAATTCGAAAACCAATATCTTCTGTTAAGATAAATCATTTCTGAATTGATTAATGGTCTTTGACTTTTTTTTCCATCTTTAAAAATGTTCTATTTCTGCATCTCATTTTCACAATTGAATGCATGCTTGCATTACAATTTATTTATCACTTGTATTTTTCTTTTGTGATTGTCTGTGTTTTTGTATTTAAGTTTATGTACTCAAAACAAATGCAAACAGTTTAAATTACATTTCATTTTACAATTTATTTAAAAGAAAAAAAACAACTTTGTTGAGTATTTATGGTGAATATAATCAATGATTGCATGGAAAAAATTTCAAGGAAAAAATTTCAACTTGTTTATTTCTTTAAAACTGATGTTTATTTCACTTCCAGTATGCTTTTTCTTTTTACATTTTATGTATGAAGTATTTGAATGAGACAGTTGCATGTTGCATAAATTTGATTTTTTCCACATATACACTTAATGAATATATGTTTTGAATTAGTTTTCATTAGCATTTCAAATTTTCATTGTTGATGTTATGTATATATGTGCATGCTTGCAAGCAAAAATTTAAACCAGGAATATTTGAAAGACTTTTTGGTGTGAGAGATTTGAGTGTGGAGCTCGGATGCTGTTGCTGCAGCGTTGTGTATGATGGCGTGTGATGAGATAGCAAGTTACTGTAAGTCTGCTTTCTTTATTCTTTGTGCTGTTTGTGTGATTGCTGGACCTTGCTCTTCAATCTTAACATAATCTCTCTTTTTTTTTTCCACATGATGTAAAATCTATAGCACTATGTTTGTGTTAATTTCAATGATGTACACATGTTTGTCAGTGTTGTCACTTTTTGCTCCTGTTTGTCTTTTGTTTTAATCTCTATTTTAAGTTCCTCTTTTTTCCCCTATTATTTATGTTTCTTCTTTACAGAATCATTGAAGTCCTGCAGTGAGTTCTTTTCTAAATGTTCTATTAAAATTTTGTGTTATATTAAAAAAGCCAAACAAAACAAATATGCTTTGTTATATTTTTCTTTTTCTTTTATAATTTGTGATAAGTGTGTTTGATTGTAATGCTGTTTGTTTGATGCAACTTTCTTCACATATCTCTCTCCATAAATTTCTTAATTTAAGCATTGGTTTCCTTAAATTTCTTTTACACGTTGTATATTAAGTAATTTATAATTTTATCTCCTTTATGAATTCTTAGTTAAATAAGTAACTTGCTCTGTACAATTTATTTTTTTTTCTATTCTTTCTTCTCCCCACTCTTTTAACTTTATTTTAATAAAAGCTTTATACACATCACTGAAAAATAATTCCAGAAGTGTTGTAGGAATACTCAAGAAATTTGATATTTTTGTTGCTATAAATGTATATGAAATGTGTATGGGTGTATACTTCCATGCATCTATTTATCTCCTCATTAAATAATATGCTCTTGTCATTTACTTTTACTTGTTAGTCGTATTAAACTGAGCATGCTTTTTAATGCTTATTGATATTCAAATAGCAAATTATTTCATGACACTAGAGTATCAAGCTTGAAATTTTGCATGAACGTTTGAATATGCTATTCACTCTCACTATTCATTACAAAGTCATATTTCTTATTTTTAATTACTTCAGAGAAGTGATCTGATATGGCTGCTTTATGTTAGAAGGAAAAAAAAAATAAAAAGAAATAAGATTTAAGAAAATTCCTTTACCAAAAATAGAGAGATGAGGAAAATTTCCAGAATCATCGACATTAAAAGCAAATCAAAGACTGGACAATTCTAAAATAAGATGCCAATACACAACATTCAAATTCAAAGAGAATGTTTACAAATCAAGACATTGCAAAGGGGGATGTTTGCTTTTATTCAATGTGTTGGTTTGCTACAAAAGAAATAAAAGAATATTACTTTATGACTGCTTTAATGTGAAACAAGCATTATTCCAAATTAATAATTGCTTATAGGACTAACTAGCAGATAGCAAAAATGCATATTGCATAAAGGTGCACAAAAAAAAAGCATACAGTGCATGCTTTTTTTATCATACAACTATCCTTATAATCCTTATGAAGTGGTTACAGGTGCAAAAAAAAATTGACGCACTGGGTTCCTCACACGCTAACTGTGATTGACGCTTGGCAGCATTAAGAAAGTGCTAAGATACATCTGGAACAGTGCCATTGTGAAGGAGACCATTTCCTAAGAAAAATGGGCAAGTTTGTATGAAGTCAAACTGAAACGTCAGTCCAAAGGGTGGCTCCATTACGACCCTCTGCTCATAATTTGAGTTACAGGGTTACAAATCCTTTTATTAATAGACAGGATTAAAAGTCAACATTTTATTTTTAATTATAAGGGGCAAAAAATTGAAATTTGACACAAGGCTACCCTCCAAACAACTGGAACATGTTTCTAAGAATGGCCATAATTGATCAAAACACTTGTTAACTAAAACTTACCTTTGTGATCATTGGCCATTTACCTATGTATTCCAGTTATAATTATATAAAAGCAGATTATACATTAGAAATTGAAGTTTATAAGACATTACAGAGGAAAAAATCTGAAAAAGTAGTTTTAATCAGAACTGGCTTAATAGCGTTGTAAGCAGTAGAGCCTTTCATGCTGGTATAAAAGAGTCTTTGTACTCGTATGAAAAAATTGAAAACTCAGTGTGCACTCATATGCAGATTCCAAGCCAGCCCTCATTCTAATAAAATGATTTTTTAAAAATCTTGATTGCATTTTAATATATTTGAAATCCAGTTTTCCTAATGAGTAGAATTGACTATCCTTTGAATTTTACATAACTGCTAATGATAATCAAATAAATATCTTGATATTTCTCTGATATTTCTAGAATTTTTTGAACTCAATTTATAAAGCCTATCTTGAATATATACATGCATCTTAATTTTCTAAAAGGAGGGGAGAACTCACATATTTGATAAATTTAATCTGTTTCAGCAATCCAATATCATACTTTTGATAGCAAATCTTATTCAAATCCTTATTAACATTGCCATTAATGTTACTCCACTAACATAACACTCATAATAAAAAGAATACAGCAACTACTACTAAATACACTACTATCACTATTACTAATATTGTTTTATTTAAATTTATTTTACTAATACTGTTTTATTTTAAATTAGTTAAGAATGCATAGCAATAATCTTTGATGCAAGAATACTGAATAAAAACACTTATTTAATTATATCAAATTGATTTAAATGTTTAAAATAGTTAAATCGATTGCTGTAAAAAAATTTTAGAAACACTTCTTGCCTTTTTACACCTCACTACAGTAGGCCCCCGTTTTACGTCTGTAATCCGTTCTGGAATGGCTGACGTAAATCGAGACAGGTGTAAAATGAAACCCGATTTCCCATATCATCCAATTATAAAACATTTATTCCGTTCCAGACAAAAAAAAAGTAACACCCCCCCAATTATTCTTACAGTTAAAAAAGGCAGAAAATATGCACTCACCAAAGTTTACCATGCTTTGTACAGTTAAGTTTTTTTATTACAGGCTCATAAAAAATTCTCTCTGCTGCTCTTTTCTTCTCTTCTCTCTTTTTCTCTCTCTTATCCTTCTTTCTCTTTTTTTTATAACTTATTACAGATTTTTTAGTTCTGTTTTCTTCTTCACTTTTTAATCATCAAAATCAGAGGAACTGATGACTTCTCTCTCCTGTACAACATCTCATCCAGTCTTCTCTTTCTTTGGAGGAGAAATCTTGAAAAAAACTGTCAAGAGTGGTCTGCTTCTCTATGTTCCTCAGCATCTGAATTCACACCTCAAACACTTCTTCTGCCTTGTTTACTGTTTTTAACGTTTTACAGGAAAACGCTATAGGGTACATCAATGCTTTCGGGTACATTGCGCATCAGCGCCCTCGAATTTTCGTCCGCACCCGTGCAGACATAAAACGAGTCCACGGACATAAAAAGGAGGTTTTTGTAGACGTCTGCCAGTGGACATAAATTGAAACAGACATAAATCGAGGCGGACATAAAACGGGGGCCTACTGTATAAGTAAATAGTTAACTCAATCCATAAGATGTCCTGATAACTAAGATTCTACTGCACTTTTTTCACTTTTTTACACATATTTATAATATTTTAATGAATTGTTATATCTTTTATGAATTATTTATAATTTTATTTTGCATATTTGGTCTTTAACTGGATTTCAATTCGTAATATTCTAAGTGATGGAAATGCCATTATTATGGTTGTTGTTATCATTATAATCTTCATATTCTTGCATCACTGATTTAACGTATGCATGTATTATAAATGAAATTAATTTTAAAATTTTATTATTAGTTTTTAAATAATTTTTTTATTTTTTTTATTTTTTGATAAGCCCTATGTGTAGGTATGCGCATATATATGCACATATGCACACATACACACACATTTATATACATGTATATCATAGTAGACTACTCATAGTAGGCTAAGTCTCAGCCAGAAATGAACAAAGCATTGTGCTGTATACAGTATTCAATACAAAAAATGAAATAACAATATATATTTTAGAGAGGATTTATGTTATTCAGAAATTTTGTACAAAAATGTGTGGTAGGGAGCTTTTACCATACAAAAATAGGACTACATGTATATACTATTTATTGTAATAAATAAGCTAGAGTGGCTTTAGCTATTTTATAGTAAAATTTTTCATATTTTGGAATCTTAACATTCATTATCTTTAGACAAATTAATTTTTTTTTTTAAATAGAAATCATAAAATATTTAGATAGTTTTACATACTTTTTTGGATTTGTACACTTGAATTGGTCAAAATATTCACTGGGTAAATAAATAATCAAAAACGATCAGTAGTAAAGCGGTACATGTACTAAAATCTAATGTACGTAGCTAATGCATTTGGAAATAACTTAATCATCGGAGCTAGTGAATACAGAATGAAGGAAAAGACTAAGTTATTTAGTCTTAAAGCAATACAAGGCTTAGTATTATGGATATTTTCTATTAACTGGATTCCTGAAAACAGTGCACAATGGTCAATCATATTTGGAAAATGCAAAATTTAATTATGCATTCTCTTCTCCTAAACAGTATTTTCATTCTGAATAGATCCCTGTATGGATTTTCATTTCAATCAAATAAGCACCACAAGATGATGTATTAGGTATCCATGACATATACTGGTAGGAATTTTTATGGAGATTTCTACTTGTCATTACTTAAAGTCATCCTCAAAGCGCAGGAAAAAAAAAAAATTAATTTTACCATTTTTATCAGGACATTTGTGTTCCTTCTTTTGCATTGCCCAAAGTTATTCACTGGCAATGTATATCAATTTGAAATGTGATATTGTAATTTTGACTTCATTTGTAAAGTTTCATTACTTTTGAAACTCTTGAAATCTGATTATAATAATATCGAAATTTCCACAAATAAAATTTAAAATAAACACATTAACTTCATGATATTTGTATCTACTGATTGATAAGGATGAAAAAGAAAAATACTATATAATTTCCTGTGGCTAGTGATGCATGTTTTTCTCTTCCCATCAGTTTTTTTCTTCATTTTTCTTATGAGAAGTTTCTGAATGAAAATTAATTAGTATTTAATTTCTCCAACAAATATTTTGAATTAATAAGTGTACATTTCAGAAAAAAAAAATTCTTCAGTTTATTTATATTAACTCTATTTTTCTTTATAAATTTCATTTTAAAATCTCTACTCCATTTGAATAATTAATGATTACTTTCTCTTTTTTTTGTTAATAAAATAAAAAGCTTTACTTAATAACAATTGAACACTGACATTTGTAATCCCAAGAAAAATAAACCATACAACAAGAAATGTCAGAAAACAAATACCCGTCAACCATTTGTGGATGGCAACAAGCTGGCGAAGGCAGCATTATGATCTGGGGAATGTTTTCGTGGCATTCTCTGGGTGCACTCATCATTGTGAATGGCAACATGAATCAATTTAAGTTACTAATTACAATGATACATTGAAGTGAATCAATTGAATAATTTCATGAATTTTAAAAACTTCAACAAATTAATTAATAAAAAAAAAACTAATCAAGACAAATCATAAAAATGACAGGTTTAATAAAATCTCAAAATAAAAAATAGATTTAAGTTGTACATGAGTGGTTAGAAGAGCATGAGGAAGTTTTTTACTGTACTTCTCTGGCTCCCAAATTCCCCGAACTTAACCAAATCGAGCATCTATGGGACCACTTCAATCGGGTTATTCGCTCCATGGATACTCCACCTTACACCCTCCAACAGCTGTCAACTGAACTGCAGTCAGCATGGCTAATATACCTGTGAACCTTTCTAGCACCTCATTGAATCTCTCCCAGCCCATCTAGCTGCTGTCCGAGCTGCACATAGTGGATATTCCAGATATTAACAGGTGGTCACATTAACATGACATAACTGTTTATCTATGAATTTACAGGAGTAATTCAACATCTTTATGAAGCAAAAACAAACATCTTAATTCACAGTCTAATCATGATTGTAGCAGTAATTCTATGATGTGTTGAGTTGGTCCTGTTTTTGGGTAAAAGAAAATTAAAATTCACTTATAAAAGGAATTAGTCTCAATAATTCACAATATATTGAGCCCAAGCATTCATAGTAAATAGTGCTAGGTAATTGCTGTAAGTATACTTGCTGTGTTCAAGCAATAAACTATTGAAATTGCAGTTGACGGACTTTTGAATCACCTTTTATATTATATTAACTTGTTTTTTCAAACACAGCATTGCTTTCCTGAAAAAAAGTACCGTGATTTAGATTGCCAGCAGTTGAGACTGTATAGTAATTTGTCATTGTATATTTTTATAATAGTGATGCATTTTTTATGTTGTCTTATTGTGCCTCTCCATATTGAGTAACCCTTAGAAATGGGCAGTAATTTCTTGATGCTATATCAGTTAGCAGTTAAGCAAATTATGAGGCTAACCATTAATCATTAACTATAAGTAGATCGGAAAAAGAGTTACGCTCCATGTCGTGGCTCATTTGAACACTTCGATTAATGATAAAGGTTTAAACATCATCACAGATTTTTAAAATTTTTAAGTTTAAATGGAAACATAAAATGATTTATACATTCCATATAAACCCATCCTATGAAATCAAATCATAAAATTTAATTACAGTTTTATTCTGATATATCAACTCAATATTAAACTCACAATTAATATTTTTTCAATTTCTTATATTGAGAAAAATTTGATTAAGTAATGAACAAAAAAATAGTTTTGTTTCATTAATATCAATTAAAAATTTATTTTTTCCTCTTTAAAATTAATATCAGATCTTTTGTTATTAAGGAAAGCTTTATATTCTTACTAATATATCATTGTTGATTATATATATTGACTTATCAGTTTAATAAGAAAACTCAACCTCACATCGATAGTTTGTTGTATGTGAATGTAAGGATCACATGGGTAGCAAATGAAGCATATAAAACATGGTAATAGAATGAATATAGTTTCAGTTTATGCAGTGATAACACTATAGAATGGCTCACCAGGGTGGTTTGAGTGATTTTGAATGAGGAATTCAAGATGCTTGAAGGGATATTAACAGTTGTGTGCTGGAAGCCAGCTCGCACCGGCTCGCTCGAGATTTTTCGTGCCGCTTATTTAATTAAGTAATATTTTGCGAGCCGTTTGTTGAATTCCAAAGACATGAAAAATTACAAATAATTTTATTTTTTATACATTAATTCATGTGTTAGGTTCAACTGAGTAGTTGTGGAGCCGGTTAAAAATTTGCCAGCACACCACTGGATATTAACATACAAAAGAGTGTACAATAGATGGTATGAAATGGGAAAACATGCAGCTTGAAACCACACACTCATGCCTGCTCCCTCAACAGCACAATATTTCTCAACATTATTGCTGACCAGTTCCATTCAACATTGTATCAGCTTGGTTTTTCTACTTCATCAATTCATGGCTACACTTTACCTCTTGGGAGATATCATCTATCAATAAGACAGTACAACATGCCACAAGACCTGCAAAATCACAGAATGGTTCATGGAACAACCTGGCAATGAGATGAGTTCAAGTTGCTATAGTAACTTAATCTGCACAATTACTAGTTCTTAACCTCCATTTACACCTGTCATGTATGGGACAGGTTGGAGAGGGTTGTTTGCACCATCTGACATGAGTTACATGAAGCACTTGTCTTGGTATGCAGTCAAGTTTCATCAGAATCTTTCTGATACAGAAAATTTTCGGATACCATATGGAGCCAATGCCACATTGCAAATGGAGGATCTACATGTTATTTTTAGTAGGGTGCTTCTATTAAACTGATAAGTCTGTAGATTTCCTAATATCAGAAAGAATGTTATCATTTCTCACAACCATCTACTAAATAAATAAAATTCGTTTTTATAAATTTAAAATATCAGGAGTTTTTTAATGTTATATTTATTTAATTTACTGTTAATAAGTATTGATTTAACAGTGTTAAAGTATTTAAAAAAATTCCATCATTAAATGTATGGTATCTTAAGTTTTCATAAACACCAGGCATTAAGAAGTTACACCATATCAGATAGTCATTCTTTTACATGAACTTATCAATTTAGCAAATTTTAAAAGTTCTTGAATCCCTATTTTATTACTGTTATAATAATGATACCCCAATTGGGATTGAAGATTTAAGAAAATTGTCATTTGATTGGCAAAATCTGCTTGTTTTGGGAATGATTTCTTTGAATGACCCATTTAAAGATTCTCTTGGCAATCTCAAATGACTTAAAATAGTGACTATCTGGGTATTCGGATTAGAAACTAAAATGAGACTTTATAAGACCTTTTAAAGTTTAAGACCAAGATGTATAACTAAAAAGCTTGTCAAGAAGCAATCTTCTGTAACTTCCTATGTTGGGTGTGTATATGAATTTGCAAAAGACAGACAGAACAAAATTTGGCAAAGTCAAACTATTATGAGTTTATTACTTTACCATTTTATTGTACCATTAACAGTTTAGTAGTTTAACTGTAGACATGATTTAATTCTGAATTCTTTCATTCCAGCCTTTGTTGGAGCAGGATTAAATGCTGTTGTCCATGTATTAATGTATTCATATTATGCTCTCTCTGCATTGGGTCCATCTGTTCGTAAATATCTTTGGTGGAAGAAGTATTTGACAATGGTCCAACTGGTAAGAACAAATTTTGTTAGGTAGCCAAAAAGTTTGTGCAGATTTTGGAATTAAACTACAAAATGAACAAAAGCATTAAAAAAAAAGAGAGAATAAACATTTGCATCCAACAAATAAGATCGATCCATCGGCATTTGCCCTTCCCTGGATCAGGCAGGCCTCAACAGCATTATGATAGCTATGGTATATTTGGAAATTTTAGGCCGCTGAGGCCTGGCTGGGCCAGGGAGGGGCAGATGCCGATGGATCGATCACAACCAAACAAATCACAACCTTCTTAACAAGGTATTACTTTAAAATAAAATATAAGGCAAGGAAAACAAGAAAAATGAAGTTCATGGCACATGTTGATGAAGACAGCTTGACTGTTAAAATGCACATTCATGTAAGTAAAGCATTCTTTTTATTGAAGTTGATGGAGGCCTTGATCGAGAAAGAAAACACACAGAATTCCGACTGGTTTCACCTTTTTTTCCTGCCTTTATCAAGGATACATATGTACTGCAAGGCCTCCATCAACTTCATCAATAAGAACAGTACAGAAAACTCATCATTTAATAATTATTCTTATTCTTACTGAGGAAAAAATGTTTTTCTTGGTTTGTATTTTATTTTATTGTTAGTATCCACATTTTCTGTAGCCTTTTCCTGTATGTATAACTTTATAAATACCACTCCTATAAAACTTCCTATATTTTAAAATCTGTTTCAATTTTATACTGAGTGTCTTTCAGTTGCGCCATTTTCAATGTGCACAGTCGTGGATCTAGTATTAAGCTATTGAATCTTAGTTTGAGGCATCAAAGTTGTTATATCCACTTCTAGTTTAATGATAAGAGAAGTGAATCATGAATCACTGCATGATTCTTTAGAATGTCATACAGAAAAATTTGATACAATAAACAGTGTTAAAAGAGCATTTTCTGTCATTTGTTATAATAAAGTATGCATTAATATGTATTTTATTTTTTTATGCAAGTCGTGCCCTGTTATAACAAACTCGCATATAACAAAATCCTTGTTATGACGAAGAATTTCAAAGCTCCTAATTTTTTCTCCATAGAACTCCATGTTATAGTGAACTTCAAAATTAGGAAAAATCACCTATAGTGAAACTCATATTACAAACTTTTAATTTTCTTTTATCACTTATAACGAAATTTGAAAGTTTTTTGAACAAATAAATATTTGCCAGGGGGTTTGGTTATTAAAGGGTATAGAAAGTGAATGTGATTAATGATTTATGATATTATAATCCCTTAGCAATGTGTCAGCCATTTTCAGCTAAGACCATGATAAGTAAACAACAAGCATTATCGTTGGACACAAAAATAGCAATTTTAAAAGATTTTAGAGATTCAAGCTATTACCCATAAATGGCATTCAAAAAATGCTTGTAAATTTTTATAAAAAAATACTTTTTAATAAATGAAAAATTGTTATAACTTAAAATGAAATTTTTCGTCACAACTTATAATGAAAATTGAATAAATAATTAAAAATAGTAACTCCTTTTGATTAAAAAAAAAAATAGAAAAAATAAAATAAATCTTAAAAACAATTGATAATAAAAGTCACCCAATGTGGAGAAATGCAATTTATGAAGTGGACAGAAACACAGATGAATCGAAGGTCTTGTGGAGCGTATTATGTAGATCTGGATGAAGCAGACAGGTGAAACACAGGTGAAAAGAAGAAACACAGGAAGGTCTTGGGAGAATTGTTACAGGAATCTGTAGAGGTCAAAGGCCCTTGTTCCTGCTGGGTTCACATGATATCCCAGGCAAATGGATCAGATGTAGACTGTAGGCCCTAATGAATGTGCCATATGCTCTTCTACAGCAAGGTTGTTGATCTTGGTTTTAAACGCATGATTAAGTGTATGTTGATCACTAGTGTGTAACCAAGAAGAGATGAAGGTAGGATAACCTACCTTCATCTGTTCTTGGTTTAACCTTATTGTTAAACACTGAAATGTATTATGTTCCTTGGATATTGTATCGTTTTCAACATTATGATGTGTTTTGATATTACACTGCATTGTAAGAATTGTATTCACCCTCAGCATTAGAAGTTCATACAAGGATACTTTAATTTATGTAATTTCTCTTTTATTGATTTATTAGTTTTAGACCTTGATCTCTGTGCAAATATTATAGATAAAGCCATAATCTTTTCTTTTATGTGAGACATTTCTCTGTTATAGCAATAAAAGTACTGTTCTGCATGACACAGCTATTACTGTCATGGAGTTCAGCCTATCACAGTCTTAAAATTGTAGATTTCTACGGTTTATTTTAAATTATGCATAGTCCTTTCAGTGTGACAAATTTTCATGATCTGACATTGAGTCAATTTCAAGATTAGTTGTAAAATGTGTGGTATCTTTTCAGTACTAATTGTTTGAAGCTGTATTTATGGAAGTGTAACAATGCACCATATTCAAGAGGACAGCAATGCATTTCACTTTATTAGTCAAGCTATTTCTTATATATGCATTCAGTTTTTTTTAAAAACCATAAAAATAGCTGTAATCTCTTTTATCTATAAAATGTGATCAAATGAAATCTGTTCAAATGGCTTTATTACAATAAACCAAAAGTTATATCATACGGTGAGACAATTAAACAAAGCAATATATCAGGAAGCAAGAATGCACTAAGGTTCATTAGAAGATGTCACCGTAGGCATTCAGACATGCATTTCACTGCTTAAAGAGATGGTAGATACTGTCCATTTGATCATCAGATATCATGAAATGTTTGTCTTTTTAGAGCTTTTGAAGAGCCCAAAGAAATGGAAGTCACATGAGGATAGATTGGGGCTGCATGTTTGATGGTACAGAACCTCCCACCCTTTTTATGCTAATGCACCTTGCACAGTGTTTGCAACATGAGGACAAGCTTTGTTGTGCAATAGAATCACACTTTTGTCATCAAATGAGTATACCACCTGCATTCTGCAATGGATGTCAACTAGTCGATATCTTCTGCTGTTAGGAATAGAATCATCGCTTGCTGATCTACCTTGGATAGATTCGGAGTCACACTAGCCATGTTGTCAATAATCTCCAGCACAAATCAGAACTACGAGTAGAGTAGAACACATAGTCTCTTGCTCAGTCTCTTGCTCGCCATTATGCTCCACTTGATGTGATCCCAACGGGTTTCGTTTGATCAAGCATTGCATTTTTATAGTAATACATTTTTAATTACAATTCCTTTATATTTTCAGATTTTTTTTCTGCTTATGCATATATAGTTTGCTTAAACTATAGCTTGTAAAATTTTGATTTAGGCTTAAAGATTGAGAAGCATGATGCACTAAATAATGAAGTTTGCAGATAAGAGAATTACTCCCACATTACTTTATATTAAGTTGGAGATTTAACAATGGGGAATTATTTTAAGATATTTCCATTTAAAAGCTAATTTAATTTTCAGTTAATGCCATTCTACTATAAGACTCCAGGAATGTACAAAATCATATTTGAAAAGTGATCATATGAGACTGTTCAATAAAATATTGTTCAAGGATTCAGTATGTTATTCCCTTCTTTTTTCTGGTAATATAAAAAAAAAAAATGTTCTTGTTGTTGACCCCATTGCTTCTTTGTTTTCAAGCACATGGGAGAAGAGCCATTATTATATAACTTTTGATGAACATTATTCTTGTTCATTGTTAAATTTCTATTTATCAGTTATTAAACCTAGCCTTTTTTAAAATGTTATAGTCAAATTGCGATTTATGATAGGGTTGTGTTCCTGAAATATTTCTCATCACCATCATCCTTCCAGGTATTAGGCTATGAGGTCTTTGTATGGTCTGCCTGCCTCTACTTCATTGAGGTCAGCCGAGAGATTTTTATATCGCAATGTTTGTACAAAAAAAAAATAATCACATAGAGGGATACTTTTTCCATAGAGATATAAGGGAATGACTGATTAAACAAATTCATTCTTTTGAGATTAAAATTAATATATAAACCATTAACAAGCATTTCTCACGTATGATTCAGTATGCATGTTTTCATGATTTTACAGCAAGTTGCTTTTCTTCTCATTTTAGAACCCCATTTCAGTGTAATCTTACCCTTTTTGCACAAGCATACTTTGTTTGCTGTGTTTAATTGTATATAAACCATGAGAAAATTTTAGATCAATACAAGACACACAGAAGGAAACCTGAGCATATTATCAAAAGCAATCAGCAGTTTGGAACAATCATGAATGTTGTCAAAACTACTACAAACAACACAAGATACATTTATTGGAAAATGCACAAAAGCAAAAAACAACGGAACTGCTATTGTATTAAGGGAACCTTTTATTAGAAACTTTAGCAAAAAAGCCACTTATAGGAATGTACACTTGGGCTGTACGTTTATCAGGCTGTCTGCCGTTTGCACGATAACTTGAAAACGGATTAACTTTTTCAAATTCTGTTTTTGACAATATCGTCATCAAGGTCAGAGCTTTGCTGTATCAACTTTTCAGGCTTTTTCGTGGGGCCCCTTCAATTCGATTGCACATGATAAAACAGTGACAGTAAAGAAAACCAAGATAATGGCATGTCATATAACAATTGATTTGCTAAGAATGAATACACTGTTACTTTCCATTTATCTTTTAAGGCATTGTTGCCCCATTGTTGACATGGACATGCTCATGTGATGATCGCTTTGTCGCAGCTAAAGTTCCTTTTGGAATGCTTGCAAGATTTTATTCTATTTTGATTTTCAGTTGTTTACCCATATGGTGCATATGCGCTAGGGACACGCACCTAAATGATAAATTTCAAGTGATCTAATTTCAAAATATGCTAAATTCAGAGGGAGAGCTTAGCAAAATGCATCTGATTTCTTTTTCAATGTTTTTTTTTTTTTTTTTAATAAATTAAACCACTTTTAAAATCTTTTTTATCTATCAGAAAATATTGTCATATCAAAATGTTAAACAGGAGGTAAGTAGAATGGCAGTTATAAAAGCTCATGATGAATAACAATACCGATAGTTAAAATTTTCCACTTTAAATGTAAGCCATAATGAAAACATTTTGTGTGAAAGGTGAATTTTGTTTTTATTTAAGAATCAAATAGCATGAAAATAAATACCACAATCTAAAATTCAAATGCAAATGTTATGAAGAACATAGATTTTATATTAGGAATGGGCATTTCAAGTTCATTTTTAAGATTGTTTACATTGAATTGGTAACAGATGAGGTGTTAAAATTGAAATCTCTGATTAACAAAGGATAAACATTTTCTCTTAGTTTGACGTTTAATGCTGGCCCATTTATTGTGAAAATTTTCTTCAAAACTGCAGATAATGTACAGGATATTTATCTTTACTATTTTGTTTTATTTAGGTGCAGTTCACAATTGCCTTACTCTTAGGTATCAACGCACTTCGTATCAACTGTGATTTCCCAAAATGGATGCAATACACCCTCATTACCTACATGGTTTCATTTATTATCCTGTTTAGCAATTTTTACACTCATGCTTATACCAAAAGAGTAAGTATTTTTTTATAGTTTTGGAAGCCTACATTATGAATTGTTCCTTTGAATCCTTTTATTCAAAAATAATAGCAGTTTGACTACAGTGTAAAGCTCAAAAAACAATTTAAAAAAAAAAAAATTTCATTTAAGAATGCTGAATTCATTTTGTTTTTCCCTGGAGCCTGCAGTCACTCTCAGTGGCACTTGTAGTTTTGACTAAGCTGTTAGAAATTTTTATAAAAGCAAATTATTTTTCTTTATACTTTATTGAGGTGGCAGGTTAAGAGTGTGAAAGAAGCTTTTATTTGCATTTAGAACTTAATACTTAATGGGTCTGCAGATTTATCATTATCATGTAAAATTATTCTTATTCACGAGTGTAAAAAACTTAGGCAGTTTGTTGGGGAGATCAGGTTGAACAAAAAATGTCATATGAAGGTTGTATTTCAATTAGATGCAGAATTACAACAGATCAAATTTTTATTATGTAGTAGCAAACAGATACACTACATAAGAACATTTAATTTAAAAGCATAAGAGAGTATACGATTCAGTATAACAAGTGCTCAAAAGTGGCCTTTGTGCATGGATATATGCACGACACCTATGAACCATCGAATCCGCATCAGTTGGATATAATAGTTGGAGTAACTGTTCACAAGTATTGTCAATGCTGTAGACTACCTGTTTGATGTGATCCCAAAGGTAAAAATCTAAAAGATAGGGATCCACATTATAAGTGCTGATGTACTTACTTTCTTCTAGTCTTCCATAATTTATTTTGATCTGAAAAGTAAATGTTCAGACATATAAATGCTTTTCAATAAAATAAGAATAAATGTTGAGAAATCTGAAGAAAATAGACTTGTATTCATATATGGTTACAGTAGTTATATCATAATGACTTTCTGTATATAATGTAACTAATTCTCTGACTGTGACTTTGAGAGCAACAACCAATATAATGACATCATTATAAAAAGATTCTGTTATCATGCAGATTTTACTTTCATAGTTTCTTGATGTATAAAATTGTTTCATTTTGCCCATTCAAGATTTTAAACTGATATTAGAAATAACCTATACAAAGTCTTTTCAAATGGAAAAACCATTAAGGCTCACAGCTCTTGTAAACAATTTTCACTGATATAAGGTGCATCTGAAAAGTTTAAAGAACCACCTTCAGATGCTGAATGGAGATGTCCAATATGTAAATTTGCGAGTGACGGGTATTAATCTGTTGCAAAGCTTTTCTTCCACTCACAATTGATCTACGACAATGCCTCGCCAATCTCAATTCACAACCGATGAAGTGGCTGAAATCTGGCGATTGAAATGGTACCACCAATTTGGCTTTCATCAGTGGAAGAGAAAATTCGCTGACATACCAAGAAACCCTTGCCCATCTGTGATCATTTGTGTGGCCTGGAATTTGTGTTCCAGCAGGATAACGCCAGCATCCATACTTCACGATCAATAATGGAGTAGTTCAGAAAACAAAATATTCATGTTATGACGTGGCCCCCAAGAAGCCCAGACTTGAACCCCATAGAAAATCTATGGGGAATCATGTCTCATGCAGTTTATGCCGGTGGATGTCAATTTTCTTCGACTGATGAATTGAAAAGAGCAATTGAAGATGTGTGGTACAATGTAAGACCAGAAACATTGTTCAACCTCATAAACTCAATGCCGAACAAAGTATTTGAAACAATCAAGGCAAATGGCTGTTCAATTTAAGCCATTGTATAATTCATGCAATGTTTTTTTCAGTCATTCTTTAACCTTTTGAGACATGCAAAATTCCATTTTGTTGAATATTTTTATTTCTATTATGTTTTCGTGAATAATATTTTCAGGAGTTTCTTTTAAGATCTTTGTACAGCTACTAATTAAAGCATTTGTATGTACCTTCAATAGTCTTTTTTCTTTTGAACAAAAACATGTTTCTTTAAACTTTTGAGATGCACCTTATGTACACATACAGGGTGTTGCAGATAACTACAGGCCAGTATAACGGGAAGCCTACCCGCTTGATTGCAGGGGCTGGCTCGACATCAAATGATAATTGGGTAATTTTATCAAAAACATGACAGTTTTGATGT
>JAHWFO010009537.1:1056806-1092018 GCA_023313115.1 Rhysida immarginata | reverse complement strand
TACAATAAATAATAGTTATTAATAAAAATACAAAATGAATAAAAAATTTGAATTTAAAAATGAATAATAAATTTTGTATTTTGATTTTTGACTAATTATTTTTGTTTATTTTATCTTATTTTTTATTCATTTTGTATTTTTAATTAATAACTATTATTTATTGTATTCCAGGGTTCTTGTGTCTTGTCCTTCTCTAAATATATATCCGTAATTGCATAAGCTAATTTTGTGTCATTGATATGGTAACTTAAATATTCATTTTTCTCATGAACCTACGTAACAAGAAATCAATCCCTTCATTTACTTCCCAGTCTTGAGTTACATTTAAACCCAAAATGATAATATGCCTTTCCTTGATATTTTAAAATTGGCATTGTTTTATGTGAATTATCTTTGAAATAAAAGTTAAAAATGTACTCTCAGTAAAAATTTAAAAATTTAAAATAGTAAAATAGATTAACCTCTGGAAAAAGTTATTACTGTAGTTAACAGTTTTAAGAGGAATGCACTGGATATAGTCTTCAAGTTTCATGGTCTTAAATAATAGCAAATTCATTATTAGAAAACGATGAAGGGTACTTTCCCTAAAAAATTTATAAATTAGGAAAAAAAAAAAAATTAAAAGAGAAGCATCTCTAATCCACAAGGACAAAGGAGAAAAGATATATCAAATGTGTATGTTTCTAGAGCAGTGTTTATTTTATCATGTGTCACAGTATCCTGTTAAAAATTTTTGTAATGATGGATAAAACTGGCTGTGTAAGAATGAACATTAAAAATGTTTTGATATGCTTGGCATTAAAACATTGCTCATTCGTTTCCAGGAATCTAACTTCTGTCAAGAAAACATTCTTCTTCCATGTTTGAACAGTTATTCTAATACTTTTAAATGGCAAGCTAACTGTATTTATAAATTATATGACAGTGATCACTTTTAAAGATTGCTGCAAATTTCATAGCCTGCTCATGCAACGCACAGTAACCATTGTTGCCACAAAAAATTTCCACTCTGTGTTGCCAAGAATCTTACAGCACACACTCTGTTCTTAGACAGATGGTAACAAGTGTACATTTTTGTAACAAATACAACCTGAATTTGCAATGGAATAGAACCATACAAATCCTGGATGATGGAATTTCATACCATTTGTTTTTTAGAAGCCAATGAAAATCATCAACAGTGTTGGTTCCTAACTGTTGTTTTCCAAAACAGATCAGTCTCTTGACGACTGTGAGATCTGATGAGGACAATGACCATGGAAGACGTTTAGCATCGCCACATCGAGCCTATCATTGAAACTAATGGACGTACACGTGCCTAAATTGGAAGAATTAAAAGGCTATGTACTCTCAGTAAACCGTCCAAGTTTCGTGGAGTTAGGTGGCATATCAGAAGAGTGCAAACAAAAATTTGTTTCAAAGCAACGTAGAATATTGCTAGTGACAATGTCATCATGGAAAACAATATCTGTACCATGGGTGGATCTGGTGGCTCAAATTCACTTCATTGGCTTGGCAAATTGTAGCTCAGCCATGAATATACTGTTTCTGAAGTTCCCTCCTCACAGCTTTGAAACAAATGGGTTTGCAAAGATGCAGATTCAGCTCTGCAGTTAATCATGTAGGAATCTACACCTTTCTTGATTTTTTTCCACCCAGTTGTAAATTTAGTCCTTCCACATGTAGCCTTCACTGAACACACCCGTTATCTGTCGATGGATTTCTGTTGGTCTCTCACCCTTGTTATATGAGAAACAAAATTGACAGGACTTCTTCATTGGAGTAAGTTTCCAGCCAAACCATCATTTTTGAAGCTTCCAGGTTCTCATTAATACATCAGAGAAAGCCTAGTCAGGGTCAAACTATTTGCCAGAGAGTCTAGGACTGAGTGATTAGCAGATTATTATACTGGGTGTTTACTAAACATTCGACAACAATTAAAGGGGTTATTCTTTGGGTTATTTTAAGAATCTTTTGTCTTTTGATGATTGTTGGATTGCCGCTTTGTTTCAAAGATACAAGACAATAAAGGTTTTTCGATAAAGAAAATGATTCTTGATCGTCATTTTGGTTTTTCTACCAGGAAGGTGAGGTGTATTGAAAATTTTTTGAACTCTTGCCACCTGTCTTTCTAGAGGATATACCACTGGTAATGAGAAATGTAATGTGATTTTATGCATGATGGTGTACCAGTGCATTTTAGTATGGTTAATCGTGAGCTTTTAAATGCAACATATCAAGACTGATGAATTGGTCGAGGTGGACCTCACTTATGGCCTGCTTGATCCCCGGACTTCAGTCCTTTGGATATTTTTCTATGGGGCCATCTAAAGTCGTTAATTTATACTAGGCCAGTGGAAAATGTAGAAGATTTGAAAAATCAGATAGTTGATGGGTGTATTGCAATAAGAAGCAACCCTGGTGATTTTGAAAGTGTTCAGCAGTCAATGAAGAAAAGATTGGATTTATGCATTCTAACTGGTGGTAGTCGTTTTCAGCAGTTATTGTAGATTAACAAGCTTTACATGTAAAAGATTGCTTTTGTTGAAAAACCTTTATTTCTGTGTAATTTCAAAACAAAGTGGCATTCCGAAAATCATCAAAGGACAAAAGATTCCTAAAATAAACCAAGGAATCATCCCTTGAATTTTTGCCGTATACAGTATTTAGTAAACACCCTGTACATCCAGCTTAAACGTACAGGTTGATGATAAAGTCCCTTCATGCAAAAGATTTTGAATAATTTAGAATGTACATTGCAAGCTTAATGAAATTTTCCCATGAGAGAAAACATGCAGAGCAAGAAGTTTACATGGGTTGACACCTTCCTGCGTGTCATCCCCCTGAATGACACATGCGTGAAGCTGTTCTCCTGAACGACGCAGGTGCAAAGTACAGTGAGAAATGAGTGACCGTGAGAAAATCAAACTGCAACAGATATGACTGACATGAGAATTTCTCGCTTCGACACAGTGAGTCACTGCATTTCTCGTTATGCATGATCTGACTTGAAGTTAGTGTAAGCGAAATTTCTCGCTCGCTTTTCAGAAATCACTGGAAAAAAAAATTGCTCTCCGTGTTTTGACCCTTATGCTTAATAGGTGCGTTCACAGAAGATGTTCAAAATGTCCTCCTCCTATGCCATTGCACAGCTGAAATCTATGACATATATTTGAGATAAAGGGAATTTATGATAAGCCTGTGTCAGCAAAAAAATCGATAAAAATTGAATATCTAATATGGAAGAATCCACCAAAAAAAAAAAATTATAATGAGAAAGTGCTGTGCATCTAAGAATGTAAATTCATATAAATGAAACCATTTATTATCAAAATCGTTCTTTATTAAGATCTACAAATAAAAGTAAATAAAGCAGAAAAATACAGCTACTGAATTTGGATTAACTCCCGGAAATGGCAAGACTTTGTACAAAGTTTCTTAGAATTATTTTTACATTTACACAATAGGAACTGAGAAGTAAAGTAATGTAAAGATTATTATTGTTATTCTTATTACAAAAAAGGATGCTGTCAGGAATGCATTTCACACACATCTAACTTATTGGAAGAACAGGGAAGAGGTTAAAACCACATTTAAAAAACAACATTTTAATTATTATTATAACACTGGAGTTATATGATTTTTTTATTCTTACAGGATTAATACATTTTGGAGAAGATTTCAGACATATTGGAATTTTTTTCAATGTAATAAAACAACATCCAAGGAGAACAATAGTTGGTAGTAACCCCCTCCCCATGCCCTAACACAAAAATTAAAAAATTAAAACAAATATTATTTTTTATTTCACTGAAAGCAAAAAAGATTTTTGGGATTCTTTACTTCTCCTGAGCTTCAATATAAATACAGTAAATATACTATCATAATACAATTTGTCTCCTAATAGTGAATTTAATTTGTCAAGGCAAGGAGACAATCTTCAAGAAGTATTCTAACATTCACTTTTCAAATATAAAATTGGGGTGGTGGTTGTTATTGTTATTTTTAAATATTTCATTTATATTTCAAAATAATTTTTGCATGAAAAGCCAAAAATAAAGTTTTTATTTTTCTCACACATTTTAATTTAAATAACCCTTTTTCAATGATATTGATTTTATTTGATTTTTTATGCTGCTGGCAAATAAACTGCCCAGAAAAGATAATTCTTTAAAATTCCATATAAAAGAAAATCGTCACTCTATTACATATATGTAATGAATTTTTAAAAATAATTTTAGGTAATAAAAAAAAAATACAAATTTTTTGGATAATATTAAAAGTTTTACTGCACCATACACACAATCTGTGAAAATGTAATCAAAGACTTCGAAAATGGAATGAGTAGTTTTTGATAGTCAATGATTTAACTTATAATGATGCACTGGTTGAATTACTAAAGCTAAAGTAAAATTATTTTTCATGACATTGTGAACAGTGAAGACAAGTCACTTCTTTTGCTGATTTATTCACTCAATAAATTTGTTGATATGATGATGACATCTGAACAGATGAAGAAGGTAACAAAAAAAAAAAATAAATAAATAAAATAAAATAAAAAATAAAGTTCCTTTATCATATAGAAATATAGGAAAGGCATTTGGTTTCACATTAAAAAAAAATGAATACCTAAAATACAAGTAAATAAATGTGTAATATTTAGAAAGTTTCAATAATGATTAAAGATAACTAAACAAATTCAAGTAGACTACTGATACAAATAAACGGATTCATCTTATTTGAATGGTAGAGTGTCCCAACAATGAGCCTGATATGTTTATAATATGAAGTATTACAATTGGCAATGATGTTCTGTCACAAGTACGAGAACACAGCTATATCAAACACCAACATCAAAAGCCAAAGGGAAGCTTGTTGTGTCAATGAGTGTAACTAAATTATACGAAATTTACCACAACATCATCAAAATGAGTGTTGAACAATATTAAAAAACGATTTTCTATTATCTTTCTTCTGCTTAAACACAATTAGTAACAATATACGACATAACATAGAATCAATGAGAATGATGTCTGTGAGTGAGGGTGAGACAAACTAAACAGGAAGATGACAAACTAATGACAAATAAGGGAATATTTTGCATAAAACTGGATATTAAGCCCCTAGTTACAATACAATACGGGTGCAGAAGATTGTTGATCCCTCCCCCAATCCATACAAAAATTTGTAAATTTTCAGCTTGATTTGTGAATTTCAATTGACGAATGTGCCGTTGTGAATTTGTGGGAGTCAACATTGTTCCAAATTTGTGATGCTGCAAATCAGGTATCTGGAATGAAAACAATATAATCTTTAAAAAAAAAGATATCTCTTTTTTTATAGGGCTGTTCCAAAAATTTGTGGACTGAGAATATGAAGATTTTGTTATTCTTGTCCATAAAGATAGCCTGTGGCATGCTTTGTTTATGTGAGTAAAGTAACACACAATTATCATTTTTTGTTCACTATAAAAGTTGAAGCGTCTGTGTTTTACAATGCCATATGAGAAAGATATACCATTAATAACCAGACAAAGGATCGCTATTAAATCAAAGCAGCATCCAACATATGGAAACACAGTAACTCTCTGCTTCCCAAGAAATTTTGGATTTCTGGTTCCTCAAAGAAGTTTATCATGTACCAGGAAGTAAAAGCTGCCATGTCCACTACTTACACTGACTCTCAGGAAGTGGTTTGCAACATGCGTTTGAGAAGCTAAGTGCACTGCTGGAAACGGTTGTAGAGCGTGAACTTTACCATTTCGAAAAGGAAACCTATATCAAACCTCCGAATAACTCTGAATCTGAATACTGATCTCAATCCATGAACTTCTGGAACAGCTCTCGTACATTAATCTTGATACAACCAAACAAAATTCAGAATTTTTAGAATTCCTTTTGTCAATAAAAGGTGATATGTGAATACAGAAAACTTAAAATTTTCTAAAATAAATTTTTAGCTTGATACTATGGTATTTCTTGCATCTACTGAAACAATATGAAGCACTTAAGGTTTAACTGCTTCAAAAATTAATAAGGTAAAAGTCAACTCCATTTTTAAAGGTCAAATAAGCAACTGCATTTGTAAAAGAAAGAAAAATGTTTAACAGAAAATAAAATCTTAACACTTTTACCTGCTATTAACTAACTTTTCTATTCCTCTTTTACCTTTTCAGTGTCAAAGATGTTAAATAAACTTAATCATTGGATCTATTTGAAATTCAACCTAGCAGGGGATCTGCCTATTGAGGTTTAGCTTGGTCTTCCAAGCTTGTTAGTAAAAGGACAAACACAAACATCTATGCCCTCAGTGGGAATCAAACCTGCGATTTGCTGGCCTCTGCCACCAAATCTGCTCAGGTGGCGAACCGAATATGCTGCCAGGCTGAAGTCTAATTTTCACGGGTTCGGATCCAGTCGTTGGTCAGCATAAGCTGCAAGGTCACAATTTTCAGACATTTGAGAGCACTAAAAAGCTTACAATTAGGAACAGGAGTATCGCAATATGCGGCTTCCCTGTCTAACACAATCCTCTGAGCATACTGCACATGCACAGTGTGCAATTAATCCTGTGATTATGGGCAGAATTTCAGAGGAGTAGAACATGCCATTTTGATATTATATTTGAAATATGCCTAAATATCACTGTGTTGCTTGTGGATGTAATTTGTATACTAGGAAAAAGAACAACTTTGTGTGTATCCATGGATGAAACGTGTTATCCACCTTCTGAATGTAGAAAACGAAAATTGTATTTGGATTTAGTACGAAGAGACACACTGCCTTTCTCTAGTAGGAAGGAGAAAAAATTTGTATTGTGCATGACCACAACTTAAGCATTGCAGGGAAGCCGCATATCGCAATACCTCATATTGACTCCTGCTTTACTGCTACACTCCAATTTACAATGAAATGTCATAAAATTGCAGACTTTATTATACACAAACACAGATCATAAATCATATTTATTAATATTAATGTATGTATACTACATTTATGTTAAATAAAAGCTCCCCCCCCCCCAATACTGACAGGGCATAAAGCAGGGGTGGAGTCAGCCGACCGATGATGTCATCAGCACCAACTGCTTTTACCAACGACTAAAGTCGGTCGTGTTTTTTGACCTCATTCAATGATTTCAGACTTCTCTCAAACTTCCACTGCAGCAGCTGCATAACATGGTCCTGTGGACTTGACTGGAGGTTCATATGCCACACTCTTTATATGGCCTCACAGGAAGAGGTCCAAGTAAGTAAGGTCTTAAATGCAGGTTAATCAGTTGTTTATGCACAATTCCACCCCAGATGTTACCACTGTAGAGCTCTTAGAGTGCACAAAGAAATTGTGCATGTGGGTTGTCAGATATATCAAAACATGAGGTGGGAATGTTGGGTTGTCTTGATTTTGCTGCAAATACCGTTGTGCAAACATTTCCCCAGGAGGGTAGTCAGCAATCTTCAATGCATGGAACTTTTGCTGACAGAAGGGATACATCACGTTGTCATATACAATTCTCCAAACATGAATGCTAATGGTGGCTATCCCATTTTCCGAAAATGACTGGAAACGGGTGCACCTGGGGTCCAACCAAAAACTTTAAATGGGAACACGGGTCGCATAGGATGTCGTTATTTAGGTATTGGAAAAAGAAACAACTTTTTTAGGAAACGTTTTTTTTCCAGTTGGCTCTCTTTAGGAAATAAATAATAAAAGCACTTTCAGGTCATGTGTTTGCAGCTTGCTCTGTTAGCACTTCTTTAAAACATTTCCATATCACATGTTTATCTCTCCTGAACTGTTAATGATTCCTGCACATTTGTTTCATGACAGGTTAACACTGAAAATAAAGGGTGTCCCAAAATGAACAGAAATTTTGAGTTTGGTGCATTTTTTTCGTGGTACAATCAGAGTCATTATTAAACATTGAGGTTAAATTATGCAAAAGTACACAAGGAAACCATGCAGTTATTGCAAGAAAATTTTAGTGGTCATGCTATCTAGCAGCGAGGTGATGTGAATTGGCCACCAAGACTTAACACCGTTAGACTTTTTTCTCTGGGGGCTATCTTAAGGATAAAGTGTATGTCAATAAATCACAAATTTGAGAACCTCAAAGATGAAATTCGACACAACATTGCTGAAATTTTCCAGCAATTATGTCAACATGTTGTGGAAAATTTCCTCAAAACAGTGAATTTGTGCTACCAAGGCCAGGGGCAGTCATTTGTCAGATATTTTGTTTCACACCTAATCTCCATTTTTTTACTTTCTAATAAAGCAAAAATGTTATTTAAAAAATAAGTTTCATTAAAAAATTAAAATGCCAGCTCATTTTGGAACACCCTTTAGCTTTTTTAACAAAGAAGCATTTGACATGTTGACTGTGATAGGAGAACGTCAGCAAAACTATCGTGCTGTGGAGAGGTTGTATGCCAGACAATATCCTAATTGCCGTTCGAAAACCTCCAGAATGATAACACAGATGCTGTGATCAGAAGACGTGTGCAAGGTGAAAGAGCTGCTGATATTCTGATCGTCGTTCGATGAGATCTGATTGTCTCCACGAGGCTGCTCTCTCATGACTCAGAAGTCAGTCACATAACGGTGTGGAGGATACTCAACAACAACTTCTTCCATCCCTTCCACTTTCATCTCCGCCAGGCAATTGGAGGGTGTGACTACCAGAAGAGACTGGATTTTTGACAGTGGTTTACAAACCACCCACATGGATTTCCATTTAGCGGTGTTGTGGACTGATGAAGCTACGTTTAAAAGTATTGGGGAGCTGAATATCCTAGTGCACATTACTGACCCCAGGAAAATTCTCACTGGTTCTGTGAGGTATGTGACCTACATGTGTTCAATGTGAATACGTGGTGTGGCATTATCAGAGGCCACATTTGCGGCCCGTATTTCTTCCGGGTAACCTGCAAGCATAGTTTATGTCCACTTTCTGGAAAATGTGCTGCCTGAACTCCTTGAAGATCTGCCCTTAGTGACAAGGGTTGGCATATGGTTTCAGCAGGATGACTGCCACGCACATTACTCGTGAGATCTGAATGGACCTATAGCATAGTCCCCTCAGTCTCCAGACTTCACTCCCCTCAATTTTTTCCTCTGGGAATGGCTAAAAGAAATGGCTAAATGGCAAAAAAAGTGTAAATCTACTTACTGTGTGATACACTTTACAAGCACTTCATTTATCTTTTTTGAAATCCCTCTTATCTTCACGAAAAGGGGATGATTCTTTTCTCTCTGAAGGAGTTGCTGCAGTCAGATCTTTGTATGAAGAAGATTTCCTCAGGCCTGATGTCCCTTTGCCTATTGCTTGATGGTAGAGGAAGTTAATGAGAAATAACACACTTTGACCTCCAAGACTGATTATGACTTCCTGCTGTAGAAAACTGCCATCAACTGATAGTACACACACTAGATGTCATAAATAAAACAAACATTAACTTTAAAAAAATGACATGTGATCCATATTATTGTTCGTAGTCTACTGTTAAATGTGATATACATCCTAGGAAATGATTAATTCATTCCTTTTTTTAAAGATAATTTCAACCAATTTCAATTATTTTTAGTGAATCCAATGAAATAACTTGAACTATTTGTTACAAATACCTGCCAACTGAAGACAATGGTATAGCATAATGGCAACGAGAGAGCAACGAGCCTGTGCCTTGTCAGTAGTTCCTTGAAAATTCCACAGAAAAGTTGAGATGCCTGAAAATAAGATATACACTCTCTACTTTTTTTGTAAAATAATTCCCAAGCCCTCATTGGCCACTTAAATTAAAAAAAAAAATAAAAAAAAATGACAAATACAATAATGTATATCTGTACATTTAAATATGGCAAATTAAATAAACATATAATCCCTTTGTACCAACATGTTCAAATATTATATTAATTAAATTAAGGTGCAATGGGCAATTTGAAATTTACTACAGGGTGCGGCAGGTATTTAAGAACACGTGAGTATGACGTAATAAATGAGGCAGATAAACAATTCTGGAAAGAGGCAGATAAACATGGCAGATCTAAAGATAACCCAGCAAATGAAGCGACATGCTGCCATCATCTCCTTGGCTGCAGGACACTCCGACTCCGAGATTGCTGCATTCCTGAAAGCCGCTCGTTCGTTCGTGTTCAAAGTTCGGGAAGAACTGGACGCTGCCAGTGGTGATGTGCCAACGTTTCACAGAGGAAACGACATTGTCAGCACTCAGACCGTATCAGGACCCCAGAATTCATCTGTTCTGTCCAAGCTGCAATTGATGAGGATCCTGGGAAAGTCCATAAGGACACTCAGGAGGGAGCTGCAGGTTAATGAGGCAACCATTCGACGTGTGGTGCATGAAAACCTCTGTTACAAGTCGTATGTGATGCGGAGGGGACAGTTCATGTCCGAGACAACCAAGAAGAATTGACGGGACAGGACCAAGTGCCTCCTCAACAAGCTGAAGCATCCTGAGGAACCTTCACGACCACATCCCTCCCAACATGTGCCCCCCCCCCCCTCCAGCTCCCCTGATCTCAATCCTTTGGAGTATTATGTCTGGGGCGTCATTGAGATGGAGTCTAACAAGCATCCACACAACACTGTTGAAGCTCACAGACCAGCTATTATGGAAACAATGGCAGAAATCCAGAAGACCCACCTCATTGCTGCCTGCCAGGGGTTCCAACAGCATGTGGAGGCTGTCATTGCGGCGGACGGTGGTTTTATTGAATAACAATATGTATTTTGTAGTCCTTTGTACAAAAATGTAAATTGTATTAAAGGCTCTGTGGTATCTTAAGTGTCTGCTCCTTTTACCTGCGGACGTCGTTTTGTTCTCAAATACCTGCTGCACCCTGTATATTGGTTTAATCCAAATAAATTATACCAATATTCCAAGATCATTTTATAAGTTCATTGAACATTTTATTTTTAATTGGAGAGTATAATTAACTAAGAAAATAAAATGGAAAATGAAAATCGAAATTAACTACTTTCAAATTAATTTAATTCAAAAATGGAAGACCTAGTTTTTATTTATTATGCCATATTTTATACATTAAAGTAATAAATAACACTTTCATATGATAAAAAAGTGAAAATCTGCCATTAATTTTCTCTTATAGAAAATCATATATATACGAGGGGCGTTGAAATTTGACCTGGACTTTATTTTTTGTAAATTTCATTGTTGTAAAAATCTAAACTTTCATTGTTGGGATGGCAATTACCACCTGTCATGCAAATGTGGCATCACTCATCCAGTTGCCATGACAACCGATTCTTTGTTTAAACCAAATGGCGGACAGCGATGTGTTGACCAAAGTGGAACAACGAATAATCATCAAGTTTCTCCACAATGAAGGTGTGAAAGCATCTGAAATTCATCAGAGACTTCAAAGACAGTTCACCGAGTCATGTTTGTCTCGATCATCTGTTTTTGCTTGGTGCCAAAAGTTTGAAGGAAGACAAGAATCCACCAGCAATGAATCTCATAAGGCAAGGCCAACAACTGCTGTTCAATGATGGCATCATCGCACGAACAAATGAGCTGATAAGGCACAACAGGTGAATTCATATCCGAGAATTGGTTTCAATACTGAACATCAGCACTGGCAATGTGGAGACCATCATCCACGATAAGCTGAAATTCAACAAGATCTGTCCCAGATGGGTCCCTAAGCAACTCTCCGAGGATCACAAACCACCCGGGTGGAAATCTGTTCCATGCTGCTGCAGCAATATGACAGGGAAGGTATCTGTTCCTAAAGCGTGAATTATTTCTCTGGTTCTTCATTTTTTGGAATATTAGATTGCAAGTTTAAAGGTTTATAAGAACTTAAATAATAATTTTAGCTTTGAAGTGACTGCCGACGAGACATGGATTCATCACCATACTCCTGAAAGCAAGCGTGCGAGCATGGAGTGGTGACATACCGACTCACCACGACCCAAGAAATTCAAGATGACACCGTCGGCAACAAAAGTGATGTTGACTGTATTCTGGAACATTAAGGATAAAGCGACCAGGACCCCTTACTAGTGGTATTTGTTTTCTGCAAGACAATGCCAGGCCACACACAGCCAAACTGACTATGGACACACTGATGGAACTCAAATGGGACATCTTACCACATCCTGCATACAGCCTGGATCTCTCCCCTTGCGACTATCACCTTTTTGGACCATTGAAAGAGTTCTTGGGAGGGCAGAGATTCAGCTCCAATGAGGAAGTGAAAAAAGCTGTCCTGACGTGGTTTCGACATCAGCCTGGAGATTTCTATTGAACCGGTATCCAGATGCTCCCAGAATGTTGGAAAAATGTGTAGAAAAACAAGGAGAGTTTTTTGAGAAATAACTGGTGTGTGTGTGTGTGTGTGTGTGTGTGTGTGTGTGTGTGTGTGTGTGTTTTGTAGTTTCCTGATTTTATAAAAAATAAAGTCCAGGTCAAATTTGAATGCCCCTCGTAGAAGGCAAAACTATTTTATTGACTTACATACACTTTTTTATATTTTGATTTTTTTCTTATTACTTTATCTATTTCTTATTTTATAAGACTTTAATGATGCCTCTCTAATAGCAGGTCAGTTCCTCATGCACAAATGCCACCTGTAGAGGCTGTGGCATTGATTTCACCAGATATCATCTTGTTACCAGAGGTAGTCCTAGCAGGCTTGTTGAACCAGGGTCAATAACTCGCCCTAGACATTGGTCCTGGATTCATGGCTCTGCCATTTTCCTCAACAGCATTCAATAGACTTAGTCTGGCTTAAATCAGATAAGTGCTCCTCAAAGCCTTGCTGAGGATGTAGGATGTGACAGCCATAAAGGAGTATAAATGATCAGCCAGGACATTCTGGTAACATGCAAGATCTAATGACCACTCCATAAATATTATACGAGGGATCTAGTGTGTCCCACGAAATAGCTCCTCAAACAATCACAAGAGCCCAATCACAAGATACCTATGCCCCATTCTCACTCTCCATCAGTTTGATACCATTGAAAACAGAATTCATCTGACCACATGATTCAATTTTGATGTTCTTAAAAGTGGTACACAAGTATAGAGTTAGCTTCTGTACCCTGGGGTATGCAGCATGTGTCATACTGTTTGCTCTTTGACAATGCTTGAGAATCGGCATGGAAGTTGGATATGATGTGCAATGCCGTTAAGCCCCAGTCAGTCAATATGGCCTGGACAATTTACAGCACCACTGTCATCAATGAGTGGCAGTGGCCACTATTTGCTTTCTGGAATGCCTTTGAGAACACTAGAGTTGTTACCATTTGGGCAATAAAATGACTTAGGTTGTTACCATCTCTCTCTTGAGCCTATATTTATTGCAGAAGTTTGGTCAGGGCATTGCTTAACTCTGCACAGGGGTGCAATTAAAAACTTACTATTACCACCATCTCTAATGTTTTGTCTACAAATCACATATGAATTTTAATAAATATTTCCTAAAAATTCTTATTAAAAATTTTTTAATTCTAATTTTCTGTTCTGTCAGCAAACATCAACTAGTTTTTCTAATTTGGCTTATTATGTTAAAGACTAATACTGTATTTAAATTTTCCTTAAGTACAGTATATTTATAACTCAAATATTTTTACCGCACATTTTATCTAACTTGGGAAAATTTTTGGCTGTCTTCTGGGTATTTTGGATGGAATTTTCATGAAACATTACCATAAATTTTGAAAAATACTGGACTCTGGATGTAATGTAAGATCAGTTACAAAATGACGAGTTAAACCAAAAAAGTAAGCCTTAGATCAAAACGAACTTGCCACTACTTCTTCATTATTACTCAATAACACAAGGGTAGCATATAACATCTTCTTAATGCACCAATTTGCAAGCCATAAATTTTAATATCCTCCATACCATTTAACCTTAGTAAACATATGTTATTGCATTAATTTAACAGCATATTGAAGCTTTGAAACAGCTTTCAGAAATGTAACACTGGCAGCAAATCCTTCTTATTATATGAAATTTTTTCAATTTATTATTTCAGTTTGCTTAAAACACTTAAAAATTAGGTCTTCTTCTTTAAAGTGGAATAGAAAACATGCAATAATACTATTGTTGACCTGTGGGTAAAAATAAAATCAACAAATTAAAAAATTTTTTAAAAGCCACTCAATCCAAAAACATGCCCAATACACATTTTTCTATATAAGAACAGCAGCTTTTATTTGTTTGTAAAATAAATAAAAATTCATTCACTCAAGTGGAAATAAATGCTGCAGTATACAAGTACATTTAGTTTGGACAACATAAACACATAGATAAATACAAATTTTTTAAATATCATCTAAATTAATACAGTGGTTATTACACCGTAGGACGGGATTGATGAAAATTCCCCGATTCATAAATTTTGTTACCTGCAATAAAACTAGGTGATAATGAATTCAAACAGTGCAATGGTTTCCTCTGAAAGTGTATGCAAGTGCATGTATGTGTTTGTGTTTAAGAAAAATGATACATTCCTTTGAAATCAAATTTCTTCTCATATTTCAAGCACAAAGAAACCAATTTTGTAATCTCATTAAAATTCTATTTTACATCTTCTCTTATAAAAGAACTTTATTTACATAAGAAAAAGATGACGTTTATTTAAATTGGATATTGTAATTTTTCTCTTATCCATTAATTTTTTTATCATATTCCTGACATCAGAATTATGGATTTTTTTTACACTTATAACAAAAACATGATACAAGGAAAGAAACCACTGTCTCATACCCCTATGACACTTTATTTATTTAGAAATTCTTCAAATATTAGAAACATTCATCAGAAAGTTCTTCCCTTTCTTTTTTTCTTATTTTTTTTAGAGAATTAAGAAATTTGAAATAAACTAAAGGCACCAAGGGATTTGCCAATTACAGTTTGATTATTATAATAAAAGTGAAAGTATTCAAAGTGATGTAGAAAAGGATCTTATTTGATGAATCACAACAAAAATTGTGGATCTCTTAATAAGAAAACAAAAGAGAAATGTGTGAATAAAAAAATTAAGATTGTTTTGGTGCCATCACCTAACAGAGCTTGGTAATTTCTAATGAATGAATTACTTTATATAGATGGCTTCCCCATGATGTTCAAATGGCAACATAATTGTTGCTTACCACATTTAGTGAGGACTAAATATATTCTCAAATGTTTTCCAGTTGTTTGGCCACTACATTCCTTTAACCAAAACATACAAGATTTTGTGTATGGGACTATTTTGAAAAGGCGAGTTTCAGACAGGTTTCTAATTTGTGAATACATTAGAAATGAACTGTAATTGAAGCAATGAAATATAGTTTTTTTTAATAAGGCTGATATATTTCAATTTACAGAGCCAATGGCTCATGAGAGGACAACAGAGAATCATCAAAAGCATTGTTGTCACTATGTTAATTATTAAAGTGACATACAGCTCCTTATTGGTTCACAAATATAAATCTCTAATATAAAATTTCAATATGAAATCTAATATATTGGAATCCATATCCAAATGTACAGGGTGTCCAAAAAGTCTAGTAACATGGCAGATATCTCAAAGCTGCCAGGTAGGCGAGATCTGATAAGTGTGGTTTATAGGTAATGGGGGGGGGGGGGATTCATTGCTGCACTCAAATTTGACCTTGACCCCCAAATTTAAGGTCATCCATTTGCTAACTCAAAATCTATTAAAGATAGAGAAAAATTTCCAATTGCTACCCTGTAGAGCAACACCACATTAGTCTAAAAACAATTTTTAATCACACCCTCCCCTTGAAAGATTTTGAGAAAATGGGTGAGAAAGAATCACTCAAGGTCAGGTTGGGCTGGCCAGGTTGGCTGAGGTTTCTAATAGATTTGAATTGCAGTGAAGCACACTGTTGGGAAGGGGAAGGGGAAGGGGAAGCACACTCTTGAGTGACTCTTTCTCGCCCATTTTCTCAAAATCTTTCAAGGGGAAGGGTGTGATTAAAAATTGTTTTTAGACTAATGTGGTGTTGCTCTACAAAGTAGCAATTGGACATTTTCTCTATCTTTAATACTTTTTGAGTTAGGAAAAGGATGGCCTTAAATTTGGGGGTCAAGGTCAAATTTCGGTGCAGCAATGAATTCCCCACCCCCCTATTACCTATAAACCACACTTATCAGATCTCGCCTACCTGGCAGCTTTGAGATATCTGCCATGTTACAAGACTTTTTGGACACCCTGTATAACCAGGAGTAGATGAGAAGAGAATATGACTCGATAAGAATTAATGGCTCCAACCTCATAGTCGTTTTTTTTTTTTTTCTGAAGTGACGACATTTCCCTGAATGGTGGCTTTTGAACTAAGCACAATATAGCTCAATGAAGAATTGACTGGAAGAGCCATACTGGAAGAGGGTTTCAGATATTGTTACATTTTAATCATCTCTTTCTGGAGATCTCAAAAATTTAAGATAGGTTTTGGTGTGGTCTTAAGTACATCCATTGTTTGCTCAATTTTACCAATTTTGGTGTGATCCATTCAGTAGATCTTTTTCTATATTGCTCTGAGTAATGTCAGTTTAATTTTTAACAATTGGGTTGTGCAAACAATTTCTACAAAGACATTAGTGAAAGTGAAAAAGTAGTTCATTTGAGGCCATTTCTTCAGTTGCCTTCTTGTTTTTACAATTTTTTTTTAACATATAAATTTATTTTAGAAAGCTTACAATTTTGTAGATTCCAAATTTTTAATGCAATTTCTGTTTTCTTTTTCTATTTATTTATTACATGTACTGAATTCTATCCTTTAATTTTACACTATTAAAATTGCTGATATTAGAAATTATTTTCTATTCTTGAAAATATGAGAAGCTTCTTTCACTAGGAAAACAGAACCATTGAAAAAGTTTAAAGGGCCTTTGCTTTACTTGTATCATGATTTTTAGCTTAATTAAAAATTTAAGGAAAAATTTATTTAAGCCAGTAAATTATCTTTATTAATCCAATTGATTCTACTTTTCTGAAGACAGGTGACATTAATCCTATTTCAACGTTTTTTTTCTTTTTACACATTTTCATCAAAAAAGATCATTTTGCTAAAGCAACATTTTAACTATCTTTAACCCAGCTTGCACTGTGAAGCATAAATTGAAAACACAGTAAGAGGTAGATATAGTATGACCAATAAATATGTGACCTGAGCTTCTACGATGACCTTGAGGTGTTTGGCCATGCCCACTGATTGCTCTGTTGGCAGGGAGCATCATTAACCATCAGACTGTCAAGGCAAGCATACAGCTAGTAGCGAGATTATTTTTGTGGTGTCCTGTTTTTTGTTCTTGTCGACGATGGTAATCAAATTTTTGGTGAAACTTGGGAAAAACTCAGGAAAGTCATGAAATATTGGGGGCTGTTTATGGAGTTAAAGTACTGAAAAAAACCCAGCTCTTTTCAAGCATTTCAGTGAGGGCCGTGAAGACTGCAAGGATGATGCAAGGACAACTACTGTCCTTGTGTGTTGATGAAAACATCTATGTGTGTGTGGTCTCTTGTGCTTTCCGATCATTGATTCACTGCCTGGATGATTAATGATGAACTGAATTTGGGAAAATCGTCTGTGCACACGATTCTAACAAAACATTTGGAGTTGAGAAAATTGTATGCACCATTCAGCAGTGATTGTCCACGAGTTTCTGGCCTGTAATTCGATCACCCTCCCTACTCAGCAGACTTAGCCCCTGTGATTTCTTTTTGTTGCCGATTTTCGTCCCATGTGGGGGCGGCATTGGGACGATGTGGAGACGATAAAACATGAAACAACGAGGCAGTTGAAGAGTCTAACTTATGAGGACTTCCAGGGACAACTTTAAGAATGATTAAGAGAAATTATATATAAAACCAGGTTTATTTTTAAATGTCTGTATGATAAAATGAAACTAAAGTAGCTTTGCATTTCCTATATTCCATGATATGAAGAAGATATCCTAAGTTCAACCATGGGAGTATCTCAATACGAGTTTAACATATTCACAGTTCCAGATATTCACTTTTAGTTGCACAAGTATTCTTGGTTATGAAAGAGGACACAAAACCCCTTGTTAACATATAAATTTATAAACTGTTGGGATGAATATATTTTAACACTTTTGAAACAGTGTTTCTTCACAATATTCTTCAGCTGCCTATCTTGCCTCTCACTAGTCTTGTGTTTTCATCCACTTTTCTGATTTCCTGTAAAAGTTGGATCCTCCTTTTGCTGCTGTAACGCCTTTGCCATCATAGACAGTGAGAACTCCATGATTTTCGCAACTTCTGCCTGAGTTTTTCCAGTTCCATAAAGATCACACATTATTCACTTTGTGACATGATGTATGTCCGATCTCCTACTGATGTTGCTCAGCCTGAGCTATGAAAAGTTGTGATGCCTTTTATCTTGAACTTTAAAGAGGTATGTAAATCACCTGCAACATTTCTGCTTACCTGGAGAGTTCCAGAAATTACACTGCGGACCTGTTCAAATGCGGTCCGATGCAACACTGTTTTGGCATGGCTCCCGATTTCTAATTTCCGGTTTAAATTTTTTTTCCGAAAGGTATCTCTCCGCTATTTTTGATGCTTTATTTTTAACCACAACAAAGTAACACAATTTTTTGTAATACTGTACATGTATTGTATTACTTTATTGTGGTTAAAGAGTTTTTCTTTTCTCTATATTATTGCAACTATCCAAGTTTTGTTTTTTTTATTGTAATATTATTTATTAATTTCTTTAAAAATAAATGTCGATATCAATCTCAATATATTGTAAGTTTTCTCATTACTGTATTTAATTTTCTTTCGGGTCGGGAAAGCTTGGTCACGGAGGAGCGGAGGAGGGCTCGATCTAACGAGTTTGTTAAATCGTGGCTCTCAACGACAGTATTAGATTGAGTCTGCAGTATATTCTAATTTTGTGTGTCTTTGAATTAAATATTTTGACACCTGCAATTTGTTTAATATAAGTTTTAATTTTTGAATCAATTAACGTTCCTTTTGAGATCAACTAGAGGAATAAGTACACTATCCAAGAAAAAAAGTCTGAACGTAGAGTTACAAAAGTTCATTGATTACTCTCCACTCGAATACAAACATGAAATTTGGCATGTATATTTCTCTTGGCTTCTAGGTGCTCACTAAGAAAGGATTTTATTTTTTCTTTCTTCCTTTGCTTTGTAGTTTATTTTTAAAATTTAATTTACCTGGAGCTGAATGGAATTTTTGCCAGGGTTAAAAAATTGTGACGTTGTTTGCTTTGTTTAATGAGGACTTTTGCGGTTGTTCTGTGAAGCACCATCAAGATTTTTTGCAAGTCTTTCGTGCGGGAATACAGTGTAGATTTTATTTTCTATATACATGTACATAAATATAACTACATTTTTCTCCAAGCGATGCCAGGTGCTTCAGTTTGTATTTTATCATATACTGAATGATACAGATTACATTGCTCAATCTTTTTTACTTTATGTATACAAACGAAAAAAAATTATTTAATTTTCTTATTTAGAAAATTATTTTTTTATTTTTGAAATATCATAATTTCAGTAATGTTAAAAAACAAAGGTGACAAAAGATTTTACAGAGATTTTATCAAGAATAATATACCGGGTGTATCAAAAATAACCGGTATATTTGAAAAATCAATAAAAACTAAACGGGCAGCGATAGAAATACACCGTTTGTAATTTTGAAAGTTTGTCTGCCTGTAAATTTACTGTTGTCCCAAGCATATTGCAACACACGGTGTATTTCTATCGCTGCCCGTTTAGTTTTTATTTTTCAAATATACCGGTTATTTTTGAAACACCCGGTATATATTGATTACCCTGAATTTTATAAATTAAGACCTTATTTATTCACGCCAAGTGGTAATAATAATAATTAGTTTTTTGTGATTTTCATCCCCTCCCCCACTTTGATCTTTTTTTTTTTGAGTTTGTGTTCATCTGGCCCGAGACCATCTAGTCGGCTTTTTGCCTTAGTGCTCTGGCCAGTTTGTAACTTGTACTAAAATAAATAAAAAAATAAAATTTCTTTCTCTTTCTCTACAATAATAATAATATTAATAACAACAACAACAACAATAATAATAATAATAATAATAATAATAATAATAATAATAATAATTTAATACACAATAGCCTGTTAACACTAAATTTAAACCCATACTTATAAAAAACCTTACAGAAACCTACAATTCTAAACAGCTGTCACATAGTAAGGAAATTCCTACACCCAAACATCAATACTCCCACGAGCACGTAATTTTTCCCTTCCTTACATATGAGTCCCTTGGGCTTGGCCCTCTCTTGGGTCCGCCTATGGGACTTGACCTCCGGACTTGATCCGAGTTTGGTTTCCCCAAACAATAACAATAATAATAATAATAATAATAATAATAATAATAATGTGATTTCAATTTAACACTTCGTATTGCATGGGTTAATGCTATAAAAACATCTAAAAGCACTTAAAAGATTTTGATGTGCGAGTTGCTTAGCATCATAGGATGAAATTTATAATTTTAGAACATTTATAAATTTCAACATAAAATGATATCACTAAAATTTCAAACGTAAACTGATGAAACATTTCCTTAAATATATACTATGTTTTTCAAATTAATCACAATGTAATGTGTGTAAGAAACGAAAAACATTTGATGTGGGTTTGTTCATGTTTTCGGAGGGTTGTGGCATTCACTACTTACTTGCAATTGAATACGAACACTGTATTTTGGGGACCACCATCCATAAGCACAAGGCAAACGCTGGTAAATAAATGGTGCACAAACATTTAGTCTAGTTTGCACGTCAACTTATGCTGTGAAAGCTTAAAACATAAATGATATAATCTTTATCATTAAAATGAGAATGTGTGTTAGTTGCCATGAGAGATGAAGGTCAATAAGATATTAAAAAGAAAAAGGGAGATTTAAGATTAGTTGAGAATCTTAATTAGGAGTAATGTTGGAAATAGGTTTTGAAAGATGCAGAATTTGTAATGAAAACAAGAGAGAAAGTTGAAGGAAAATAACAGAAATAATAAATAAATGATATGATTTTTTTTTAAAAAACCCTGTTATTTGTTAGTGCAATTTTTGGTATTGTTGTTAATCGGTTTCTGTGATAACATTTTCATTTAAACCACTTACCCTCTCGTTTTCAAAGTCTAACCTTCATTTTTTTTTTTTAACCCATTAACACCCATGATCCCAAAATAGGGATTTACAATATTGCTCACTCACTTGTATTCAATTTTTTAATGCATAATATATCAAATAAACATTTTTCATTGGCCAATGTCTATTTCATTGCTATTGCATGATATTGGAAACATTTTTTCATGATTCTTAGTTATAAAATTTATTTCCAATGGGACATGTCAGAAATAATTCCATAATTTTTATTATTTAATTACTTCTTGTTAATGTAATAAACAAATGTAGAAAGATTTTTCAGAAATAAAATTTGAGCGTTAATGAGTTAAATGATGTTTAAAATGCTTATTACCCTACCAAATGAAATGGGACAGCTCACTAACTGATTGCAAAAATGTATGCATGATACATTTGTAAATACACTTATAGTATTTACAAAATGTTCCACAATTAATAGTGTTACAAACCATGAATGAGGTAATGAGTTAATGTTCAAAATAGTGATTATAAACTTCTATATTTAGGATAAATATCATGAAATACTATTTCAGTGCTAATGAACATTCTAAAATCAAATGTATACAAGATATGCAGAAATGAAGGCTGAAGATGATAATGCAATTATGAAGAGATGGTCTATACTGTGTTTCTATTCTGACAGAAAATGCTCATTGAGAGGGGGGGAAATAATTGATTTTCTCTAGTATCTGATTCTTGTTTGTTTGGATATTCAAAATGTTACAGAACAACTACAAACGAATTGTGAGATATGAAAATTTAAGGACTAGAAACATCATACAAGTAACTGATAAATATCAAAACCATGAATATTAGCTCAGTGGATAATAAACAAAGACAGAACTCTAAAACGACGAAAAGCTGTCTTATGGAACAACAGAACAAGATAAGAATTCCTTTAATAAAACAGATAGTGTAAAGGATGCCTGAAAAAATCTATTTTTACCAACAGTAAAGCCAATAGTAAAATTAGGAGGTAGTATTATGGAAGAATGATTCCTATCAACAATCATCATAGTGCTATTATGGAAGAATGAGGTGGCTTGGATCCTTCATCATAGTGCTATGAACCTTCTTAGCTCACTGATCTGCATTTAAAAATTTTTTTATACTGTATGTAAAATTTTCTGCTTTGACCATCTACTCCAAGTGATCTGATCAAATTCAGTACAAAATAAACCTAATAAGTTTACTAACCAAGAAAATCTTGTGTTAGCTTGGCTAGTTTTAAGTAGGTATTGTTTGATTTGAGATGCATAAACCAGAAAAAAAAACCCAAAAAAAACACAAGGAACAATAATGAAGAAGAAACTGCAGAAATACAAAATGAAGTAAAAATACTACTTCTTGTTTCGTTGGCCAAACTTCGTATATAGATTCTATACATAAATAAAGATAGGAATATCTAATAAACATGTGTCCAAATTCGAAACAGTTTTGAGTAAATACAGGTTTTGTACATCGGAAGTGCACACAGTTCTTCCCCTACCAGCATGATGTCTTCTAACAATAAAAGTCCCAATTTCTCTCAAACATCAGTCTAAACTTGTAAATGTTTGCTGGTTTGGGGCATGTCTGTAGGAAACCGTGTTTCCATTAGCAGCTCCATATACCATGTGCAAAATCAGACTTCTCGGCATTTGTTAAACCCCCACTGCTACAAATAACTCACAACATGTGACAAGTGTCACATGATTTGACGTCACCGGCCACCGTCAATCAGACTCCAGCCAATTACAATGCTTCAAAAGGATAATGTCATTGCATAATTACACTAATAAAGTTCCTACTTTAAAGCAACATAACACTTACACCATTCATGTTTGATGCATTTTAATTTTACATTCCTATCTTACACCAAGTGGGCAATTTATTATGACCACCTCCTTAGTCCTTTGCTTTAATACTGCGTCAATTCTTCTTGGCATGGACTCCATAAGATGTTGATAGGTGATTTCTGACGTAATTTGCTGCACTGCAGCCCTTCTGTTGTCTTTTACAATTCTAGACACTCTCAGTTCTGCCCGAGCATTCACTAATCGATGATGACCACAAGTTGCACATTAAGACCCAGTTTTTTGGCTGACAGTCCAGTCTTTAATTGCTTTAACAACAGCTGCTCTTGAACATTTCACATATGTTTTGGTTTCCCTGATACTTGCTTCAGGGCTCCAATAAACCCACGTTCAAAGTCTGTGAAATCATGTTGTTTACCCTAACTTCACAAACAAATCATTCTATTACCTGCTTAAGCACTAGGTTTTCCTTTTTA
Source organism: Rhysida immarginata (assembly GCA_023313115.1). Lineage (NCBI taxonomy): Eukaryota > Metazoa > Arthropoda > Chilopoda > Scolopendromorpha > Scolopendridae > Rhysida > Rhysida immarginata. The sequence continues at coordinate 1,068,554 of JAHWFO010009537.1, read as the reverse complement.
ATATCAGTCTGGCCCTCTAATGACAAAGGCGTGATGGCATAGCTAATTTGCTTTAAACTGTCAGGTGGTCATAATAAATTGGCCACCCTGTGTGTATTTATGTATAGTTTCTATATGTGGAATTTGTCCAACGAATTTTTAAACGCCCTATATATACAGAGTGGTTGCAAACGACAGGGACAAACTTAGGGAAGTGATTCCTGGCATGATAGGGATAAAACTGGTCCTGTAAACATGTCTGGAAATGTATGTGTTCTGGATGGTGGAGTTTCAGCCTATTTCTGTCATACCGTTCACCCATACTTGAACAACACCTTTCTAGAGCAGCCCATCTGGTTGCTGGACCTCAAATCCCTTTATTTCTACTTGTGGAGTCATCTGAAAACTCTCATATTTGCTGAATTAATTCCTAATGTGAAGACTACAGAACAACATGGTACATTTGAAAGGATGTGTGGCCACTTGACTGAAGTCCACTGGGTTGCTTAAAACATCTACTGTTACTTGGTCAGAGATCCATATGATATATTGTCTTGCATTGTAATGTGTGTACTGTAATGTAATAAAACCTATATTGTGAGTTCATTATGCATAAGAACATTTTTGTTTGTTGCCACATTGTTTGGAACTATTGTGTAAACATTTTTATGAAGCTGTTACAGAAAAAAATGACCTCTTCAGTACAGAGGAAAAATTAATCACAATCTCATCTTTTCTATTCCTCTTTTACCTTTTGGTGTTGAGGTTGTTAATAATCATTAAATCTGTTTGAAATTCAACATAGCATGGAATTAGCCTATTGAGGTCTAGCCTGGTCTCCAAGCTTATTAGTGGGACAAAAACATACATCCATGACCTCAATGGGATTCTAACCAGTGACTCACTGGCTTCAAAAGCAACAAGACCTGCGCTTTAGTGCTCTTGGCCACTGAGCCAGCGAATTTGTCAATTAGTAGTATTTTAGGATGCCTCACAATTTCCATAATATTGACGTTCACATTTGTTTCACATTACAAACCAAAATGTTCATAACAAACATTAATAATAGACAGAAATTAAGAGAAAAAAAAAAATCAAGGAATTTTTTTTCTTTTATAAATGGAATTAAATGACATCAAAATCACACTAAAAATCCAAAACACAGTTATTTCTCAGATGCAAGTGTATTTCTATGGTTCTATCCTATGTCCATGAAATCTGCCATCCATTCCAGTGTTAGGGATTATATCTCCTGCTTTTTATTATTTCAAATGGTAGGTATATTTGAAAGAATTCTCAAATAATTCGAGGTTGTATAGATATTCTTTATTTTTTCTATTGTTTATTTTAAGAAATTGAATACTTATTATATGGGCACTGCTTAAGATAACCTCCCACTGTCCAGTATCCTTTCTTTTAAAGGCCAACATAAAAGAATGACATATGGCAAATGAAAATAAAGATAGATCAATAAGAAAAAAGCAACTAACACAATAACAAATTTTGCTCAAAAGTTCATAACATCAGGATCAGGTACATGAAAAAGAGGTAAACCAAGGAAAAGTTGGGAAGATGTCTTCAGCAAAGACATGGAAGAGAAATGAAAAAATAATAAGGAACTGTTGTTGTGTGTAATTGCCTGCATATGAAAGAAAACCTCTTACCACAAGAAAATATCCAAGATGCAAAACCCCAGATATATGTATTTCGAAGGCTATGCTTTCTAGAGTTTTCTATTGTGTTCTTTGTATGTCATCTCTAATTAGCTCCTTCTGTTGAAGTCAACCAATGAGAATAATTCTAACCATTTATCCCAATCCTTTCTCTTAGTACCTTAATCAGGGTTCTTCCAGGCCCTTTTACATGGAGGCACCATCTGGCTGCTTTCATTGACCCCCTGGCTAATTTATTTGGTGAATTGTTGTATTTTTCTGGCTTAGTTTACTTTTCTTTACTGAGCTCTTTGGTCTGCCACTGAAAACGGCACGTGCATATAGTGGCTCTATTTATGTAATTGAACTTTTAATTTAAAAACTGATGATGTGTCACATACTTTATTTAAAATTTAAGTATTTTTTTTTATCTTTACTGAAGTGCCCAGTACAAAATAATTTTCTTCCCTCTCATTGGTCTACAGGAGATGCATATCTAATTCTTTGCCAATTCCATTTGACTACAATTAAATCACATGCTGCCTTTGCGATGTATTGCACTTGGAATGGTAGAGAAATAACCCCAAACAACGACTCAATTATTTTATCCTCATGATCCTGTATAAACTCTTCCACCCCACCTGGCTAATTTTTATGCATCCCCCCCCCCCCAGCTCCTAAACATTTCTGGGGTAGAATTAATGAATATTGTTAAATAAATTTTATGGTTTGTCTCAATCTATGTGGTGGTTTTGGGATAACAGAAAAGCACCATTATTTGCAATAATACAATATTTAATCAGAATTTTGTAATCTCAATGTATCTATTCAAAACTCCTTAGTGACAATACTATTAAAGCAATAATATGTATATCTTTATGAAAAGACTTTAGCATTATAACTTTTCTGATGATCATACAGGAGCTTATGTTAGGAACATGAAATAACGGATGGCCTTGGGGCAGAAGGAAATAAGTTCCTTTTTCTGGATTTTGATACCTATGTTCCCTTTTTCTAATGTTACATGATATGTCAGTGCTTCAAAACATACCTTTTCATTTGTAGTTTTAACCAAATTCAATTGAACAAGTAAGACCCTGAAAAAAAAAGCTGCCATTTCAGATAGAGGCTCTCCTTTGTCAAAGCAAAAAGTAAAAGTGATAATAGGGGCATTAGAAGATGTCTTATATACAGACAAAATAAGGGGAAAAAAGAAAGTATTGGCTAGGGAGAACATAAAGGAACCAATGGAAAGCCTATAAATGCACTTTCATTTTATGCATCATCCTATTTCCTAAATGCACTTTCTTTGCCCTTTTGTAATCTCCCATTGGTTCTCGTTCTTGTCCTATCCCAGCACTGCTTGCGTTTCATTTCCAGGCGTTCCATTCTGTTCTCCCTAGCCAGTACTCACCCCCACCCCCCATTTTGTCTGTATATAAAATGCTTTCTAATGCCCCTATTATTATTTTTACTTTTTGCTTTGACAAAGGATATCCTCTATCCAAAACATCAGCTTTATTCAGGGTCTTTCCAGCCTTTGTTCAATTTTTGTTTTATTCTAAGGTTCTTGTTTCTCATCCTCTTCTTCTACAGTTGTCATTTGCATGTACTATAACAATCTTGAATTTTTTTGTTTGTTTTTATCAATAATCATGGCTTTTGACTTATTTCCTTCTGCCCTGAGACCATCCATGCAAGCACAATGCTTAATTGCCTTTACATTTTCTGTTTGTCTGTTGTTTTGTTTTTTGTGGCTGTTTTGTGTAGCATTTTGTACATTAAAACAATATTTTTATTATTATAAAATTGATGAATCTGTTAAGTTGCACTACCATACACTAATTTCCATTAAAAAAATGAAATACCTTAATATAAATTGGTGATGTTTGCAAAAATTATATATTACTAATTTCATATTTACAGATGTAAACTAATAAAAAAAAATGTACAAACTCCTCTTTAATATGGTCACTTAGGATTCATTTGTTTAATGCGACGAAAGCAACAAAGTTCACGCAACTGTGTTTGTTCAGACTGACTACTTCCATTTGCAATTGCCATTGATGCTCATACAATTACGCTTAGTTGCCTGATGAAATGGATGAGCTGAAACCTTTGTCAGCTTCTGAGAGATAAGCATTAAAGAAGGTAATTGGCGTTTTAGCCAATGTCATTATTTCAAACGAAAAGGTTAGTTCAAACAAATAAGGTTTGGGATCATTTTGAAATCATAATTTAATGAAAATGTTGTTTATCATCTTGTTATCATAATTTTCAGAATATAATTACACCCCCCTTCCCACTCCCCCTCCCCTCAAAAGAATTTTTTTTTTTTAAATCGTATTTTCATTGCTTTTATCATAGGAATATACCGGCAAATACATGTAATATTTGTATTTTGTAATATGTAGTAATGATTTTTTTTAACTTTTTTATTTTTTCTCTTTATTATATTTCAAAAATTACAGTATTTACTGCGAGCATTAGAAGGCATATATCCCTGTTGTCGGTTGCCTGCTTGAAAGCAGTCGTTCTCATGAAGTCATTTGTATATCGAAGTCTGATTACTTTCATGGCATCGTGATTCATAGTTATGGATAGTCATATTTCGTCACTTTCGTCGCAATAAATAAACACACCCTGTATGATAAAATCTGCTCATGTTTACATAAAATTTTTCTGGAATTAATGTCATTTTATGCAGAAATGTAAGCCTCATTATCCATTGTGTTTTAAATCCATCACACTTTAAAAAGGAACAAATTAATATCAAGACTCCATAAAATTATTTTTAATGCAAACAATCATTGAATTTGGACATTAAAATAAGTGATCAAAAATCCATTAAATCGCATTCACTAATTTCAAAGTACTGTACTAGCTTCTTTTCTAAATCTTTAAAGAAATTATGTGAAACTTGCAGTCATTAAGCATTGAGAAAAAATTTTGAGAACCGAATAAATAAAATAAAATGTTTGACAAATTTTCAAATGTGACTTTAAGCGACAATGTTCAGTGCACAGCGATTAAAAAAAAAAAAAGCATTAATTATTGCAATGCCATAATTGTTGTCTGCTATTTGGACTGTTTTTTTTTCAAAAAGAGAAAGGAAATACGAATAATTTCAAAATGACTAGGTAATTTTTTTTCAACTACTAAATGACTACTAAACCCTGAGCTTCATGAGTCAACTTTTATTAACCTTAAAATAACAACAATAGATCCATATGAAAATGAACACCTGTAAATCTTTGATATATTTAAACAAAATTTTTATGTAAATTAAGTATACATAATTTGAAAATAGCTGAAAAAAATAATAATTTTACTGCTTTTATTTATAATATGCATAATCTTGTTATTTCAATCAATAATCCTGTAAATAGCTTTGATTCCAATTATAATGTTCTGATATATTTTAAAAATAATATCTTATTATTTCAGTTTTATTTTTGTAATAGATGTATTAATAAAACACTGCATGTAATTTTAAGTTGCTATTTTATTTTTATTTTTTAGTGTTTCATGAATTCAAAATGAGATTTTGTAGAAAGGAAAAAAAAAAAAAGAATGAAAAGTTAGGCAACGATAGAAGGCAGGTTAAAGATTAATACAAGTCAAGAAGATATATGCATACAAAATACAGGAACAATAAAGCACATGCAAAGATAGCAGCGACACTTAAAGCTTCAGTTCTAATACTAAATAATGTACAGTAGAGTGAAGATTAACTGATTTTAAGACTCTGCATAATTAAAAAATATTACCAGGAATTTATGAAGGCCTTGATATTACCAATTTAGAAAACAAAAAATGAAGTATCATTTCATTCTTACTCTTGTAGATTATAACAAAGATATTAACGTATATTCAAAGTGACCAAACAATTAAATAAAAAAAAATCAGTACAAACAAATGTAAATAATGTTTAATTTTGAAATTAGTCAATGATTACTGTTTTTCATAATCTTTGCTGGGAAGTACAATCACTGATGCATTATTGATACTATTAAAGATGTTGGCAACGAGTAAAATGTTTTTCTTAAATTCCTTTGCAAGGCCACTATATTGATGTTCAGTTAATCAAATTTCTACTGTATATGGTATAAAAGTTTTTTGTTATAACTGAAAAAAAATGTTACAATAAGGTTACAGTCAACACTAAAAAAAATAAACAAAAATAAATAAATTTTAAATAAATTAATACTAGAATATACATTTAAAATTGAAAAAATATAATCTATTATTTAAATGAATGATAACACAGGCCAACAAAAATAACTTTTTAAATTCATCTTTAACATTAAGAGCTGATTCTTATGCTTTTCTATGTGCTGAATTCGTATCTGACCTCAAGGTTTTTTCTCTCACCCACAGATTTCTTGTTTTTCAAAGAAACACTTCTAAATTATTCAGAGCCTGATATATTTCCTTGTGGCCTAAAAATATGGATACTTTAACATCACAGCCACTTCTCTTCGCACCTATTACTTTAACATTGCAGTCTCTATGTGCATAACTTGGAAATGTGACATGACAGAAAAAAAATCTAAAAACAGATTTGGACTCAGCATACAAAAAAAAACACAAGAATAAGGCAAATTCATTCAAATGATTTTTCATCGTTGGCCTGTGTAATAGGCAACTCATTTAATCATCCAGACAGGAGAAATATACACAAATAAAAGGTGTAAGAAGAAGTAATTGCCCCAAGCCCTTATAAGACTTTATTTATTGACTAGCTCATGGAAACTAATGTTAATTTCTTATCATCAAATTTTTTGAAATGTAAGTAAATTTAGGAATGGGAAAAAAAAAATAAAAAATAATAATAATAATAATAATAATAATAATAATAATAATAATAATAATAAAATACATATACGAGAAAGGAGATCATCTGAGATTTTAATAGGAATTATAATGCATATTATTTAAAGGAAATTAGACCTAACTGAAGTGAACTGATAAACACAGTAACATGTGGACCAACAGACCCCACAGCTGCTAGAGAGCACAAAAGCTCATGGAGCATTTAGGAAAGGAGGCCCAGTCAGGCCTAGCTCTGATGATGTTTAAATAAATGACAATCAGGAATTTATTAATATCTTCATATAACCCTTTTACTGTAGCATAGAGAAAAATCATAACTTGCAACATTTAATTGAGGCCTCTATTCTTCATAAATAAAATGAATTACTAAATGCAGAGAAAAAAATTTTTGACATTTTTTTTTTTTAAGGAAAGAAAAAAAAATATGTATGGTTAAAATAATAAAACATCCTGCTGACCCCTTAAAACTTCCCATATTTTAAACCAGAAGTTTAAAAAAAATGTTAACAAACATAAAATAATACTTAGCAGTTCAACAAAAACAGTTATTAGTAAGGATATGATTGACACTTATATATACTTTTAGATTTTAATCATGTTTCGCTTCTCTTGTCTTTGTTGAAAGTCTCAAGTTGCATACATTTTTATTTCATGTGTCCCAGAACTCCATGTCCAAACTTCAGATGAGATAAGAGCGGATACAGGTGAGAAGTCTCTGCTGCATGCCCTGCCCTGTATCACAAGGTCTTTTACAGATCTTGAGTGGTGCTACTTTGGCTTACTTCCTTAGATTATATCTTAGCATTTATTTTGCCTTCCACTGTGCATATCTCAGTGTTTTTACCTTCTATTTTCATGCTCGAAGGTTTTTACCAACTCTGTCTCTCCCTCTCTCTCTTCGTTTCCCTAAAACCAGCTGTTTAAGGGTGGAAGTCCTAATTACCCCCACATGCCTCTGAAGTGAAAGATATGGGCGATGATATACTGGTGATATGGATACAGATGAACACTTATCCACAATAAACCCATAGTCAAAAAGACTCCTACTGATTGTAAGGGACGCTGATTGAGGAACATCAATTGTGGAAATTTGGGAATGAACTATTATTTCCACAATGTAAAGATGTTTGTAGAATGTATGACACTTAAGACAGTCTAACAAAAGACAGAGTCAATGCCAACCATTGCAAACATGCAGAAATACTCTAATGAAGTTGCCATTCATCTGATATTTGGAGCTGCTAATGGGAATATAAGAGCTACAGCTACACTGTATCACGAAAGATACCCCAACAGGAATGTGCCCCACTATTTAACATTTGCAAATGTGGACTGTGATTTCATGAAACAGGATCTTTCCCTATGAACATGTGCGATATAGGACAACAATGTGTTTGCACCTGCCAGCTGAGAAGACGAAATCATCCAATTGGTTGCAAATAATCCACAGGTAATCAGACATGCTGTCACATACTCCTTTGGTTAATGCAATCATACATGTTTTTGGAGAGTTGTGCACCAGTGGCCTTATATTCCTAACATGTGTTCTGTTTTCTGGAGAAGCCCTGTTTACATGAAAAGGCCTCTTTAAATCACATGTGAAAACAACACGATTTGTGCGTGCATATCAAGAGCTCTACAATGTCGACATCTGGACTGGATTTTACATAAACAAATGATTGGCCTGTGTTTAATGCCTGCTCACCTAACATTGAATTAGAGAATATCAAATTGGATATTTTTCTGGATAATCTGGATCATAAAAATTTCTACTCTTGAACTACTCAGTCTTTTTATCGTACAGTTATTTGGTAATACATAGTGCAACTGTCCTGTTCTAAGTTTTCAAGGTCATGAGATTGCTGCACAATGTTTTTGTTCAATAAATAACTGCAGTTTATAATACATTATTTATTCTTCTAAATAATTTCTTTTTTGTATAAGTTACAATTTTTTACAGCGAAACAGAAACGGCAAGAAACTATGTAATAAAAAAAGTATTTTCTTCAATGTTTTCAGATAACCAGCACAATGTAGGGTTATTACAAGTGATTCATTAGGTTTTGAATTTCTATAATTTCTAATATAAGGATCACACTTATTGATGCAAATCACTTAAAAAAAGAGAATATTTCAAATTTTAAAATTTGCATGCGCAAAATTCTTGTGCTAGACCAAGAGGCAGCACAAGCTCCATTCACAAAATGGTGATTATGCAGGAGAAAGCAATTTGTCTTTTGGAATATGGGAAGTATTTATCCACTGTTACCATGCAACAGTACATGCAAAATGTTCTGAAGACAGTACAAAACAGAACCACCAGATCATTAATGAGAATATTCTCTATGCTAATGATAGTTCAAAGATATAGATTGCTTTGTAAAATCAAATATCACCAAGCATTTCTAACAATACAATGGTGTGAACTAAACTGCTAAACTGCAAATGGTTTGAACTAACTTTACCATATAGATACGTGTCATGTGATGAAGTGCGTATACATTGGACATCTGTAATGTTATGACTGAAACTTTGAGAATTTCTTGTTCTTTTCATATATCATGTGTAATACTTTGCAAAATATTCTTTTTTGAGTCCCCATGAATCATTTATAATAACCCTGTATATTGACATGCCTGATATAATCTTCCAGAGAACACATGGAAACAAGCGCTATAATCTGCCAAATAACAAAAAATATCCAATAGTTTTTACATTAAAAGTAATCTAACCATTTGCCTATTTTAAAATGTGGGAAGTTTTTAAGCTTATACCCATATTAGATGTTTAAATTATTCCATACATTTTATGTTTTTATTACTAAACTTAATTGATGATATTTTTTTTTTTTGTGAAATCTTTTTCCTTCATTTAATTGATAATTTGCTGTTATATTCCAAAAACAAAAGTAAAAGAATTATTGAAGTTTGAAAAGTCTTTTTTAGACTTAAATTCAATTATGTAATATATGGGAATTCATCAAATAGTATGTTGCACTTGATACTTCCTTCATGGCACCGCAAAAGAATAGCATTAGGAGGTATAGTACAGGTAATTCAAAATAAAATTACTGAGCAGATATTTTTTATATGCCGTCATACTGTGTTTGCAGAGAATGCTTACAAATGACAAATTAACTGGATTTTTATTCCAAGATAGAAGACAGAAGATTGAATAGTTCATTTTTTTGTACTGGGCAAAAAATGTATTCACACTTTTTTATAGAAAATCATCATGAAGAATTACTGTGTACAGAGACAATACAAAATTGCATTAGTTGATGAACAAACTATGCTAATAATTTAATCACTTTAATTAACATACAGATCTGGCAGATGAACCATATAAAGAAATATCTCCATTTCTAGTATCTCTGATTAAATGATTAGTGTGTCCTCTAGTCGTAACTTGTGTTTCCTTGAATGAAGAACAGCTAAGGACATCCAATCAGGATGTGAAAGAAGTGGCTTTAGTTTCATTAGTAAATAAAAATGCAACCCATATTCCAAAAAAAAATAACATTGTCTAAGTCTTCGAAGGAATCATATTAAGGATGTGTCATCACAGTAAGGATGTACCAGCACATCATTCAGGAAAATACTTCATTACCATTTCATCTACAGTAGAGTGCAATTTACTTTCTGATTCACCTAAGCTAAGTCTGGTTATATTTTACATAAGACAGTCATTTAAAAAAAAAAAAAAAAAAAAAAAAAAAAAGACAATCTGACAACTTCATACAAAAAAATCCCTACAAAATAAAACAGCTTTGATTCAGTATATTTAAATTGCCTTATAGTTAAAGTAAGATATCCATCAAAAAATAAACACCCAAACTCAGAAAAAAATGCCTGACTACTCACCTAACAAAGCTGCTCCATGAAGACGGGCTGCAAACAATGCCTGAGTCTCCAGTGGGGAACTAAATACCCGCTCAGGAAGAAATAGTGACTAAAAATGATAAATCAATATTTGTTAATTTACCAATAGTATGATTAATTATGTCATTAAACTGCTAACAATATCTATAAAGGAAGTAAAAACCTCTAACCACAAGAGAACATCAGAGATATGAAATGCTACACGAGTCGTTTTTTTGTGGTTAAAGTATTATCTTTCCTTTATAGGTAATTCCACACCACAGCTCTTTCTTTCTTATATTTTAATGCTAACAATATACAGGTTGTCAAAATTATGTTAACAATTAAATGGTAAACCATGTATTCAAAAAAATACATCACATATGTAAGAAGATTTACAGGATGGCTTCAACCTGTTTGTCATCATGTTCAACACACAAAAACCAATGTGAATAATGTTTTAATGTTAACATAATTTTGATTAATCCTGTATTTTACTTCAAATACAAAATATCCAACTCTGGAAGGGTAGAGGAGACAGAATTACACTCATCCACATGAAAAATCTTTTGTTTAAACTTAATTTTTATGATTGTTCATTGTTCCATTATAATTTGTCAATTACCTATTTAGTTATCCCCTCTTCACATGTTTGATTCTTGCATTTACCTCTGTACAATCTGTTCTTTACCAAGAAGCAACCAAATTTCAAAAATGCATTTTACTTTCCATACAAATACTACAGTTGTGGACTGCAAATCTAAAAATCACATTTGACCAAAAACTCTAGGGAAATAGTATAACTATACATAATTATAGAGTTTCATTTACAGTCCTCATCTGATAAGTTAAACCTCGACCTTGAAGGGCTAGGATTATTCTATTGCTAAAATGGGAGGCAAGAGTATGGAAAAAAATCTGCTGTAGTGCAGGGAAGTAATCATCATCAGATTTTTTCCCATCCTCTTGCCTTCCATTTTAGCAATAGAATAATCCTAGCCCTTCAAGGTCGAGGTTTAACTTATCGGATGAGGAATAATCCTAAGTACGGTGGTTCTCAAACGTTGGGCTGCAGCCCAATACCAGGCTATGGCATCAATTAACTGGACTGTGAGAGATGCTCATATAATTTGTCATTTTAATTTTCTAAGCTCAGTGTGTACCATGAGCATGTTCTATATGCTATTCATTTCAATTGATCTTCATCATCAATTTAAATTTTTTATTCTTTCCTTATCAAAGAATAAAAACAACATTGTTGTCATGGAATCAGAAGCATAGCCAAACATTGCCACAATTTCAATAGCTTTTAATCAGAAGCATAGCTCTAAGGAGCTGATTAAGCCCCCCCCCCCTCCCACTTACATTATATATAGGGTGAGGCATTTATCTTGAGACAACTAAATATCTCGGAGACTTAA
>JAHWFO010009537.1:1033227-1056406 GCA_023313115.1 Rhysida immarginata | reverse complement strand
GGGGGGGGGGGGGTAATTTTTTAACTATTGGATTTCCCACACGAAATAATTCACTTTTGATTTTGGACATTATTTTCGTACAATGATTAGTTTCCGAGATATTCAGTTGTCTCAAGATAAATGCCTCACCCTGTATATTTAGAGGTAAAAAATTGCAATGAAGGAACTATGTGTGATATCAGTTTCTTTTTTACTTTTATTTGACCAATTTTTTATATTTTATCTAAAGCTTTCCTAGGGGAGTATGCCAAAAGAAAGCTTGGAAAACACTGATTACTCTGATAGCATGTTGCCTCTAAAAATGAAAGTAGCATCCTCTCACCCAAAAGAATTTCTAGCCACATCACTGCTTTTAATATTCTGTTTCTTCCACTGATTTATTTTTCATTAAGATAACATTAAAATTTTGGGATAAATCTTACAAAAGTAGACAGGTTATGAAAATTTTATTTAACTGAATTTTCCAAAAGTTTTTGAAAACCAAAATTCTTGCATAAGTTTTTGAATTGGTTACTTGCCCATTACATTCCTCACTCTTCTTTAATTCAATGTGGCATTAATTTGTAACACTGTAAGTTATGTTATCAGAGTGAACATCTTCACTTGGAAATATACAGGGTGATTATAAATGATTCATTGGGTTTTAAAAGACTATATTGCACCATGTAATACACACAAAATAATGTGTTACATGAAAAGAACCAGAAACTGTCCACATTTTAGTCATAACACTACAAATGTTCAATGTGCACCCCCTTTGTCACATGACACATATCAATGCGGTAGTCCGGTTCGGCCCACACGCGTCCTAGCATTTCCCCATTGATGTTCATCAGAGCTGCAGTAATGCGGTCACGTAATTCATCCAATGTTGCTGGCAATGGTGGCACGTAAATTCGGATATATTCTCTTTCGTTTGGTGATTGTTACGAACGAGTGCTATCAATAGCTTCGAAGCTATAAGACTTAAAAACCCGATGAATCATTTATAATCACCCTGTATGAAAGTTAAATTCTGGTACATAATACAAGGGGTATTTTTTAAGTAAGGTCCTTTTTGTAGTAAAAACAAAACTTTTAACTATTTCTGTACATAGTTTCCAAGTTTACTTACCAGGTGTTTCAAAAATGACCGGTATACCGGTATATTTGAAAAATCAATAAAAATTAAACAGGTAGCGATAGAGATACACCGTTTGTTGCAATATGCTTGGGACAAACAGTAAATTTTCAGGCAGACAAACTTTCGAAATTAGTTCACAGTGTATTTCTATTGCTGCCCGTTCAGATTTTTCAAATATAACGGTCATTTTTGAAACACCCGGTAAATGCTTGTCATAGCGCTGAATGAGCATCTGCATGCCCACTTCTTAGAAGTCTATCTACCGCCTGTGAGGAAAACACGCAGTTTTTACTTCTTCATCACTGAAATGCTGGCCACCGATGAAGTCCGTTAGGTACCTGAGCAGGCGGTAGTCACTGGGTGCAAGGTCAAACTGCAGGCGGGTGGTCAGTTCCCAACCAAACGATATGATTTGTGAAGAGGAGTGTGGCCTTTCATTGTCATGGAGCAACAGCACTCCGGATGACATGATTGAATTGGAGGAAACCCCTGCCCACCCAGTCCTCTGGCAAACTTCAAACAGTAGGTATTAGGTACAAACACTTCAAAGATCTGGTGCTAAATGTCCGCTGCTGTCACGTTTTTTGCTGTCAAAAAACGGATAACCAACCATATTTCTCAGTCGGCAGTAACCTCAATGATCTTAAGCATAGTGCAAAGCATACACACGGACGATAGGGTTTTAAATGGCATCTGCATGCACATTACTTGGAGCATGCGAGATTTCCAAAAATATTTACAAACATACCTTACTTAAAAAATATCCCTCATAAATATTTACAAACATTAACCCTTTTATCATTTTAATCAACTATTTTCATTAAGATTTATGTGCATTTCAATTATGAGTTGTCTGCTTTGTTTATGGAACGTCTAGCTGAATGGCACTCTTCAGTGTGAATTTGGAAAATAATGTGAATGCACAGAACTGTAATTAGGCAGATGTAATGTGCATAATCACAGAAGGGGGGGGGGGGGGTAAAGCTTGTAATGTAAACAGAACATGCAATATATTTATCATAGGACATTCTAGTTAGAAGCCTAGAAGTATTTTCAATACAACTGGATATATTACCTTCCCAAAAACCTCTCGGATATACTGGGTGTTCCAAAAATGAGCAATGATTTGAAAAATCAATTAACGAAAAACAGAAGGCGATAGAAATGTACAGTTTGCTGCGTTCTGCTTAGGAAATCAGGGAATTTATTCGCACCTAGTTTCAAAATTAGTTACAAAATTCGTCAAGAAATGGCACTGCTGATGGGGAAAAAACTATAAAACAATGTTTCCAAAATAACCACCATTTGCAGTAACAACGTGGTGCAGTTTGGGGACAAAATTCACAGATGCCCATGCAAACATTTCAGTTGGAATGCTGAGCGAGGTATAGAATGCTGATCTGACGGGACGGAATACATAGAGAATAGCAGTGTCTTCTGTATCTTTTGACAAACTTGGTAACTAATTTTGAAACTTGGTGTGAATAAATTCCCTGGTTTCCTAAGCAGAACGCTGCAAACCATACATTTCTATCGCCTTCTGTTTTTCGTTAATTGATTTTTCAAATTATTGCTCATTTTTGGGATACCCGGTACTGTATATATTTACTATTCACTTATTGACTGTTTTTGTCCGTTTTTTTGGTCTGCCACAGGTTTCCATTAGATATTGAATGCCCACGTCAATAATTTTGTTGACTTGAGCTTTCGTGAACAAAGATTTTTAAATAAATCTAACATATTTGTTCTCTTTTATTGCCTAAAATGACTGAAATAACACAATTAAATTCTAAATCTGATAACTACGTGCAAAAAAGTAATAAGAAGACAAAGCGTCCTCTGACCAGGTGTTTTTAATTATGCACTACATGCCTATGTTTTATTTTAAGATTTAAACAAATTAAACACACAACTCAACCATTTTAGTTTGATATCAAAAGAATAATTTTTCATCTTTCAACTCACTAAAAGGCCTTGCACTGTGAGAAGAGCTGCCATAAACAAATGCCAGATCCAAAATCCACGAGGGAATTTGACATACAAGTGTTCATTGTGGCCCAACAGTTGACTGATCTGAAATAAAAGAAAAGTTTAATAAGTTATGGAAACACGTTTGAAGAGTTATAGAAATTATATTTTCATTAATTTTCCATTTATTAAATTTATTTTTAATTATTAGCTGTATTTATTTTGCATTATTTTCTTATTCATTAATACTCGGATTTAATATTTGATATTCTCAGTTAATGACTTATTTTGCAGCCATAACCCCCCCCCCTCCATTTTTTTGCTATTAATAAGAAATATTTTTCATATTTGTTCAATGTTTTTTCTGATTTATATTAACTAATAAGATACATAATAAACATTATTTCTCTTTTTTACTAATATATTAGCAATTGTTATTTTTTTTTTTATCATAAACTTATCACAAACTGATCATTCGAGAATACTTCAAATGAAAATAAAGCCTAAATAAAATAATAAAATCCTAAATAAAATTAAAAAAAATAAAACCATTAACATAAAACTTCTGATATTGGTTTTTGAGAGTTTTGAAGTTACCTTGGAGCGATGGATGTCACCATTATCTGTTTCACCAACACCTAAAATTTTGCGAGTCTTCAAACGACTATGTAAATCCCCACTGCTGTGTTTCCTAAAAAAAAAAAGCAAATATTTTAAATACATTAGAGCTACTCATTAAGAAATTTTAAGAATAAAGCATGATTAAACAGACTAAAATAAAAATAAAAAAAAAAACTAATAAAATTATTACAATCGTGGGCAAAATAGTTCTGAATCAGAGTCACAACTCATCGCGAATTTGTATAGTAATTAAAATGCGCAACGGTGTAATAAACAAAACTCCAACATAATCTTGTGTTGGAGTTTAATTCAACAGTCTCAGCTGTTACTCATTTCCTTTCAAATCAATATAGAAAAGAGGAAAAGGAATCAGTAATTTCCTTTATCCTGAGAAGTAACGTAGTTTGAATATAAAAAAAAAAAAGGAATGAATTATTTAAAAGCAAAAAAAATGAAAGAGAAGAATAATTTCACTTTACTATAACATTTATGAGGGATGGAAAAAATTACCGTTGGCTATTTGAATAATTTTATAATTCCAATGTGAAACAGTTGTACAGATAAAACTTAAATGCAGAGATTTTCAAATGTTTATAAAATATAATTTTAATACCATGTGAACAATAAATTTTAAAATCTGTCTGGAAATCTATTTTAGGATATTTCTGACATGTATAGAACATAGATTTCTATTATTGCTTGGCCTATTTTAATAAAATTCATTATAAATATAGAGTAAATAAATTGTTAGTGGTCGAATATTTTATACCTTGCAACAATCAATTTTAAAATTAAAATAATGTTCTTCCTTTTCTTATTTACACATCTATTAAACTAATTATACACGCTAGCTTAAAGAGTGGCGTCTCGTGATGTTTCGAGTATCACTATGAAAACGATTTAGCACGGAATGAATGAATATTAAAAAAAAAATGAATGGAATCGATGAAGCGCTACAAACTGACGGTATGTGATGTCAACATCCAGTACAGAAGAGTTCAGAATGAGCAGCAGGAGACTGGCTTTTACTTCAGAATTAGTGATGTAACCCTTTAGAATATTGGACCCCCCTTTCTATCATCCCCTAATCTTACCTTAACCCTTGTCCCACCCCAGTAAAGGATCTGATGCCATTAGGCTGTAACACCCACCGAAGACCCATGCTGAAGGAGCAGTTGACGTGAGCGAAGGGCCGTTGGCCGCCATGAGCGTTTTCTCCTTCCCTCCCTATTTTTTTTTTACCCCCTTCTTACCAAAAGACGGCAAATGATGACGTCACAGTATCTGTTGTTAGGGTGGTGACGTCACGCAATCAATACATCCCTTCCGCTTCTCTTGCGCGTGCTATCTGGATCATGGGGCTGGCCAAAGTGCACGTGCCGATATTTAACATAAACTCCTCTAGTTAGGAGTTTAAACAACGATAATAAATCCATTCTGCCATTGGGGGGAGGGGGGGGGCGATATAACCCATCTGTAAAATGGGCAGGAGCATCTCGATCCTCTTATATAAGACTGGACTGTCAAAAGTGACAGAAATCATCTTAAATGAGATGTTCACGTATGGAACTACAGGGAAGTTATTCAAGAAGTCGGATATACCTGAAACAAAACTCTTCCCTCAAGTAGGATTAGTGATTATAAACCAGAAAAATTTGAAAAATTTTAATCAAGAAACCGGCAAATAATGATAACTACAGAAAGACGACAAGAAAGAGCGGAAACAGATAACGAGCAGATACACTAAATTCCCAAGCAAAATTAATTCATCAAAAATTGATCGATGTATAACTTCACTGATAAGACTATCGGTGCGGCACTGATGTTTGTATATGTCCTTTACTAATCGTGCAGAAGACAAAGGAAACCAATGCATTAATTATTCCTTGATCGCCAGTAATGTTTTCTACTGGTAAAAAAAACAAAAAAACAACTTCCTAAGTGGAGAAAAAACAATTGATTTTAAGACTATCTCACCAGAGTCCGTCCAATTTATAACTTTCTTATTAACAATATCCACCAGAGTTAGGCTTGGAAAACTTAAAGAAAACTTGTAGTTCTTCAAAAAACGGAAACACCCTGTGGTTTTATCTTGAGCTAGGTTCTGTCCTGTTCTCCATCTGATATTCGTGCCCTCTTCGGTCGCAATTTTTTGCCGTTGGTGCCTTCTATGGCAGAAGCTCTAGTTGTGTGAATCCAGTCCAAGAACTGACGAAAAGAAGATTTAGCCCAGCTGAAGCGAAGGAAAAAGCTCTTGACAGGCGACAATACACGATATATGAAATCCAGTAGCACCCCCAGTAACATACCTGCAAAACTGTACCTTTAAACTACCCGATAAACGTTATGAGCACAAATCCTGAGTGGAACCATGCACCAAGATAAAAAGAGTGACATGTAAAGAGAGATAGGGTATACATGACTCTTTTCATCTTGTATCATATCTTTCACACTGTTCTCATTACCTTGAGGATCTAATTGTAGATGAATAAATTGAGCAATCGGGTTCCTGGATGACATATTCCCATCCATACCACTAACAATATTCATTCATGGTTTGAAGAGCATAGGCAGCATCTTCGTGTCGCTCTGGTGTATTTTGAAAAACAAATTTAGGAGCCAATGACCCCTCTTGCATCTGTCAAAGAACTTGGACACATTCTACACGAAGAATGGTATAAAATTCAATTAATCACCGTCCAGGATTTGCATACTTCCATTCCCATGCGAATTTAAGATGTATTGCATGCCAACAGTGGTCTTATATTAATAACGATTTTCTTTACTTTATGGAGTGTTTCCGTTAGTTTTTCAAAGCCCTGTATACAGTATTATAATCTTACTATCAGACAAAACAATTTATACATTCTGGATGGACAAGTGCAAAATCATCCACCGACTGTTTGTACTGAACCACAAACACATAAAGAGCCCCTCATCATTAATATATTGGAGACGATGCTTGAAATGTATTGGTGTCCAAAATTAAATTGCCAACCACAATCTGTAGACTAGTTCAAGAAGCAAACAACGTACTCTACCGAAACTTGAAATGGAACATTCCTAGGTAACATTAATACTAGTATCTAATCAGAAGCCATCTACTGCGGACAGAGATATGTAAATGAAGAGATGAGTCATCTAGCCTCCTCACAAGCGACCTCAGCAACGTTTTCAACATGGAGCATTTCAGTGAATGTAATGTTGTCTTGAAAGTGAAACAACAATGCCAAAGTTTAGACGTATCGTTAAGGTAGGGCATTCGTAAAATTGGAAGGTAGCTGAATGTTGTTTCCAGCATTCTCGTCACCAACCGTCTGGAGACATTTCAAAAAACTGGAATAATAACCAGAAGACCAGGGCTAGGACCCAAAAAGTCATACCGTAACACAAGTATTTGGATTTACCTGCCTGCCAACATAGGGAGTCAACAGCGAGGTACGAAACTGTTTGCGGTCGACTTCATCATAGTGGCCTGTGTGCAAGAAGTCTCATCCCTGCGCAAAAGAGTGACTGTCTTAGATGGTGCAGACAGCATCGGCCCTGGACACAAAATCAATGGGCTGATGCTGTGTTCTCTTCAATGTGTTTTTTTTATATGTTCTCTTCAAAGACGATTCCAGGTTCAGTTTAAAACGCACACTTTCGACATGTCCACACTCGACATCTTACATCCACCATCAGGGAAACTTATTATGACGGTGTGGGGCGGCATAATATTCGACGGACGCCATTCCATATGTTTGAACACCACTTCATGACTGGTCAATGTTACAGGGTCATCTTAGAACCCTATGGCAGGTGCTTTTGGTCAGCAGTTCATTTTTATGGACGGTAATGCTCGCTCACGTAGGGCTATTGTGGTCGATGGTGAAGATATTCAGCGGATGAAATGGCCGGCCAGATCTTCAGACTTGAATCCTATGTATTTGGATGTGTGGGAAGGACACGACTCTCCTCTTAGAACCTTATCAGCGCTAAGAAGTGCCTTAATGGAGGTGTGGGATTCACTGTCCCAAAATCTCGTAAACACTCTTGTTGTGAGAACGGTTTAACACTTCTAACATCACTCTATGTTTGACTCTGATGCAGGACGCCTCAAAGAACAAGGTTTCTTAGTTTTTTGGAATTGTTATGAAGTATTCTGCAATGCATCATTATCTGTCCATTGTTCACTTCTTGAGATAAGCTTGGGCATCAATGTACATTTAAACAATTTAATTAAAATTACTAAGCAGGACCTTGTAAGCAATACAATAAAAATATTTATTGGCATAGGCTTATGCGTTTCAAATGTACTACTTAGATAGATGTACTACTATATAGAATCAAAGTGGGGAAGAAGTGCAAGTAGATGAAATACAAAATCAACACGGCCAATTAAATGCGAAAGCAAATAAAAATGGAATCCTACTGATTTCTTAGAAACAAAACAGAAAAAAAAAATCAACGGAACTGTAATTCTTGTGATAATTTATTATACAGGGTGACCCAATTTAAAGTTTTCTCTGGAATATCTCGAAAACAACACATGGGATCGAAAAAAGTTCCGAATGAAATTTCTTTGTCTCGGAGGGCAATCGAATGGTACTAAAATAGACCCCTCTCCTCTACTCCCTGGGGGTGGGATGGGAGACAACTTTGAAATCTTAAATAGGAACCCACAATTTTTATTGCACATTCGGATAGTACGTCAAAAACCATGTAACTTTTATTTAACCCATTTTTTTCAATTCATGATAGATGATGCAGTAATCGCAAAAAATAATTTTTTTTGCAATTCTCGAATAAAACACATCGAATTGAAGCTTATTAAATTACGTTTTCAATATTCGTGATAAAGTTATCCAATAATACCAGGCTGGACCTTCACCTCCTGGAGGTGCGACAGGGGGCAACATTACATTTTTAACGTACTATCCGAATATGCAATAAAAAATGGAAGTTCCTATTTAAGATTTCAAAGTTGTCTCCTGCCCCACCCCAGGGGTTACCATTTTAGTACCATTCGATTGCCCCCTCCGAGACAAATAAATTCATTCGAAACTTTTTTTGATCCCAAGTGATATTTTCGAGGTATTCCAGGAGAAACTTTAAACTGGGTCACTCTGTATAGGGGAAATGTCATGATAACTTATTGGAAGTTATATCATGTATGGGGGATTTTCTAATTCAGCGGCAGAACAATACACATTTATTCACTATAGGCTCCGCATTGGAGATAGTAACTAAGAAGCAAGACCAGACCATATGAAAATAGATCTAGTACTTGTAAATATCCAAAAATAAAGGCTAAGATTTCTCAGTACTCAAAAAACCATTCAGATAAACTCTT
This sequence comes from Rhysida immarginata, assembly GCA_023313115.1. Classification (NCBI taxonomy): domain Eukaryota; kingdom Metazoa; phylum Arthropoda; class Chilopoda; order Scolopendromorpha; family Scolopendridae; genus Rhysida; species Rhysida immarginata. The sequence continues at coordinate 1,047,359 of JAHWFO010009537.1, read as the reverse complement.
TTGAGACATCAATATAGACGCATATACAATGGTTGAGCCAGTTTGAATGAATTCCTATTCCTATGGTTTTTACGTACAAGTACTGAAAAAGAAGCTGTGTGTGTTTGAAGTTCAACGAAAATAGAGAAATAGATGAATGTTAAACTGATTTTAACGATCATCCATTGAAGGAGGATTGTTGATGCTGGGAAGGAGTCTCCATCTGCTGAGTGTTTGAAGTCAGTAACATACGAATTTTCATGCTTCGACAATTATCTAGAAGAGAAAACGCAGGTATGGTCGACAATTATTTTCTAAATATATGGTTGAGGTCTACTCATTATCAAACTGGCGTCAATGCCCGCACCATGTAGAGAGCTCTGCAATTAATATGTGGTCATCAATATTGTCCCTGCTTTTTCTTATAAGTTGCTAATACGTTAAACAAAATCTTCTGGGCCGCCAATTATATATAACAAATATTAAGTTAAATCACATTAATTGAATGTTTACTGTCGAGCTGACCACAGATAACATATAATCGAATGTATACTGCAAGTGTCATTTTAGAAGTGAAAAAAAAAAACAAACGTTTAAAGTTTAATTTTTTTAGATAATAGTTTTCGTTTCTGTCTTTCTTTCCCTCTGGATACTTGGGAAATTAAACTACAAGGGAAAGCTGATAGTGATCAGAAATAGACTTTACCCTCCTTCTTAAATGAGTTTCCATATTATACGAGGGCATATTGAAAAGTAATGCCTCCATGGCGATAACGTTTTTATTTTTTAACCGATTTTCAAAATTCCTTTTGTATCTGATACTTACATTTGTCCTCTATGTAATGCACTATTCCCCATTGGCTTGAGCGGCTACTGGGTGCGTTGGCAGGTGGCGGATAGCCGAATATCCTAGGCTGATTACAACTTAGGACATCCCCGAATATCCAATAAGGGGACGCAGACCAACTCCCGAACCCAAGGTGTTATGCGACCCGTGCTGAAGGGTGGATGGCACTTCGGTTATAGTGTCTTTAACGGAGCCTCCTGTCTACCTGGCGACACTCAGGAGTATCTAGCCTTATCCCGTTTTGCAGGCACCCCCGGGATGGACCGTCAATCCTGCATTATTACACCAGTTTATGGATTGTAATAAAGCAACTCTATCTGGTGAACCTGTGGGGAACCAGCAACTTGCAGTTGATATCGACATGGCAGAAATGCCCTCTGTTGAATCAACTGAATGTAATCAGTATACTGCTTCTGAACCTGAAGCGCCGCATGCTTTACAGCGTGCAGCCTCTGGCGAGGATAGTGGCATGACTGTTTCAAAACATACTCACCACCATATGCTGAGGTGCATCCAAGCAAACCTGCAGCATAAAAAACTGGCGGCAGCAAACCTCAGTGGAATTTTTCTGGTCGAGGATATTCACATAGCTCTAATTCAAGAACCTTGGATTTCTAAAGGTGGAATTAGAGGTTTGAGTAACTGTGGTGGTAAGCTAATTTATGATTTTTCATGCTCTTCTCCCCGAGCCTGTTTATTGATTAAAAATAATATTAATGCTCTGCCCATGTATCAACTCTGTTCCAGAGACTTGGTTGTAGCAAAAATCACCCTTCGAATGGAAGGGAGAAACCAAGATATTATCTTTGTCTCGGGTTACCTTCCATTCGAGGAGATTTCACCCATAAACGATGATTTTAGAAGAATATGGGAAACTTCGATCAGCCATAACGTGGAAATCGTTTTTGGCTGTGATACAAATGCTCACCACATAATGTGGGGGAGCTCCAACACTAATCTAAGAGGTAAATTATTATTTAATAGAAACAAAGACAGACTAAATAGCAAGTTTGGTAATTAATTTATTTAACACCTACGCGTTTCGTGGAAACCACATCTTCAGGGTAGGATACAACTACCTAAGAGGTTGCATCATGGGCTTACTTGCTTTCTAATAATAGAAACAAAGACAGACTAAATAGCAATGTTTTGACTTCATCTTAGAAAACAACTTGGAAATTTTTAATCTAGGTAATAAACCAACCTTCATTACTTCGGTAAGAAGGGAGGTAATTGACATTACGATTGGTTCTTCCAATATATGTAAATGGATTAGGAAATGGTATGTTGATGAGAAGCCATCTTTGGCTGACCACCAACATATTCGTTTCTCTCTTCTTGCTGATGAGGACTGGAATAGGACCTTTAGGGATCCTAAGCGGACAAACTGGACTCAATTTCGTGAGGACGTTCGTTCCGCGATCTCCGGTCTTCCAATGATAATTCGTGATACGGTTGACCTGGAATTGTGTGTGAATGGATTACAACAAGCCCTGGTTCAGTCGTATCACGACAATTGTCCTTTGCTGAGAAAGAAAAGTAGATCCGGCTGTGTCTGGTGGAATCATGATCTTTCTCAGCATAGACGAACTGTCAGGAAGCTTTTTAGGAAAGCTAAAGAGACCAACGATTGGCATAGCTATAAGCTTGCCCTCGCTGAGTATAATAAAGCCGTTAGAACGGCTAAGCGTATTTCGTGGAGGAAGTTCTGTGAATCAGTCCAAAAGACTGATGAAGGAGCTAGACTCAACAAATTCCTAAAGAGAGAAAATCCAATTTTTGTTGGTACTCTCCAGAAAACGGATGGTGAATTCACCAGAGATGCTAAAGATGTCCTCGAGACTCTTATGGCAACTCACTTCCCGGGTGCCACGCCCTGCGAACCTTTGGATATTAATTGTTTGGATTCTTCCAGCAATATTTCCAGGGATAGCTGGGCTATGGCCAAGGAAGTAATTACACGTAATGAAATTGTATGGGCAATTAAATCTTTTGAACCATACAAATCTCCCGGACCGGATGAAATTATGCCAATCTTGATTTCACCGATCCTTTGTACTAACTTTAGGGCTAGCTTAGCCCTAGGTTATATTCCTAATCTGTGGAGGTTGGTCAAAGTGGTCTTTATTCCGAAACCCGGTAAGGGCCGCTATGACCTAGCCAAAAGTTTTCGACCGATTAGTTTATCTTCTTTCGTACTCAAATGTTTCGAAAAAATTATTGATAGGCGAATTAGAGAAACTATTGGGATAAACTATCCCATTCATGTTAATCAATTTGCCTATCAACCGGGTAAATCTACGGAGGTAGCCTTAAGGCGGAGACACACATGCACGGTTTACATCCGACTAGCTGTCGCATGCGACTCTGGAACGACTACTTCCGGTCTCAAACGGCCAGTCGTAGGAGTCGTGCGACTAGTTTTTCAAACTTCAGCTCTGTCCGACTTTCACGCGACTTGTCGTTCACGATAACCAATCAGGTTGCGAGAATATACACGATTAGCATCACGGGAAGCATCCACACGATTAGCATCACGGGAAGCATCCACAGGATTAACATCACGGGAAGAATATACACGATTTAGCATCACGATTAAAATTAATCTTTGTTGGATTAATAATAAATTGTATTTTTGACGCGTAATCGAATCCATTTTGTCGGGAATGAATACAGTTTCCTGTGTGACTGCAGCGCTATCACGGACACAATTTGAGTTAAAATGCTTGTCGGTTGAAAGTCGTGCGCGCGGAAGTTGGAAATGTGTGTTTTGCTAGTCGCATGCACTCTGGTGTCGTTTCAAGTCGGATGAAAACCGTGCGCGTCAAAGTCGGATATGTGTGTTGGCACCTTTACACCATTTGGTGATTAAAATCGAAAAAACCCTCGAGTACAGGGAGTTTGCACTTGGAGCCTTTCTCGATATCGAGGGAGCATTCGACAACACTTCTTATATTTCAATTGCCAATGCTTTAAGCTCTAAAGCTATTGCTCCACTGTTCAGTAAATGGATTCAAACTCTTTTGGCGGACAGAATCATTGTCTCCCAATATTTGGGCGAGGAAATTAAGGTTCGACCCTCCAGGGGTTGTCCGCAGGGTGGTATTCTTTCCCCCCTGCTTTGGAACCTGGTGGTAGACGACCTTATTTCTAAGTTAAACAATCATTGCATATATGCCCAAGGTTTTGCGGACGACATTGTCATCTACGTATCTGGTATTGAAAAACTTACCTTATTGGACCTGATGCAATCTGCTTTGTATGAGGTTCAAACATGGTGCATTGAGCGGAATTTAAGGGTTAATCCTTTGAAGACCACTCTTGTACCTTTTACTTGTCGTAAAGAAATTATTCCTTTTGATCTAACACCAATTTTGTTTGGTGAAAAGATCATTGTTAAAAAGGATGTCAAATACTTAGGGGTCATCCTTGATAGTAAATTGACCTGGAATCATCATCTTGATAAAAGAATAAACCAGGTTAAAGTGGCACTCTATCGATGTCGCCGCGTCCTAGGTAAATGTTGGGGTCTCACCCCTAAAATGGTATACTGCTGTATGTTACAGCCATTAGACCTATTTTAACATACTGTGCTCTGGTTTGGTGGCGTAAGGTTGAGCAGTCTACCGTTAAGGCCAAGCTGGCCTCTCTGCAAAGGTTGGCCTGCCTGGGTATCACGGACGCTGTATCAACTACACCAACTAGGGCCATGGAAGTAATTCTTTCTTTGACTCCACTGGATATTTATATCAAAGGAGTCGCTAAGAAAAGTTCATATCGTCTGGGTAATCAAGGGCTATGGGTAGATTTCCCTGGGGTGAAATCTCATACCATCATTAGCCGGGTTATGACCAGTAAAATCTTACAAATGCCTTCCGATATAATGGAAACTCGAACCCTCCCTGAGCTCTCGGGCGAGGTCATCATAGATCCCGTGGTAGAGCGGGGAGAGGGGAGTCTGCATTTTCCAAAAGGCGCCATCATTTGGTATACGGATGGCTCCCGGCATCATGGATTCTCTGGCCTGGGTGTTTACTGTGGCAATCCCAAAACCCTACGCTTTTGTAGGGTCGGTCGTTGGGTCACGGTCTTCCAGGCAGAGATGTTAGCTATAATCTACTGTCTACAGATAGATAAACTCTACATTAGTAGGAAAATCTTCATACTCAATGACAGTCAGGCGGCTCTTAGGGCCTTAAAATCTTCCAAAATAACTTCTAAAATTACCTTGGAATGTCGTCAACTCCTGCAGGTCCTGGCTCTCCAAAATAATGTTACGTTACAATGGGTGCCAGGCCACAAAGGTATAGTTGGAAATGAGGTCGCTGATACCTTAGCAAAACAAGGTGCCAAAAAAACATTGAGATGAATTATGAAATACCATTGAGTTTAATTGAATTATAATAAAACTCACATTATAAACTTGCTCTCCAGTTGAGTTACGACCTCGAAGATATGGGCGAACCCAATACCGATGTTTTCTTTTATTTAGGTTTGCATCGGCACCTATTGGTCCCGAACCTTTCTGCGGTATTTCTAAACAAACTGCAGTTACTGAGATTAATAACATCTCTTATCAAGAGATGATTAAAAGGTGGGAACAGACCGCCGATCAGAAACATGCTATATTCATGATTAAGAAACCTACTCAGAATCTAACAACTAGTATTCTACAACTTAGTAGGCATAAACTACGGGTTATTATGGGCTTTCTCACAGGTCATGATTTACTACGAAAACATTTATATAGAATGGGGATCCTTCGGGAGAAACCACTATGTTCAAAATGTAATTTGGTGGACGAAACGGCCCATCATATTCTTTTTGAATGTGTCGCTCTGGCACCTATTCGTCGCCTCACGCTAAATTCTACTTTTCTTGAGGACATTCACCAAGATCCAGTGGGTAGTCTAACTCGCTTTCTTAGCGAGTCTGGATTCCTATAGGCTCCTTGGGTTCACTGGGTTTTGGCGCAAAATTCCCTCGTAGAAATAAGTACCTAGGTGGTCTCTGGTTCTTTTACCATTGATTAACCTACCCGCTCTTATAAGATAAGATAATGCACTATTCACTTTTCGACATAGTCCCCATTCCTTTCCACGCATTACACCAACGCGTGGACTAGTTGGGTGAACCCGTCGGAGAGGAATTCCGGGGTTGTCGTCGACACGAGGATTGAATGGCAGCTTTGGATCCTCTTCTGCAGCACGATAACGCCCGTCCGCACACGATCGCCACACATCAGAGGGGGTTGCAGCACCTACAGTTCAAAGATGAAAAACTGCAGTTCAAAAATGAAAGACTTTGCACCTTGCGACTTTCACCATTTCCCAAAGAGGAAAGAGCACCTTAAGGGGTTGCGTTCTGACGACGAGGTGAAACCTGCCGTTCGGTCCTGGTGTCGACAACAACCCCGGAATTTGCAATAGACTTACATTGATATTTATACAATATATAAGCCAATGAGGAAATTGTAAAGGAAACAGAATAAGTTAAGGGCCAATGAGAGAAATTTCCGGTATTATTTAATAACCTCTAAGAAGGTTGACCAATCCGAAAGGTCCATGGGACCTCGATCAGAGTTCAGGAGTTCACCAATCCTTTTCTTGCTAATTTCCAGGGTTTCCAGGAAGTTCAGGTGCCTCCAATCACTAATCTTGTGTAAAATACGGTAGTTATCCGGTTTTACCGCGTGGCCAGTCGTTAGGATGTGCTGGGCAAAACTCGAACTTTCAGATCACTAAACTCTCTTCGTTTAGTTGAGTTTCCATATTGATTACCGTAAATTTCGTAAATTCATTTTTTCATTATATAGGTCTAAACACTTTCTTCCAAATTTCCTTGTAAATACTTTCGAACCTTTTGAATTACGATGCGTGATATAAACTATAAACTTATTAACAGTTGCTCAGTAAATACCGGTAGAATGGGAAGGAAGAGAGCTGTTCAAATATTAGGTCACGAGTCAAACACAGAAGCTATTTTCAAAATCCAAGTTAGGTGTCCCATGTAAAATTCCACTACTTTAACCAGAAGCCTGAATGATTTTAACCAGAAGAGAATGAATGATTTTATAAACCAATTAAATGGAATTACAGTTAATAAATCCTGAGGATGGTCTAAGACCGAAACGCGTCTCTGTAATAAATTCTTACTGTTGCAAAGTAGAACCTTTCTCCTTATTTATATTTGTGCAACAAGGATTCAATTTACTCGTGCAATTAAATGTTGACAAAAAAATAGCAGAAACTGGAATTAAAAAATGCGTCAAAAGCAAAATTACTTCTAGAAACTAATTAAGATGGGTTAGTCCAAAGGAAAAAGCATAAAGAGCCTTGATGTAATTTTCTACTGTAACATAAAAACAAATGTGGAAAAACTAATTAATGTTACACACTCCAGTGACTGAAAATCTTTGCGAAGAATAATGGATTTATGCATCACTTCCCCGATCTACTTTAATAAGATTACGATTTAAAATAGGCGAATAATTTTGTTTTGTTGTTTAATTAAAATTTTAATGATCTGAACAATTGGGTTTTCATCTTCTGAGGCCAACTGAATCATTATATATATATATAAAACCAATTTTCAAATTTATGTCTTTACGCATTGTGGACTACTGTCACTGAGCATTGGAATCCCCTTTCTGACTTAGCTATTACTTATAAGAAGCTGAAAGCCTGTTGTCTCAAGAGGAGAAATGAAGAATCGATTTTCTTTTCACCGTCCTCGGGTATCGTTAGCCAAAAGGCTTTATTGACGATTTAGTAATGATTCAGCTGCGGTTTCTCTGTGCTTTTATAACTCCAACCCTTTATTTAATACACACTTATCAAGTTATTCTCTACGCGACTTAAAACCATAGAAATTCGGAATAGTTCAATACTGGACGCGTTCTAAATATCCATTTAAAGTAAATAAAGATTATTTTTTGAACTTCAACAAAATTGAATATTTCTGACCTCTATGATTAAATCTAAACGTTAACGTTCTTATTTTGGTTCGTAACCACTGCGGATTTCATATCCATATAATAGTGAAATTACAAACTTACTCTTAAAGAACAGCCATGCGGATTACTACAATCTCACTAAATGTAAAATAACAATTGTTCCCCTTCTTATTATCTTGTATCAATTACATTATTTCTCAGCCGTACAATAATCAATTTTTATTCTGCAAAAAATAAGCCTGTTAAGCCTCTTCTAGGATAATTAATTGAATTTTCGAAGAATACTCCTAAGACCCATCAAAATTAATCTTTTACGGTAGTATGCTATTTGATGCAATGAACTTCAGCGGTGACGTAGAGTGTTGGATATCGTCTAGTGGTTGCTAAGGGAATTCCAAAGTAGGAGAAAGACTAACGTGTTATAAAGAGGGACTAAGGTTAATTAACGTCAAATATTGTTAATAATTAACGTTATTCCCTGTTTTAATAGGAAAACCGAAACCATAGTTTCAACCCAATCGTTTGGTGCGCTAGTGTACTTATGATAACACACTTTAAGCTAGCACTTCGCCTCTCATTCTGCTACTTCCGTGGCTATGCCAGGGTCTGTACAACGCCATGTAAATAAAGAAGGCCTGCGCACTCATTTCTAAGAAAAAAGACCACCATTTATAAGAAAAACAATCATCACCAACTGTACCAAGCTTTGCTATTTTTCCCTTGCCTATTTTCCAAACAATGAAAGGGAGTATGGGGCACCAACAAGATAAAAGTCTGTTACCGACTGTAAGTATAAATTAGCCTTAAAGCACAGCCCTATACCAACTGACTTACACTACCCGGCCAATGAATTAGAAACATGTCATATAATATATAAATGCGACGCCCCCTAAGTGCAAAGCATACAAAATTACCTGGGTCACGTGAGTTCCACATGGAGTCTCGACTCATATCAGCAGGTACTATCGATAGTAGTTGTGTAGGAATGGAAAACGAAAGACCTGTCAGAGTTCAAATAAGGCATTATCTGCACAGCTGATCTCGAAAGGGGAGATATCTAAAATGGAAGCAAAATTCGCAATTTTTGTCGCAATGTTTACAGTGTGGATTGAAACAATCCTGCGGAACTGTGATCAGAAACGGTGCTAGCTTCTTCGGCGCCCCTAAGCAAACTTCTAAAATATGCGCCCTTTCAGAAAGGAACCGCTGTCTCTGAGACGCAGATGTAAACGTGTAAAAAGTGCGGTAGTGTGGCAAGTGCGGATTAGGGAAGCGTGTATGGTACATACGGCCATCTGTTCTTGCATTTCCATCGGCTGCTCCATACGCAAGTTCCATGCGAGCCATTTCAGCTATTGTAGTATACTCGATGTTTGTAATAATAGGTCCGATATGGCAATGTAAACCCACAAAATACCTAATCTAGCTGCTTTAAAAATGGACTCAACCTTCGGTTCAAACCACTACTAGTTCTAGGAATAGGAATCATATTAAAAAATTTCAGAAAGGCTTTTCTCGTGAGAGGAAATGAAGGATGTTCAGAAATGTCTGTAGAAACAAGGAAGCATTTCAGACCTCAGTTCATTGGAGGAAATTGTTTAAGTCCACTCTATGTACCCTAGGGTTTGGTACAAAAATATTTGAGCACGCTGTATAACCAGGTTGTCTTTCAAGAGTCGTGAAGAATTAAGAAACTCGCATAAAAACAATTCTTGTAACGACGTAATGTATGTACAGTACAACGTATACACATCAAATTAAGAAGCTCTTATAGACTACGTTTCTATCAAATTCGTTGACATAATCCAAAAGTAATTTTTTTACGAATATGACAGATTCTTATTTGCTAATTTTCAGATGCTCTAAAAACCTTTACCGATACTAGAAAAATTGAATAGTGATAGACTGCGAAGCAAAACTGATTGGTGAAACCATGACGCTAACCGATTCCGCTACACAGTGAATACGGTTCAGTGAATTCGGAACTACGCAGTGAATACGATTCAGCTTCATTACAGCTGTCGGCTTAAATTTCAGTTTTTTGACGGATAAAATGGTTGGTTGGTTATTACCCTGTTTATGCTACGCAGTCATCTTTTAAAAAGTTGCTGTCGATGACAACTATGACCTCAATGGAATTGTCTGGACTTCATGTAGCCTTTGAAACAACAGTTACGTTCATATTCAAATGTTTGTAAAACTTGTTATTGGCTTTCAGCGAGATCGCAACGTCAGATTCCCCTATCACTTCAATTGTAAACCTGGAAATTTTCGCAATTTTATCACTGTTTGAGTCGTGAGACAGAATGCGATCATTGAAAGAGGCACAACTTAGTAGTAAGAAAAACAACTCGGAGAAGTTACGTGGTTTCTTCTAGCAGTTTTTGGGAATTTATAAAAGTGGAAAAATTCGAATTTTGCGGCAGCATGACATGAATTTTATGCTCTATTGCATGCAACAATGTTCTCCGCCCTGAGACTATAAAGGCACTCTACCTGAGACTAGAGAGCCTTTATAATGATTATAAAGGCCCTCTACCTGAGACTGGAAAAGCGCGCCCCTTTAGAAAGGAAGCAACATTAGCCCCTTCCTTGCTAAGCTGTTTCTTGTAGCCTACAAAAAAAAAGTTGGGGGTAGGGGGGATTATTAAGTCAGGGTTATCCTTTGTTATTATTTACTGTGCTTTACTGTCTTGAGAACAAAGCCGCGTCCACCTTAGCCTTTATCATCCTCTTATCTGGAGATATTAAAAAACAGGAAATCGCCAAAATAAAATAAGCTCTGACGGTTATACCACTGACGTAATCGACAAAATTAAAAAGTTCCATTTTAGGAAAAAACTCGAAGGCACGACCTTGATGAGCGGAAACCACTAAGAGAGGAAGGAAAAACGTTTCATTTGTCTTCCTTATAACAGAAATCTGACAAGAGGCCTTGAGAAGATTTGCAAAACATTCAAGATCAACGTGGCATATAGAAACAGTCATAACATCAAGAATTTTCTTGGCAATACCAAGGAAAGATGGGCCCATTCCATAATTCTGGCATTTACGAAATTCAATGCGGGTCATGTGATATGAAATAACCAAAGGAAAAGAAGAATTGAGACTAGAATAAAAGAGCACTTCGACCACATCAAAAACTATAACCCAGATAAGTTAGCTTTCGCGCAACACGTGCTCACAACAGGACATGTCGCCAAAAAAGATAATTGATGAAAATAAGATGTTCATAATTAAACATCTCAGGTTTGGCGTGCAAAAAATCCTCTTAAGACCATTCTTCATTTACTCTTTAAAAAAGATAATGTCCGCATCCTACGTCAGGTGACAACTATATTTCCCGGGAAATCTCGAAATTTTGAAGAATTCCCCAGATACACTTTTAGATCCACTAGATTTATTTATCACAATGGTCTCCCTGATTAAGGCATATCGAATAGTTTTATTATCTTTTTCTGTATTTTTATTTTGTTATGTTCCCCTATTCTGTAACAATCAGACCACATTGCTCTCCTTTTAATTTTTCTGTAATTTGTCAATTTGTTACCAATCAGATGCTATGCCTACTTCTCTACCTATTCAATAAAAAATAGATCCACCTCTCTTATAATATGAATATTTGATTTATAATTCCACTGATTTAATTCTAAATATGTCTAAAATTGAGATTGGCCTAAATTAAAGTAATTTAATGCTGTGAAAATTCAGAGCAGTGTAATAAACCCTTTCTCGTGTTAATTAATAATGCTCGCTTGACATTTGAGTTTGGATTTATTATTCATTTAATTTGAAGACATAATGCCATACAAAATTATATATATTTACGAGGCTCGAAATAGATATTCAAAGAAAATTGACTTGTCTTCTGAAAACACAGAGTGAATACGTGGAAAATACGACCAGAAAGACTATATAGTAGGGAAATTAATTCAAGGCACTTTTGTTTGAGTATTGATCGAAACATTTCGCTTTTAATATCAGGTTATTCCATATGAAATGACAGTTTTGTGTTTGCATATGAAGACTGGTTTCTTCTCACTGGGATACCAACAATTCGTTGCGACGGACAATTCATTCTTGCAATAAACCGTGACAGAGAAAATTGGTTCGGAAAAATTTATAAGATTATTTTAATATATCAATAACCATATAATTATCGTACTTAAAAATTATCGCTCATTATTAAACAAGAAATTCTAAAAATTGTGTTTTATTGTTGAAAAATGAAAATACGATTTTTCCAATTTTAAATATACAGTATAACCATAAAGCGAATTTTAAATGGTTTAAAAATTTTGGAATCTTACAATTTCCCAATTCAATTAGTAATTTAAATTTAATTTATCATTTGAATCTCAAATTAAGTGAGGAATTATAAACAAAGTAAAACGAAGACAGCATATTCTCCCGATTTCGACAAAAATAGGTAAAATAGTTTGACTTTGTGCTCAACTGTAGAAAACTATGAGCCTCGCAAATATTTCGGAACCAGCTGTCTCGTTAATAGACGTGTCCCATGAACGAATTGTCCGTCGCGAATTGTCTGGTAACGAAATGTCGGTTTTCTTTGTTTGGTATTAACGTCCTTTTCAACTGCTATGGTCATTTCACGACGGCGTTATAGGGGCCGCAAATTTTGCCTCGCAGGGGTTCTTTAACGTGCAGCAACTACATTTAACGTGCAGCAACGGCTTTTCTTCCCTTCCGAAGGAAGTGTGTGATCTCAGGAATTCCCCCTGAAAAATCCTCGTCGTCCTCGGCCGGGATCGAACCCGCGTACTCGGGCATCAGAGGCGATCACGCAACCACTGAGCCACCGAGACCGATACGAAATGTCGGTATTCCCTTCTCACTAACCATATAATGGAGGAAAATAATGTAGATTATACTCATGACAGTTTCAAAGAATATTTAAACCTAGATTCATTAAAAGGAGTTTCTGATTGGAAAAGAGTTTCTTTCTGAGGAAAATGTCCAAATGTTTGAAAAGTGTTCCAAGTCTAATGTGGAACTTAGGTGAAATACATTGTAGAATCCCAAAATTCAACTCTCTTGAACGGTCACACGCGAAGCATGGAGAGAATAATAATGCCTAACCTCACCTCTACGATTCAACACAGCTGGAGAATTTCAAGTGTTACAGTTTATGTTTTCCGTCAACCCGTTTATCGAATTTTTCTCCCCACCTTTTCTATTTCCTATAGTTATAAGATGTCTGCAGCTATGGCTATGCATACTTCTCTACCCATTTGCAAATGGGTTGTTTTCGACGCGTGACTTTAAAGTGGCAATTGTTGTAATTGTTGTTAATTTTATCATCAATGCTAGCAAAGTTCTTGATTGTTTATGATTGTTTATGAAACCACACAGTTGTTTTCCGTCAAATTTTTGACGGGTTCTATATAGTGTAAAATTAGGTCCAAAACTAAAATTTAAGTGCACAATTTTTGTAACAATTAAATATGTTATTGATATGTATATTTTACCCTACAAAAAGTTGGCAGGTCTGATATATTGATGAGGTCTATGCATAACTTAGGCCTGTGCATTACTTTGACAGTACAGCGATGTGTTGTTCCATTCAGGGCATTTTCAACCAGACAACGCATCAGCATGCATACTCTGCGAGGTGTCCCGGTGATTTCTTGGCCAGAACAGTCTTCATGACTGAACTCCAATTTTTGCTGTCCAGCGACCTCGAAATGAATTTAACTGTGGATTTTAGGGACTACCACATGGACCATGATATTCCAGGACAATATTCGAACTTCCATTCAATGCCACACATCGTAAACGACTATATCGCTCAACATGTTAGTGACTACAAATGTATATTCAGCACTGGGCATATGTGAATTTAATTCATTTTTCAAATTAAATTCATTTTTCTATCTTAGTACAAAGTTTTGTCTCATTTGAGGCATTATTTCATAATGTTTCATTTTCTGTGTGGAGTAGTGTATTATCAGCTTAATTTGTATTTTTTTTGCATATTTTGACTTTTGGGCCATACTGTATACAGGGTCTTTATAATTAAAGTTACATTATGACATGGCCATAAAAATAAAACTACTGGACCAAAAGCTTAATACTTGGTAATATTATACAAGAGGGCATGGGAAGTTCATACCCACCACAAAAAAAATTAGTTCAAAAGTTCACCACCAGCATGGAATGGCGCTCTATGCAATATTCGTATACGAAATTAGACACGAAGACACAGGTTAACAAGTCTTTAATCGTTACTAAAATTAGTTACATGACTAAAATTATTTTTAGTAACGATTAAAGACTTGTTAACCTGTGTCTTCGTGTCTAATTTCGTATACGAATATTGCATAGAGCGCC
>JAHWFO010009537.1:996730-1018227 GCA_023313115.1 Rhysida immarginata | reverse complement strand
TCCAGGGAAGGCAGGATTACCAGGAGACCAGGATCTGGACGACCCCCGGCCACTGGAGACAGGGTTGACCGGCGCATCTGTAGGATGGCTGTGGCAAATCGGACAGCATCTGCAGCGGACATTCGGGCTGCTGTGGCACCCAACGTCACTCCACGCACAATTCGGAACCGTCTCCTGGCCAGGAACCTCCACTCCAGGCGCCCTGTGGCATGTTTGCCTCTTACCCCTCAACACCGTGCGGCACGTCTTCAGTGGTGTCAAGCCAGAGCGACTTGGAGGGCAGAATGGAGGTCTGTGGTCTTCACGGATGAAAGTCGTTTCTGTCTGGGTCAGAGTGATGGTCGCACAAGGGTCAGGAGGAGGAGTGGGGAAGTCCTGTTACCGAGCTGTATCCGTCGTCGGCATACTGGCCCCACCCCTGGCGTTATTGTATGGGGAGGGATTTCCTACGATAGCATGACCCCCTGGTGGCTATCCCAGTCACCATGACGGCAAATGTTTACATTCGGATGGTTGTTGAACCCATTGTGCTGCCATTCATGGCTGGTATGCCAAGGGGGCTGTTCCAACAGGATAACGCTCGACCCCACACTGCTGTTGCAACCCAACGTGCCCTTCAGGGTGTCCACATCCTACCATGGCCAGCACGATCACCAGATCTGTCACCCATCGAGAACGTCTGGGACATGGTCGGACGCAGTGTCAGGGCTCTTCCACAACCAGCAACAAAATGACATTCGGCATCTCTACGACCGTATGCATGCACGTGTGCAGGCCTGCATAGACCAGCGCGGCGACTACAGCGGGTACTAAAGTCCGTGCTTTTCACCATGTACAGGGTGGCGTGGTGGCGCTCCCTTAAGTTGTAACCTTGAAACTTGAATCAATTGAATAAATACCATAGCTGAATATAGTGTCCAAATTTCATTCATCTAGCACAAGTGCTTCGTGGTGTTGGGATTTTTTTTTCCGCCAATGAATTACGTTTGAAAAATTCAACATCTCTGGATGAGGTGAAGCGTTCCACTACCTCATACACTAATTTCTTCGACAAAAAATTGTTCAGGTGGGGAAAAGAATATAATTTGTTGGCGAGAGATCAGGAATTCTCGAGATCAGGAGGAATAAGAAGAGACAGCACAGTTTCGTAGCAGAAATTAGCAATGGTAGGGTAAAAGATGGAAAATATTTAAATATTTTAACACACACTACTAATAAAATGAAATAATCTTTATTTATTTATTTATTTATTTATTTATTTATTTATTTATTTAACTAGCTGAGATGTCCGTCTTCGCCGAGCTTTTCAAGGCAAAACGAAGGCGGCCTATCAGTATCTATCTACTCTAGATATATACCAATGTCGTTTAAGGTTTGATCCCGGGACTTCTTAATTGTCATTGCATAAGATGGGCGAACGAGAGATTGTCGACATTTGAACTACAAAATGATCAGTCGTCTGTATCGGTATTCTTGGTATTAAAACGAATTGCCTGCGTTATCCCCGCTGAATAATGTAGCTTGTATTGAACCTGATTATTCGGAATTGTCTGGTGTATTGTTTAATACTCAAAACGTTCACCCTAATGACCGTCGACCCTACAATTTACAGACAACTTAGGACGTTGCTGTGTATTTTTATCTGGCAAGGAGTCAGTGCATATCGTGATATTATTTTGCGCCAGCGCACAGAAAGTAAAGTTCGTCGGTTTTTAGAAAATCACCCATGGTATGATCCTCTGCATTATGTGCTTATGTTTCCGTACGGAAAGCAAGGGTGGCATATTTCTGTGCAGTCGAAGAACAATGCTCAAACCACCCGTTTTATGCTTACGATCTTCAAATTCGTCACGTAAATGTTTAAGCTCGGTGAAGACGGACATATACCGTGTGTTTCAAAAGTTCCCGAACTGCCTTTTCTGTATGTAGGGAAAGCCTAACCTATGACAGCAGCAGTAATGTTTGGCCAACCACTAAAATAAACCATGTGCTGAAATAAATTACATGAAATCAGTTTTACATAGTGGGAAAATTTCTCAAATATATTTATTTTATTTTTACATTCCCAAAGGAAACGGTACATGTAGGTTACACCAAAGGAGAACCATCTCTGCTTGCTCTTGCATACTGCATTTCATTTTTTGCTTTCACTCAATACACGCTTTTTAAACTGTTACTCTACCGGTATAAGCTTAATACCGTATACCGTAGGTTTTATAAATAAAACTTCTATCTTTTACTTTAACCTTTTATTTCACTCTCATATTCGCGTATTTGCATTTATGTAAAATAAATAGCGGGATTCGTAACGACTGGGAGCATCCATTAATTGAAAAAAGAGGTTGAGAGACAGTGGCTCCTGTCTACCAGCCCTTCAGCATACCTGCACAACAGTACGTTATGCAGGGAAAGTCATCATCTGCGTTTGGGAACTTTTGAAACACATGGTATAAAAGAAATCGTACCTTCCCGTCTTCGCCGAGCTTGTCAAGGCAAAACCAAGACGGGAAACAAAGTTGTTTCTGTTTAAAAAGTGTATTCTGAAGGATTTGGACCCACAATAGCAAAATTGTCGAACACGCCATGTAACCAACGCGCCAAAATAGTATCATTGCAAACATGTAAGTGATTTTTTTATTATAAAGGAGTTGTGCCCTGTGCAATCGAGCAGAGGCAATAAGCAATGTTAAACACCCATAGATTACACCAAAAGAAATATATTTAGTAATTTCTAAATCTGCCCAGAATCTGCCTTTACGTAGCAATTCTGCATGTTGCGATTGAATGGGGATATTACAATTGAAGTTACATTTAGATCAGGCCTAGCTTGAACATTGAATGTGCCGTTCGCCGACCATTAATTGAAGTGCTGCAATTCCACTCATTACCGTTGCCAGGGCAATTTTGCCTTCCAATCGAACAGTCGCCAGCACTTTTTCCAGTGAGATTATACAGCAGCCAAGAGGCCAATCTAGATCAAGGCTGGATATCTTCGATACTTGGAACAGCTTCGTGTACCTGGGCTCTGCTGCTTCGTTGTTGAGCAAACTGCGTTGACAATCCGAAACACGTTCATCTTCCGACTTGAGCAGCTGCATTGCGTACACGCGCTTCATGTCGGCCCCTTTGTTCCTCTGGAGTTTGGGTTTGCTCTTGCGCCTTCTGCAGACGTCGTATAGCCGCTCGACGCGTAACCAAACGCCTTTTTCGGTCCTGTCGACTTTCATACTTCTTCGACCTCCGAGGCGAAGGCTCCGCGATTGTTTGAAATTTTCGCTTCGTCGGCGCCATAATCCTGTTCATTAAGAACCGTTATTAATAGATATTCATTTACAAATAGTTATTACATGCATCAAACAATTACTGAGCTATTCTTCGAATCTCCCACACGTAGAATTGAAGTAGATAACGACTTACTATTGGTCACTGGTCTGAAGAGCCAATGAAAATTTTTGAAAATTATTTGAAAATTTTAACGAAATTCGTGATAAAGCAGTTTAATTAATATGAATTAACACTGTGTTATGTGTTATATTATTATTGTTAAAAAGAAAAGAGATTTTTAATTGTTTACTTTGTTGCGTCACTTACTTTTGTTGCGTCACTCGCGTCACTTGTTTCACTTGCCAATGAAAAGTCCGGATTTTCCATTCATCACAGACTGACGGACATGAAAAATCAACAATGATTTCTTTCATATTTTGGAACAAACATTATTTTGTTTATTTGTAAAAAAACATTTTAATCACACTAATTCCCAACATCAGCTCAGTGTTCTTTTTTAACATACCTTAAAGTTATCATTGATTCACTGACCCTAAGATACACCAAGTCCTTCATAAGGTGTAACCGAGAAACAGTATCAAATTCTTTTGATATATCAATATCGATGATAAAATAAGTCCATGTTCAATCCAGGACATTAAAATAGATATTCTGCCGGTATGACGGTGTCTACTGAGTCGGTAGAGTGGGAATGCTGCTCATTAAATAGGAATAACTCTTCCCTGACTTTCAAAATCGTTACAAATGAAATTATAACTAATTAGATTTTTTACGCCAGCTTAGGATTTCGCCGGTGGCTTTCGGATAGAAATTGAAATTTTGAAGTCCTGAAGAAATTGAAAAGAGATAACGCGAATTTCTCTGTATATCACTTAAAATAATTAAAATAAGGTTAATTTCTGTATATAGATTGGTTGTAAAACATTGTTACGGAAATTATCAAGTAAATAAAATAACATAATAAAATTAATGATAAAAGATTAAGGTAAACAATATCCTACGTTTTGGTTATTTATACGTACAGGTGAGAAAAAATAATTTAAAGTGGGTTATGTTTATTCGTCAAATTTCGGGAAAATTATCACAGCTACGTTCAACACTACAGTTTGAAAATATTACAGGCGTCGGAACACTCACTGAACGCGGCCAACAGGTGTTGAAGCGCAAGTAACCACTCAAGGTCATCAACAAGAAGATCCAGCAGTCAACAAGAATCAGCGTGCACTACAACAATTTGCGGAAGGAACTGCTTTAACGAACGTGCCGCCGCACATAAGATAAACATCTCGCCAAACAATAAGCCTGCCAAAAATTCCAGGGGTGTTTGAAACGCCGACTGTCAAAGAGTGAAAAAATTTTTTTGTGGAATGACGTGTTTGGATATGGCGAATGCCAGACAAGTGCCTTTTATCTGAGTGCATTGTTCCAACCGTCAGGTTTGTTGGTGGTGATGTCACGGTGTGAGGGTAGTTTCATCATGGAATAGCTTGGGACCCTTGTGTGTGGTTGAAGGTAATATGAACGCTGAAGCCCACAAGAACATTTTGGACAATCGGGTGTTTCCTACGCTGTGGTAGTTTTTTGGTAACGAGGATTTTACTTTCAGGAGATAATGCATCATGTCATGTTTCGGCTTTCGTCAGACACACAGACTAAAATCGCCTTCCGTGGCCCACACAGAGAAGCCCCAAAATACCGGAAGGTGTTTATAGGAACCTTGTAGAAAATATGCCCAGAAGGGTGGCTGATGTAATTTCAGCACGCGGAGGTTCAACAAGATATTAAATAAAATAAAACATCACTTTTCCAGTACCTATATACTGTCTGTTCCATTAATGTAGGATAGAGTGGAAGTAGTTAAAAACAAAATAAACTCATAGTCGTGAAATTATCAACACATGTTTATTAGGCTTACAATTGAAAATGAAGTCATCATGAATTTCTTTCTAACATGAACACACTTAAATACTCCGTAAAAGAGTTCTAAAAACTGAAATCACTATGAAATCTTCCAGAATTCGCCGTTAGAAGGGACCAGCTGCCTGGCTCCATCGATTTTTTTAAGCGTTAGGATTCGATCGAATTCGGACGTCCACAAACGAAGTCACCAAATACGCTTTCGGAGATGCACACAGTATAAGGTTTAGTTAAAAACAATTGAAAGTCAATTAAATGTTATTATTATTATTATTATTATTATTATTATTATTATTATTATTATTATTATTCATATACATATTCTGTGATGCATTTTGTGACATAGTTGGACAAGTTTATTCCCTGGAAAATGTGAAATGATTTTTCTGCCATTGAGCTCACAATTAATTCAATATTTTAATGGACTCTTTCTCAAATATTTTACGGCGGCACACTAGAGCGCGAAGTAGGTTAGAAATAAGAAAAAAGTGCCGAACAATTTATCAAACATTTTTCGGTTTGCTTAAAATAATTTTTGAGAACCATTGTTCTAATGCATATGAATAGGCCATGCTTATGCCGTAATGACCTGTAACGACAACTCAATAGACCATGGTTTTGAAGGAGAATGACTAGAAAATTGGATTTAAAAAAAATTGCGCTAATGCAGCTACAGGAATTTTTACGGGATCTTCAGACGGAAAAAATCTTGACAATGAAAACTTAATTTCCCCATGTTGTCTACTCTTAATGGAAACTTAATTACAGATCACGTAAGAGAGTCTTCTACTGCCCTAACTTAATACAAACACAAAAAACTGATTAATTTTGATGTGCACGAAAGTGTCGAGCCAATCTTTGTTCAAGGACCATTTATATTTATAAAGATTAAGACCTTAAAGTAGAGGGTTTCATAAAACCGAGATGCTTTCCCCTCAAAGTTTCAGTGACGTAACTTAGACAACAATCTTCTAATCGCCGGATTAGAAGCAATCGATTCACTACATCGTCTTTTTTTCTTTTCTTTTTTTTTTTTTTTTTTTTTTTTTTTTTTTTTTTTTTACGAATTACGTGGCTTAATGGAAATAAATAAAAAAATCTTTTCCTTCATAAAACGACTGGATCTTGGCTGACATTTCTTGAAGGACCTGGAAAATACTTTTTTCCTGCGAGATCCATTATATTAGATTTTTCGTCACGTTCATAAACCCGGGTGGCGGATATCACAAAATTATTTGCAACCAGATAAGGAGTTATTTTTTAATCAACGTTTTCTTTCATTAGGCGAATGAGTGAGGTGAGTGTTATGAACAGGGCTGGGAGGAGTCTCCTGTCATCGATTGAAGACAGGTTTTCGAACCTCCTCTCTCTCTCTCTCATGAGAAAAGATATGTTTTATCATATTTCTTCATCTTCTTCGTTCTTAAAATAGAAAACCATTAAAAACTGATGAAACCCAACTCATCGCAGCCCTGTCGTCGTCAGCAGAAGACAATTCACGACACCAAAGGCATTTCAGAATGTTTGCTGATCAAATATTAACAACACCAAAACTCATCTTATGTGCCTTTGAAATGCAAACAGCATTAATTCTTTTTATTCCTCTAAGAAATTCCCTACATAATTTTCTTTTTGCCCCTGAATATGTATCGTGGATAAGTAATTGCTGCCGTTTTACAATATGGAACGAATTTTACAAAATTATTTTTATGAGTACCAGATGATATTCAGGCGCAGTTTTTCAATTAAGAAAAGACAGGCCTACAGCAGTTCTTGATACCAGGTCGTTTGCTTTCACAAAGTACAGAGGTTGAGTCAAAAGTAGTGGCCGACTCGGGAGGGGGGGGGGGGGGGTAGAGTTTGACAAATTCTGGGCGAAGACCATTTACCACAAGGGTATATCGCAGTTTATTAAGAGAAAAGAATGGGAAGAAACGTCAGTACGAAGTTGAACGCCATAGACATTGTGCCACCTGCGTCAGCCAGTGTAAAAATATGGCAGAAAAATTGGTGATACGCGGGCTCCTTCGTCACTATTAGAAAAAGGGGACCAGTGCGCGAGCAGCAGCCGCCGAAATTTGCAGAGTGGAAGGTCAGGATGTGACCAATGAACGGACAGCACGACGGTGGTTCTCCCGCTTTTCGTCTGGAGACATGGGCCTGGAAGATGCGCCAAGGAGCGGAAGACCCAAAGAAGTGGATGACGCAGCCCTACGGCAACAAGTGGAAGCCAACCCAGGCAGCACCACCCGTAGACTAGCGGCGGACATCGGGACATCACAATCGAGTGTGGTTCGACATCTGCACGCCATGGGAAAGGTCAAAAGGAGCTGCCGAGTTGTGCCCCACGAGCTAACGCCCGCGCAAGCACAACAACGGGTGAAGGTGTGTCGTCAACTGCTGGAAAAAATCGAGGTTCTGCCACATCCAGCATACATACCCGACCTGGCACCTTCCGATTACGATCTTTTCCGGTCCATGGCGCACTTCCTGCTTCGCCAATGTCAGTGAGGTTGAAGACACCTGCGTGACTTCTTCACCCAGAAACCGCAGGAGTGGTTTCGCGAGGGCATCCGCCAACTGGCTGATCGTTGGATGAAGACCATCGAGCATGATGGACTCTACTTTGAAGATTAGCAGTGAGTGGTTCCTGTCCGGTGCCCATTTAAAAGTTTGCGCGGTGATCGGCCACTACTTTAGACTCAACCTCCGTACATAAAAACAGTTATTTTAATCTGGATAGAAAATAAACTGAATAAATAACTGAAATTGAATGGAATGCTTTTAAACATAAAAAACTGAGCAAAAATCTTGCAGATATGGTTATGATATCTTTTCTATTAGTGTTACATAAGAAATCAGTAGAAGCTCATTAAATAGAATTTTAAGCTACTCGACAAAGTGCTACAACGCTTTTTCGAAATGTGAGTTTCCTACAAAATTTGAAACAGATTTTGCCCTGCTTATGAAAACATCAAATATCACATCACCTCTATTTACACATAGACTTCGTTAAAAAAAAACATGTGGAGAACGATGGAGTCGTTAAAATAAAAATAAAAAAAACGTTTTTGTATGAAGAACTAAACGTATTCAGAAATTCCGTTATCTTGAGTTAGTTCTTCGAGTGACGCCAGAGTTTTCTTTTGCCAGCTTCTGCTTTTACTGTTAGCGCATTTTATTCGCAAGGGACAGTCTCTTAGATATCATTAAAGAATGCATGCCCATAAATTCCGTAATTGCTTCCACTACTTCTTCAAGCCCACGCCAGAGTCACCTAATCTCATTTTTGCTTTCACCATAGCAATGGACAAATTTTTCAAGTATTTCTCGAGCATGAATACAAATTAATTTTAATTTGAAATGCTTGCCTATTCTAAATGCATGCGCTCCAAATGTTTCTCAAAATCTAATTTAAATATAACAAACTTGGTTACGTTAATGAGGACGCTAATCATTTGCTTATTTGGAAGTTGTGCGCAGTCAAAGTAGCGACAACTGTAAACCGCATTTGAACCTGTCAAATTACAAATTTTTCAACTTAAAAATGATGCCAATTTTCAACTTAGAAAGTATATCATATGTTTTTTTGATGTGTGGTGTAAACTACCTGCATTCTTGCGTTTTGTTGATGTGTGGTGTAAACTGCTTTCGATGAGAGTGTCGAGCAGTTCGCCATAGACAATGTTAGCTGTACAGACAACATTTATAAATTTGAATTTTAATCGTTAGGGTATATAAGTTACACCGTTGGAAAGGAGGAAAACACCGTTCGTACATTTTCATTCAAGTTTCTGATATCTGTCAAAATCGTCTTCCTATGCTAAATATGCAAGGAACTTGTCAATCGCGGGGCCGCAATTGATAGATTTCTGAGCATGGAGTAGAAAGTAATTTTGATTTAAAACTCTTACTTGTTCTAAATTAACACGCTAATAGTTTCTTCCTTTTAACTGACGGTACTATGCATGCTTATAGAGATAATTCTACTAAATTATAAACAGAATTTGAAGTCTAGCTAGGGACTGCAGAGGCGCAGAAGCTAAATTTCTAAACGTGATTACTAATGTGTTTCATCTAGAGCGAGGACAAGAAAAACGATTGAAAGAAGTTCGCAGAAGGTTCTTTCTCTAATCAAAGATTTGTTAGAGTTCTTGTTAAATTCAATGCGCCTCATTTACGTGGAAGTTTACAGAACGATGCTCGGCTGTATGCAGAATGAATTCAAATCAGACGACATTCAGCTCACACTATTTTTAAACGGAGTTGTCATCATAATACGACATCGCTCAACGAAATTACAGCCATAGTGCTGTAAAGACCTACATGGAAGCAAGCCAACAATAACAACCAACAATCCACTATTACACCGAACATTATTACAATTATAAAAACGCACCATTTTCCCCCAAGACGGAAACAAGTCTACCCTCCTCACTGGCTGTGCAAAAAATACTTATGTGTTGATTCCTCGCATTCCGTTTTCTTTCAAATGAACCCGGTTTGCTATGATGATCAACAAAGCGTATGAACAATTTTAAAAGTAGCGGGAATCAGTTCACATAGGCAACTCACGCCTTGGATATCCAGAACACCTTTTCACGTGGATAAACAAAAAATGTCTACAAAAGAGTCTTCGAAGATTACACTGCATATTTGATTTTTAAGTGTATATCGATAATACGTTCACATTTTGCATTTCAATAATTAAGCCCAATGCAAAAAGCCTTAATTTAGTTATTCAAATATTTAACAAAGTTCCCATATTCAACCAACCCGAGCTAAATAAATTACCTTAAACGAGTGAATAGGGTTTTTAGCGGATTTTAATGACTTGCAACGGGTTACACGGAAATTTTTGTGTTTTTTCCATACAACGGGATTTTTCCTTGGTATAACCCTCTAAAAGTCAAAGTTGGCAAAAAATTAAATTTAGTTATTGTAGATATACCTGTATACAGTGCATCACATATCTATGGAATACAGAGCATACAGTAATAGGAATGCTGAACTTCATTTCGTCGGAAAACACAACGGCTTCCCATTCAGATGTCCAGGACAACTGTTTTTGGCCATTCCAAACGGGCCACTTTGTGATGGGTTTTCAGTTGAGGCTTTTGGGTAAGTTTTTGTACTGGGAGTGTTAATTTTCATGAAGACTTCTCCATACAGTCTATCTGGATACATCTGGTTGTAGTTCAGATGCAATTTGTCTTATACTGGGTGGCCCATAAATAAGTTCAGGTTTTTGACATCCTACAACTTTTGAACGGAGCAAAGTATATTAAATCCGTAAAATGAGGAAACTAGTTCGTTAATTCCAGTACTGCCACCTAGCGTTAAAATTTCGGTTTCGGAAATGGCGAACTGACATTAGAGCAGCGCATACGTTGCAACCGACAATCACCAGGAGGTTCAATGTCGAATGAGGGCCGAGTTTGGACCGAAAATGTACCGTCAACTCGATCAATAGCGAAGATTAACGGCAAGTTTGACCAAACGGATGTCAAAAGGGGGGGGGGATAGACCTAAAACCATCAATACGGAAGAGAACAAGCTGCGTGTGCTCAATGAACTTGGTAGCTCACCGCAGAAGTCCAAGTCGCAGCGAAGGTTGTCGGCATCCCTGGAAATCAAGAGGACGACTCTGCAACATATTCTTAAGGACATGAAGTTGAGGCCGTTCCATCCAAGGCGTGTTAGTTCATGCCCTTACAGAAGACGATCCTGATCAGCGAGTTGAATTCACAGAGACCTGGCTCCACATGTTAGAGGAAGACCCCGGGTTGTACCGCCGGATCTTTTGGGCGGATGAGGCGAAATTTCACACCTCCGGAGGTGTGGCACAACTATGTGTATTGGAGCCCCGAGAACCCCGAGGTCATTATTGAGCGCGATCACCTAGGAAGCCTAGGAGTCATGATGTGGGGTTGTGTCTTATGATGGACTCGTTGGGCCATTCTTCTTTGAAGGTTCGGTAACAGACGCTTCGCACCTAGATCTTTTGAAAGAGATTGTATACCCGGTGCTACAACAGCGCCAGAATTTCACCGCCCTTTGGTGGCAGCAAGATAGACAATAAACAATATCAAAATATAGTTTTCTGTCGTTTGTTACAATAAAGTATGCAGTTAATGGCCTTGATTAATTTTTTAACTACTTTTTTTAATAGCCTTTAAAGTCAGCAAAAAAATTATAATTTTATAACATTTTTTTTATTGTTTTTAATAGCCCCAAATAACAAATTTTGCATGAAAATAAGGCAAAAAAAACCTACTTGGTTAATAAAAAAGATTTGTACATGTATAGCAATCCAATTATTATCTTTAAAGCAGTTAATTCACAGTGTATATTTGCCAAAATGTTAGTTTAGATGGCGTGAACATTCGTGCGGAAGCAGCTAGTATAGGCATACTGAATAGCAACAAATATTTAATTACATCGTTTATGCTGGCGTAAAAGAGGGTTCTGTACGCTCTTTGAACGTGAATCTTTCGTTAACGCATTAAACGCAATTATGGTCAGGTGTAAACGGATTAAGGGTGAGGTGAACGAGGTTTTTAGGACGCTCAAATTACTTAAAAGGGCGGTCAAACAGACCGTTGCCCGAGGCACACAAAATGTTTTAACACGATTCTGACTAAAGTCTAGGTAATAAGAACCTAATGATAAGATATTAATTTTTTTTTTCTGTAGACTGTTTACAGTTAAGATATTTTTTCATGGACTTAAATGAAATGGCATCTACTTTAATATAGAGAATAAAAATTCAATAAAAAACAGGTTATTTTTAACGGAAAGTTTTCTAATAGGCTCTAACAGACCCGTCAGATACAATTATGAACGTTTTCCGCGCCTGAAATTAATTTTGAAGTTTTGAAAGTATATTCCATAGTCACAAATTCTAATAAAAAATGAATTCAGAATTTAATGAAAAACGAATTTTCGTTCCCCTCATGGCTAATTTATTTAAAAGGCCTAATAGAGATTGGAAATGCATTTAGGTTTCGACTCTCCCATGTTAGATTCTTCAGTCAAATTGCATCTCGGATAAGAACTTACTTACAGTATAGCTTCAATGGATGAAGTCCTGTAAATATCATAGTTCAAGACTGTTGATTTTGGAGCAACACATTTTCAAGCACTGACAAAAAGTGTTAACATATGGGGACTCTTTGGGTTCATAAAATAGGAACCAAAATTGATCATGTTACAATGTATTATCCCGTTCTGTCTTCATTAAAAACGCCAATCCCACATATATAAAAGAATACACATACACCCATATACACACTTGCGCACAGATTAAGAATACGAAATTGTCTCTTTTATCTATGACAGTGAGGCCTCAGACGAAACAACTTGCTTTGTCATTTATAAAAGAAAGACGTTTTCTTTTCTTCTCAAAAGACTACTCAAAACATTTCTAAACAAATAACTGACGAAAAACATGTTATTATCGAACGTTTTTGTTTGAATTGTTGGGTAGCAATCCTGTGCCAATACAAAGTCGATGCAGTCGTTATACAGATTTGTTGTTGCTATACAGGGTTGCTGAAAGGTAATGCACAAAAGGTAATTGAAATGTTGGTCGGAACACCCCCCCCCCCCAAAAAAAAAAACCGCATTTAACGTATAAAAATTTCATAACATCTAAATGAGATAGAGTTATATAAAAATAATACAAAAAGTAAATGGACAAAAAATAAATCAATGGTATTTTTGGTTTCATGATTAATCACAATCAGTACGTCAGAAGAAGAAATATTTAGTAAACAGTTTTCAATTATAAAATAAGCCATTTCAAATGTGTAAATACAGTTTTGGTCAAAATATTGAAAAGAAGAGAAATGACATTAAAAGAAGTCAACAGAAGTGGAAAGTAATCGTTTGACTGAAAGATTCTCTTAACATTTGACGCTGCATCACCAAGCCAATAGAAACCAATTATAAAAAACAGAGGTTCAAAGGGCAAACTTTGCAGAATTTTTGAATTCTAATATGTGCATACGAAATGTATTTACTTGGTAATATTGGCAAAAAATCTTCTGTTTAAGAGCGCTAAGGCGACATCAGAAATTTCTTTAATGGAGAGAGTTTTGATAAGAAAATTTGAAGCTGCACAGAATGAAGTACTTTAGTGAGTTCAGTGGAGATAACTCCAAAGTGTTATTTAATATCCATTACCTTCCCAATGATGATCACAGCGTTTTATACGTACTTCTTTTCTTAATAAAGCCAATCTACTAAATCAATCCTCATGAGTACCAATTATTTAGGCTCCCCCTCCAATCCAAGACTCAAAAGGTTTGGGAGAAAATCAATCAAGCAAATAGCTCTCAATCCCCCCACCTTTCGTTGCTTTCCCTTTCGGGATTGGAACGTGAGTCAATTTTTTTTTCCTAAGCCAGAATAATTTGCATTGGAAATGATACACTTCAAAAAAATTAGGTGCCTGATAGGGGTTGTTCAACTTCGAAAAATCCTTGTTTTAGAAAGTGACTCATGAGTCAAGTAACCCCTGCGGGCATGTACAGGTTTAATCACGAAGTAATTCACGAAGTTTTACTTAATTTTGCAGGTTTTTAAACTTTTTCTAAAATAATTTAAAGCCAAAACATCTAAGAACTCTCTACCATCATCAGATATCTTTTTAGCACATGAACTTAAACAATATATTGAAAAGTGCAAACCACTTCATTGACAATTGAATTAAACAGCCTATCTTGATCCAAAATCTTTACCAATTCTATCCACTTTTGGTGATGGAATGTACATTTTACCGATTTATATATGTATTTAAACAAACTCATAAAACAAAAAATTCTTTAAACTTTTAAAAAATATCGCAATTAATTTTGAGAGATCAGGAGAAAAGATTTAAGATTAGCAAAGCAATTTCCTTTCTTTAGAAAGAATGTAGGAAAATTAGCATTATCGAGTCTGAAGTTTTTAGCACTGTGCAATGAAAAATCAAAACCATGTGAAAATTTATTAGGGAAGAGCTACTAAGTGTCATTGTAAATTCAAGCATTCTTATCAGAGGCAAGAAACTTACCCAAGTTTTACTCGTAATTATTAAATTAATGATTGTAAGAGAGTTACAAAATTCTATCACTTAATGCCTTAGAAAATGAAATCATATAATTAGAAAACCAGCATTTTTTGATATGTTTTACTAGTGTTCAGGCCCGTTTTAAAAACGGAAAATAAAGACTTATGATTAATTTGCTTTTTTTTTTACTTTACCGGGTGTTTTTATGGCAAACGAATATTATTCGTAGACACAATTATTTTATTTTTAATTTTAATTTTTCTATTTTTAATTTAAATTTTTTTAAACTGAAAGGGCTGTTGCTGAAAATTGTTGCAAGGATTTGTGGGTAATTGTATACGTATTTCATAGACTTAGAAATATAGTAACATCGATATTATTTTTATTATATTCAATATCGGCATTTAATTCATTCAGAAGCTCGTAAACGTTTTTACAATTTTATTCTGAGTGATAAATCCAGTGATTTTTCATATTCTTTCTTTTTTCCCTATTTAGTTCATTCAAGAACGAAAATTAAATATTGGAGCTTGTGAAAAATTGAGAAAAAGATTTCGGATGGCCTAACATAATTTAGATTTTGTTTGTTTATTTCTCCTTTAATAGACTACATACTATTTCTATTCATTTCTATGAAATGTATTTGAGCAGATCGGATACAAATGGAGATTCTGCAATTGACAAATAGGCATTCCACGAAGAATTTAAAAATTACTTCTGCTTCACAGCTAAAGCTCCTTCTTGAATGCTTACAATATTTATCATGAGCTTTTGTCAGCAAATAACGGTTTTCCGACAATCCTTTGCAACAATAATTTTTATCTCCTATCTCACTATTAGAATTAGCAGTTGTTAGAAAATCGAAACAGTGAAAATTAACATGAAAAAGTAATGGTCTTGATTGCTTGCATATTAAAACACATTCAAAATAAACCCTCATTAAGCTGAGACCAGATGGTTTACAGTTTATTTGATAGAAACAAACTGCACATATTCATGACACGTCATTCTAAGTTGTTTGATATATTAGATGCTATATCTTAGCTTTGAAATTTTCCAATGGAACCATATGGGTTTCATTACAAACATGTACCATTGAACCAATTTTGACTATCATTATTTTCAAACTTCGTTTTCGGTTTCCACTGAAATTACAAATAACAACAACAACAATTCAAAGAGAAGATACAGTAATAATTAAACGGAAGAAACTCTTCAAACATATAATTAAAAAGTAGAAAAGGTAAGGGAAAATTCCGCTTTGCGATTCATTGTCCGCGGTGCCAACTAAAGGCATGGTCCCTGGTTCAACTTCAGGTCGCGGAATTTTTCCTTCCCTTTTCTATTTTATAATTAACAACAACAATAACGACCAGATGAGAATGAACAAGCTATGATTACCAAAACGAACTTAAAAACTTTATATTTCCGTAACGATTGGTCCAATTTTGAATTTTTTTTCAAATTTATATTTATTACTAGAAGCGAACCCACCCGATTGCATAATCGGGAAATAACCCATTGTTAGATTTTTGACACACATTGTTAGATCTTTTCTTTGTTGTGACATAGTCCACCGTCGCTGATTTTATATATATGATTGGTTTGGTTTGTTTGGTATTAACGTCCTTTTCAACTGCTATGATCATTTCAGGACGGCGTTATAGGGGCCGCAAATTTTGCCTCGCAAGGGTTCTTTAACGTGCAGCCAGCAAACGACTACACAGGACCAACGGCTTTACTTCCCTTCCGAAGGAAGTGCATGATCTCTATATGCACATATATAAGTCACAACGGTATCGGATGTCCTATATAAAGATATCGATTATCAGTAATTATGATTTTTCGATAGTATCCGTCGGAATATTGATCAATGGTCAATACGAAAATTTATTGATATTAGGTGTAGCATTAAACTGCTTTGGTTTCATTTTGCTCTGACTCACCATTTTCGAGATATAGCATATTTCGGAAATTCTAATTTTGGCCTATATCTCGGGAACTATTGGCCCCATAAAAATTTGGATGTGATATTCGTAATCAGCGATGAAAGACGCATTGATTTCACATATATGTTCCCTACCTTAAAAAAACTGCGGACAGACAGAATTCAGTATCGAACTTTTTAAGTTCAATGAAAATGAAGCTGGATGGGAAAACTGAACTTCCAGGTAGAATTACCCAACTACGAAGACAATTATCCAAAAAAAAAAAAAAAAATCCGTGGCGAAACAATCACTACCAAGGAATAAGGTCCACTTCGGAGATTACTTCCGATGATGTCACTTTGAAATCGAATTTGATGCTTGTTCTTCATGTTCTTGACACAGGGTTACTTTACTTTTGACAGCACGCGTATAAGCAAGTACTGCTCCATTTTATACACAGTGTAGAGAAAATTCCCGAAACAGTCGAATAACTTTAGTACAAAAGATGCTAGAATTTATCTTTGAACATGTCTATTGTACATAAACCTTTCTTAATATAACTCAAATTTCTTTTAAAAATTTGTCAAGTCGATTTTACAGATATACGTATTAATTTGCGAATGTTGTAAGCGAATGTTGTGGCATAAGCCCTTTATGTATCAAATGATTTTAAAGATATTTTAACAGAAAGTGATAAAATTTGAAAACAAACAAACGAATACTTCATACTAAGAGCAGAGATTTCATGGAGAATAAAATTTCTTTTATAATAATTATGAAGAGTTCATAAAATGAATGTTTCGCTGAATGTCAGGGTTCATGACAAGTAATCGATTCAATTTCACTTCTGATTTGAAAATGAGAGCTGGTGTCTCGATTAGACGAGAAGACTAATTGGTACGGCCCAGCCGTAGTTACAAATTTTTATGCAGCCACGCAGGGTTAGTCTCCCTGACAAATTGCAAATTATCGTCGTCAGAGAATTTCAATCACCATCACACTAAGTGCTGTCGTACTTGATTAAAGACTTTTCAGATTTCAAAGTTCAAGACACTATTAATTTCTTTGCAATTTAAAGTTTTCTGCTAGAGACGGTTTCTCTTTCTTTACTTTTGCAAATGCTGACAGGAATCGTCTTTCATATGGAAATTAGCAACTTCTAATGATCTGCCCTCGATCTCGTCTTCCAAATCGTTTCCTGGCATTAATTTTAGGAATTTACTAATGAAACATTCTTATTAACAATTTCTCTCTTCTAAAAGAGCAGAAACACCTGTAAAAATAACTGAGTACATAAATCCGTTGTTTCATTCCATGCTATCTCGTATAAATATATTAATAGTTCATTTAAAGAACTAATTCAGGCAATGCCGATTTTATGCGCATGTTGTTTAGGAGAAAAAAAAAAGATTACTTCCGATAATGGTTGGTTGGTTTATTAGAAACTTTGGCGTCGACTACTAAGGTCATTTTGCGCTTTTTACACAAGTTGTATCTGTACGCAGCCCGGGACAAACACAAACATCCATGCCCACGGCGGGATTCGAACCCACGACCAGGCGAACTCGAGAACTAGAAAGCCTACTCCCTAGCCCTCTCGGCCACCTGGCCGGCTTCCGATAATGGAAGATGGATTACTACCTCATGTTTGGTTAAAATGCCGACACGTAAAATGGACAGAAGTTAACTTTTTATGTACAGGGTATCCATAATTAAAGTTCACATTTCAAAAAACTCTATAGGAATCAATATTGATCAGAATGACATAAAAATTTGAATAGTGTCTGTCGAGACCAGTGAGCTCACTGGTAGAGGCTATGGATATTTTTTTTTTTTTGTGAAAACTTTGGTAAAGTGAAGGAATCCTTTCGCGGAACGAAGTTTGAAGATGACGACTCCCTCGTGCACGCTGCTAAACAGTGGCTCAAACGTGCTGGTCGAGACTTTTACCGTGCATGTATATACGCCCTCGTTCCAATGGACGGGGATTATGTGGAAAAATGACATGCTGTTCCTAAAGGATGTATCTATGACCTCCATAAGTTGTAAGGGTGTAGAATAAAAAATAAAATTTTTAAAAAATATTGTGCATTACTTTTGAGGTGACCCTCGTATATTCAAGAATGATACAAAGATCAAATCGACTGCTTACAACCAGATTTTTGGGAAAAGTGAAATATTTTTCAAACATCATTCTAACTCCTGTTTACCAAACATAAAAGCATTGAAAATAAAGATTTTACCACTAGAAACCACATAAATCAACGACTCCAAATTGTTCTAACTCCTCGGATGAAATTTAAAGTATCCCACGGATTGACATAAAATCACTGTACAAGTTCTTTTCACGAACAGATAAGACTAGGTTTTCACAATAGACTCCATTCTGTGTATATTTAAGGGTTAAGAGAAGTTATTACCAGTACTATACCAAAATGGCAAAAATGTATCCATCAAGTGTGTAAATAAATTATTTTAAATGTAATATGGAATGTGATTTCCATTACTTCATACCGTTATCAACAAAATTAAACAGGAAAAACAATAATTAAGCTCAAATATTGTTTTCATTCAAATATATATTTTTAATTTTTCTCCATTTCTATATTGATAATGGAAACAAATTCTATAAAAATAACATTTTGTGTGCATTTTTGGTGTTATTTGATCAATAAACAAAGTCCAGGTGAAGATTCAAACCTTGGTTTCACTCCATGGATGAATGGAGTTAGAACAACGTGGTTCTAAGCAGTCGAAATATCTAAAATTTGCATCTGACAAGAAGAAGCCTTTTAAAAGCACACATCTATTGAATGAGTTATTTTACTGTAGATAGAGATTTAAAGTGTAATGTTTTTTTTTTTTTGCCTTAACTGCTTTGCGAAAAGTTAGAACTTTAAAGAACAGGACCAATGGCTGTTGAAAAATGGCAAATGTCTTGATCGAAATTGTTAAAAATCCCATTTTAAAATCCCATGCGAGGGGAAAATAATTCCAGGGGAGGGTGTGCTGGAATGTGAACTTTACCCGGGTAGCAGAGTTGCTGTTGCCACTTTAGTTTGAGCCACTGAAGATTTTGATCATTTCAAAAATCCTTTGACGACCCTTGAAGGCCAGCTTCAGTCGTTCTTTCTCCTTGAAAAACGAGTTGCAAAATTTCTTTCTAGCCTGGAGTATAAGAGACAGAAACAAACACATTTGAGGCGCCCCACATCATTTCCACAGAATAATCGAATCGCCTCTAAAGATTTTCCATGACGATGGCAAACTGAACCCCTCGTAAATGGATAAAGCTCTGGATTACTAGTAATCCAGAGCGTAGCCTTTACATATGCGGAGGCTACGTCCAGATCTTTAATATATGGGAGACTATACCAGCCATTTATCGACAAAACAACATTAATCTTTACTGTGTATTATAATCACGGTCTATAGATATTCATGGTCATCGAGCTTCGGCCATTTTCCATTGTTTCGAGAAGCTAAGGAAAACAGATCGCGCCAGGTGCCGCATAAATCGCACCAGGGCCGACCGTGACCTGCAACCAATGATATATAAAACAACTGGATCGCTGACTCTATCCGCAGTCGGCATTGAGAAGTGAAGCCAAAATACGTCATAAATTTTCCCTTCAGGTCATTGACTAGTAGCGTTAGGTGGCCTAAAAAGCAAGGTTAAATCCCTCATAAACGCTCATAAATTGACTAGTAGGTTAAATCCCTCAAAAACAATAATTCCTCATAAACGCTCATAAGGTTAAATCCCTGAAAAACGCTCATTTCTCATAAACGATCCCTTCAGGTCATTGACTAGTAGCTTCAGGAGGCATAGAATTACGGCCTCAGTTCTCTCCCAGTAAAGCGTGGTTCCCACATGCGTAAAAACAACGGCAGAAACCACAAAGCAGAAAAATTTTATGATGTCACTTCCCGTTTTCGTCTCTTCTGCCCGACTGAAAATTTCTGCTTTTTAGAGTTGGGTTGAGTTCAACTTTTGTGGCACAAGCAGGGCAGAAACGATTGCTCAGCCAATAAAAAACGATCTCTGCAGTGACATCACAGTGACGTCCTCTCTCTCTTTCTCACAAAATAAAAATGTCGGACACTCAGCTCACAAAGGTGAAGAGGCCGAGAAAGAAAATTGATGTAGAAGCGCTAATAGAAGAGGTGCGAAATATATATTTATTAATTAATTAATCAAATTAAATTGAATAAACAACAATTGAATGCAAAAATTCGATGTGATGATTGATGAGGATTGAACGGTCGGCTTCGGTGCAGTGCATTTGTGTTGGGCAAAACTTCTGCTATCTTATCCTTTTGAGTTTCTGCCATGTGGGACACCTGCAGGAGCAGAAAGTAAAAAGGCAGAAAAAAATACGCCCTGGTTTCTACTCTCTTGTTTTCTGCCAGTGGGAACCACGCTTAAGTCAGCGATCCAGTTGTTTTAGATATCATTGCCTGCAACAGAGGTTTTTCATTGAAACTGAAAATGAAAGTAAAGTTTCTGTCTGTCAATAGGGCGGCGCTGCAGGCGTTTTTGGGCCGATTGTACATGCAGCGCCACTTTTCAATAGAGTTCCCGCCCTATTGGGAGCTAGAAACGTTAGCTTCATTTTAACAATGGAGCTCGATGACCATGTATATCTATAGACCGTGATTATAATTTTCTCTCACTCAACAAAGAAAATGGTAACAATGTTTCTTTCAATACTTAGAGGTGGAAGTATAGTCGGTGCTAGAAATATTCCAATTACATATTGCGCAAAAAATCAGCGGCTAAAAAAGGTCACGTAAAGAGCACTGCATGTACGATTAAAGAATTTTCTGCGTACCTGTTGTTTTTTTTAAGAAGAAAAGTGAAGAAACCGGCTTTCTTGAAAGAGTTAGTATTGAATTTTTGGTATGTCGAATGGCAGTACTGTTGTCAGCGTCGTCAGTTCCGATTACACTTTCCTTCCTCATGACCCTCCACAATTGCTAAATAATTCAATGACTTGTTTGAGGATTTCGTGTTTTGATGCCATAATGGCTGATGTTGACTTGTCGCGTGTCCGTCAAATGGGAACTGTTAACCCGATTGATTTTCTCACGCAAATTCTTCGGTTCGAGAGATTACGAAGTAAAATGAAACTGGCAACATTTTTTTTTGTTTTGGTCAACAAGTTGCCTGCTTAAAATGTAACAGCTGCTGTGCGTGCTGGTGCGTGCAAATGTTGAATTTTAATTCCACTAATTAAATATTCAAGAAAAAAAAAACCCGAGCGAACCTGCAAAGACCGATAGAGAAAAAGTTGTTTCCTCATTACAAA
>JAHWFO010009537.1:976967-996330 GCA_023313115.1 Rhysida immarginata | reverse complement strand
TTAAAAACACAATATAAAATAATTAAAAACAATGATATACATAAAATTAGGTGTTGGCATTGCATTAAAATTATTCTTACATTTTTGTGAACATAAAGACTTTTCTTAAATAAAATTCGTTTCATGCCAAACTGTAATTTTTATTCCTGATCCCAAGCACGACTAAAATTTTTCCCATGTTTTCAAAAGATTTGTTTTGTTTTTTTTTCAAACACTTTACTACATTAACGTTGGGGGTGGCCGTGGCCTGGTTGTCTCGTCGGTTGGCTTGCTAATCGATGGAGTTCAGCAACTTCAGGCGCAGCCAGCTGCTGGCTGGGTGACGGCCAGGGCTTGAGGGCCACTGCTGGCGGGACAGCTATTTGGGGCGCGGCTGTTGGAGGACTTTAGTCTGACCCATTTGCCAA
Organism: Rhysida immarginata; assembly: GCA_023313115.1. NCBI lineage: Eukaryota > Metazoa > Arthropoda > Chilopoda > Scolopendromorpha > Scolopendridae > Rhysida > Rhysida immarginata. Next base: position 995,923 of record JAHWFO010009537.1, on the reverse strand, counting down.
GTGACCATAGCTGTTTTTTCCAGCAGTTGGTGACAGCCACTGGTTTGTTTGTCCGCCAGCAGCTCTACCATCATGAAACCCCCCCGTGCTTCGGAGGGCACATTAAGCCGTCGGTCCCGGCTGCTACTGTCATCTCGTAGCAGTCGTTATTTACTGGGATGGCGCAAAACTCCCTCGTAGGAGTAGGTACTAGATACTACATTAACGGTAGGACTGTTTTGTTAATTTCTTAAAAATAATTAATATTTCAATATTAATTTTCTGAAAATGATACCTAAAATAAAATTTTATCACATTTAATGTTTTAAAATTGAAAGAAACAACAATAAATTAAAAAAAAATCCATATATTAAAAAAGAGTTAATTTTTACAGTATCAGCTTTGAACAATTTTTAATAATTTTCATGATACAGTTTTTTTTTTTTTTTAATGTTTGGTTTTTCTTTGGTGAGTATCAGTAATCAGCCTAGAGCAGTGGTTCCCAAACTTTTTCGACTCGCGAACCCCCTTCACAAAATTTTTCGGCTCTCGAACCCCTTTCACGAAGATCTGAGTAGCACGACCTAACTTATAAATATACAAACATACATGCATACAATAATCCGCCATTATAGAAAAATTTTGGCGAACCCCCTGAAAGATTTTACGAACCCCAGTTTGGGAAACACTGGCCTAGAGTAATTTGCTAAATATGGTTTAACAAACTTATTAATTAGCGCCCACAAAAGTTCACAGTGATCATTATTTCCACACGAAAACAAATGATTTCTAATTACAGAGGGTAAAATCAAATCTTTAATTCTCTCAAAACATTGTTTCTTATTCAGCAATGGTAAGAGAATGTCGACTGTTAACCATTATTATGCACCATTATTATGTAAAAAATTAAATTAAATACACTTTGTTAAAATTATGCTAAAATTGTGTTCACAGCGAATAATAGGCACGGGCTTAACATAGCGAATAATGGCAAAAAGACAGATCAACGCTAGCGCCACCATTCGGCGATTATGACTAAACAGGTTAATCGTTTTAGGGACACTGTTTAGAGGCCAATGGGCAGGCTATCTTTTATCATGTAGGCTATGATTCTAATAACCTTGGGCAGGAACTGGGTCACGTTGGCTACCGCAAACTCAGACAGCGGTAATCACTCAGGGTAAGTCGACCGTGAAGGAATGGCAGAGGAAGTTGCTCCTACGTCCAAGCGCGGACAATCGCGTGGGCGCCCAACGCTGATGCCGGCTAAGTTAGGAATGGGGAGAATCGCTTCCACTGTATTCAAGCTCCACGGGAGAAAATCGTGTCTGGGTCATGGCTCAACGGAGTAGGCACGGCGTGCGTCGGGGAGCGCACATCCTCATCGCTGACGGCTATGTGGTCCGATGGGTCTACAAGGGCCTCTCCTTTATCGCCCAAATATTCTGACGTCTCAGGGGCGGATGACGATCGGATCGATTGGGTGTAGGGCTTGAGGTAGGCGGACGTCGGACATCTAGCTTCAGACTTGGCTCGGGAAGCGCTGTCCTCCTTCAACCTCGGGACACCTCGATGGCTGTCATCCAATTTGACGGGCGGGCGAGACGACCTTTTCTTGGGATGGAATACTTCTTCGTGCGGCGTACGAAATTGGTTACTCCGGTATCTGGGGCGGGCAGACGGCTGACGCCTTCTCGTTCTCTCGCTCTCGAAGGGCGATGCTGGATTACGTACAACTGGACCTTCTTTCACCCTCCGCTCGGCTGGGGAACTATCTTCCACGGGGCACTTATGGCTACGAATAGATATACTATTAATGGACTCAGAAATTCTATGTTTCTTACGTCTGCCAGGCCTCAGTCTATGTTCCCCGTCCTTCGTCCAGATCTGTGTCCATGGGCTGGTCCTGTCGGTCTTCCGTCCATCCTTCATTAGTCGCTCGCTATAGTCACTCTGTCTCTTCCTTCGACAATCGACAATCGATCAGTGTAGTGAAAAAGTAGTACGAGTGGTCCAGGAGCCTTTAGCTCACTTTACACGCTCGCCCAAAAAGTAAACCAAAGGAGGTACACTGAAGTAGGAAAGAAGCCTGATGAACCTCTTTAAGTCTTTCCCCTGGTTGGATTCTGGGCCGATTCTGCGCCGTGCAATCTCCAATCAGCTTTCGAATCGGCCTCTCTCTTCCACCAATTGTCTTTACGCTGGTATTGCTTCGTTTTTCCGCCTGTTCTATTCTTCTTCGGGGGGACGGCTTCCTTTCTTCTTTCTTTCTCCCTTGTCAAATCTTTAACTTTTTTATCTTCGCTCCCTCCTTCTTCTGGATTTGACATTTGCTCTGTTATTTGGTGACAGACAGAATCCCTTGAAAACAAAAATGAAAGGAGGGGAACTGATCTTTGAGCACACGATTTAGCGTCTCTGCTCTTCATGTCATCCGCTGACATTCTTGTGTACGATCATTACCGTTTGGATCGTTTGAGGTCATTTTTTCTCCGTTTTTTTTCCTAAAATTTTACAGACTTTCATTTAAAAAATGCTACGTTCTCCTCTATTTGCCTGTCAGCCCGTCTGTCTGTATACATATCTCATCTCGAACACTTTGTATTAATACAGCCAATGCAAAAGTAATTTTAACTTCTTGGTAACTAAGTATATGAATACAACTATCAATACAACTATCAAGAAAACACAGAAAATAAGGTATGTTAAGAAATTATACTGTACAACAAATTTGAACTTTTTTCCTGTCCTTTAGATGTGATTCTGTATAAACAAAAGGTGCTTGATTCATATTTCAAAACCACATTGGTCCATCACGTACCGTTTTTGTAGGAGACCCACTTCTCAGAGAAATGTAACAGAGGCTTGATTATAGAAAACACAAACGCTAAAATGATTTTTTGGCCGTTTCCTCTTGTATGATCTGTTGGTGTGTCCCTGATAACAGACCAGCAACATTCAGCTAGCATACTTCCATTTCATCGTTAAGCTCTGCCAGTGTGATTTCGTGATGTGTACATGTCATAGATGTAGATGGTTGAAAGTCAGGATCTTAATGGTTTGGGTCATCGGAGGTGTCTTCCTCTGAATCAACAGTATATTTATCGGGAGCTGTAGGTATAGGAAGATCTTCAGAATGAGGAACTGGTCGCATAGCGCTTCTATATGTGCTACAATGTAGATACGTGAAAAACTAAAATGTGGATTTTTTGGAAAATGGTGCGTGGTAAGCAAAAACTAATTACAGATTCGTTATTTTCTGCCAAAAATATACAAGAAACACATATTTTCATCTAAAGGACATTTTTCATGTTGCACAATGTTATAAGACCACTGAGCTGACGTGGGGAATTAGCATGAAAAAGGGTTTGGTTGCTCAAAATGTTTTTTTTTACAAATAAACAAAATAATGTTTGTTCCATGATATGAAAGAAATCGTTGTTGATATTTATACAAAAATAAAAAAATTTAGTTGTAATGCATATTACACTGTTAAATATTTATAAGACCACATGAACTATCCAGAGTTTGAAATTGGGAAAGAATTAAATTGGGCTCCTTTATTAACAATGACATCATACATTCGTCCTGACATTGACCTTATTAAATTTTCAAGTGTCTCTTTAGAAATTGCATCCATTATTGCTCTTCGGGGCTCATTTGCATTTTCAGATTGCTTATTTCCAGCATAAATCTTCCTACTAAGGACACCCCATAGGTTCTCCATAGGATTAAGATCGGGGCTACGAGAAGGCCAATCCAAAACATTGATCTTTTCTTTTGCAAACATGTTTTCGTAGATTTTGATACATGGCATGGAGCACTGTCCTGTTGAAATACCCACTCAAGACCTTCAATATGTGGACCAAAAGATATCAATCCATTGTAAAACGTATCTTGATATATGTCTGAATTCATTCGGTTATTGACAATAACCAAATATGCTTTCGCATGAAATGCACCTCATACAATGATGGAACCTCCCCCAAGTCGTCGACTGTATCTGTCTCTGGGCTCTCTTCTCAAATCATGCCAATAACACAACTGACTGCCATTCTGTAGCGTCCAAGTTTAATTTCTTTTCGTCTGAAAAAACAACTGACTGCCATTCTGTAGTCCAGGACGTAAATGTTTTGGCCCAGTTCAATCTTGCCTCATTATGCGCTACCAGGAGTTTTGGAGCAGTCTTCATTTAAAGATGTTTGACATGAGGATTTTTCTCAGTCCTTTTCACACAGTCACGTGGCTCATTTTTCCATTTCACGAGTGCCGGCCAGGTGGCCGACCGAGAGGGCTATGGCGTAGCTTTCTATAGTTCTCGAGTCCGCCTGTTCGTGGGTTCGAATCCCGCCGTGGGCATGGATGTTTGTGTTTGTCCTGGGCTGAAGATATAACTTGTGTAAAAGGTGCAAAATGACCTTAGTAGTCGACGCCAAAATATCTAGAACCCCCTCCCCATTTCACGACTGGACACAGCAAAGCTCGCAATTCTCCTTAAAGTGAACCTTTAGTCAAAAAATTTTTTTTGACATTTTATACATCTAATTCTAAAAACACTAGTCCGCGTGGAGAAAATTTAATATCTACCTTTATTTATTAATAAACAGCATTTTTAGACAAAAAATTATAGCCCATGGAGGCTGCCAGCTTTCCCCGAATTCGCAAAGGAACACGGGAATTATGTGACGTCAGGTATGACCTGCGCAAAACAAGGCCTACTATAGATGAGAACGCGCAGCTGTAACAGGCGATCCAGCTTTAACACTTTAACGAGGTTGAGCAGAGGTAGCGGGGGAGGGAGAAATGAAAGCCAAACCAGTGAAACCGTTTACATTTTAGTTTTTATGTCGCCTTTAGATTTACAGTAACCATATTCAACGTTCAAAAACCATTTTGATCATATAAACCCTTTTTCACAGTAATTCTCAACGTCAGCTCAGTGGTCTTATAATTTCTTAACAACTGATATTCATCTTGAGGATATCCATCTGTTGATTTTAATTCTAACAAACTAATATTACACGCATTTCTAGCAAAATGGCAAGTGAAAATTATTTTATAAGTTGATATGTGTACATCATTTGATAAAAAAAGAAAGCAAGCATCCAATAGGAATGTAAAACTTTGTACGTGCAATGCGAATAAAGAGATAAATATAAGATTACAATCTGGCAATCAGTTTATTACAGAGAAGTTGCCTTCACAATCCAGATAAGTGCGTGGCATTGCAAAGCCGCCTGTGATCGTAATGATACAAAATGATTGGAGCAAAAAATCCTTATTTATTATTTTGTGAAAATTTTGTCGAGATTGTCGATGATGGCTGCAGCTTACGTCCTAGCATGTCACGAATATAGTCAATAAGAAAGAGATGACGGATGCTAAATGTCAACTTTATCCAGGTACTGGAGAAGATGAGCCATATAAGAGCGGGTGGTATCTTGAAGGTATATGACCTCATGTAAATGCTTTGTTTTTGTTTCAGTGTACACTAAGCGACCACTTTATTAGACACCCTATACTAAAGTTCATCCATCTTAGTTTAGTTCATATGCATCTTTCTTCTAGGTATATGTGGATTCTACAAGGAATTGGAACCATTCCACAGGATTATTGGCTCATGCTGGCATAACAGCAATCCTCAGTAGGTTTAAATTGGATGACGGCGTTTGTAGGCTTTGAATGGATCTCTCAATCTCGTCCCACAAATGCTCTTTCGGGTTGAGATAAGGTAACTAGGGACCTAGCATGGCCAAGGAGAAACCCCCCAGATACTATTCCATCTATCCTCGCCTAAAGGGTTGTCACTATCTCGCCTTGGCAAGAGGGGTCCATGAATTCGTGCTATTTGCACCATATTCTCGATCTGCTGTTTGACACTTCGGTGGAGAAGTGTCCTGGAATCGTAACAGATGTAGAAATTCAGGATTATGTAAAGATATTAATCACGTGAAAGGGCGCAAAATGACTTAGATGTTAACGCGTCTATAAACTTAATGAAACCTCCTTGTTTTGGTGCTACTGTTAAACCGCAAGAAACTCGCAAAGTTTTCCCGTTGAAAATAAGGCAATGTTAAACCTTATCGGGATGCATAATGCGCTTTTATTGGAAGCTGTTTCACGAAACCGAATAGGTGAGTCCAGAACTACAGAAAAGGTGAAATATTCAGTGGCAAATGACGACACAGAGAGAGAGAGAGAGAGAGAGAGAGAGAGAGAGAAAGAAAAGGAAAGCACGAGAGGAAATCGATAAAAGAACTTTGAATTGTAAAGGTAAACGATTGCGTAAAAGGAGACTGTCGATGAGAATAGGTGTCGCTTTTCATTTCTGCGAACGTTGGGGGAGGAAAAGAAAAGTCAACGGCGACAGATGAAAATTCGAGAAAACCAACAGCCAGAGGAGAAAGCAAACCAAAGGGGAAAAGATTCGTTTTTCTATTTTGGAATAAATTGGTGAAATCTAAATAGAGAAATTTTATTTTCTTAAGCGAACACCATGTTTCAAAGAACTTTGATAAGTAATATTGCGGGCGACTTTACTAATCAATTTCAAGCCAGTTTAAATTTGTTTTTTTTTTTATTAAAGATTAATTTAAACACGACGAATTACAGAACCCCTTTTATATGAGATTTCCTAAAGGGTTCTCTGACAATGTGATAGCAACAAAGTTTATCACCGTAGAAAGGACAAAACGAACCCAACGAAATACAAAGGTCATTCCGATTTGAATTTTGAAGCTTCGTTAAAAAATTTCTCCCAAAAATCACCGAAATGTGCGTATTTCCACTGGCGTGCACACGTTTTGCCAAATGTCGCTGTTTTCCACCCAAAATTCACCAAAATACAATAATATAATTTTATTAATCAACGCCTTTACTAGATTAATTAATTAGACGTGCTTTACACTAGTGACGCCAAGATGCGATTGATACCAATGACGTACAAGAGTATTCTTCATAAACTCACTCTTGAAACCATCATGAGTGATCATGTTTTGTTTAAACCAAGTTACCGATCCCTTATACAAATCGCTTCCTAATAATATTTAAATATTAACTGTCTTATGATGACAAACTAGGCAGTTTGTTGTAGTGAGATATTACTTCTAAAATGTTACTTCTTCATTCAATTTTATTAGTCTTCATGAGGTTATTAGGGCGTGTCATCTTGCCAGTCTAAATTTTTAATGTATACACATTTTATTAGGCATTATCTATAACTTTTTCCGTAACAGCAAACATCGAAAGCTTACATCCCAAGATTATTACATGCATTGAATGAAGACCACACTGCCACCTAGATGTAGGAGATTACTTGATAAGAGTTTGCTAGGGAAATGGATAAGGGGCAACTATTCGCCGTATTCAAAAGTATCTCGACGCTTATGATAATCACTTAGTCTTACAACGTTATAAAGTTTTTTCTTTGATATACATTTTTGGGCCTCAACAACAAGAAAAAATGACGCTTTTAAAGTTTAAATCCAACGTCAAGTTTAAATGGCAAATGAGGTCCAAAAAGGAAGCGAATGTTGTATCATTGTACCGAATTCTTACTTCGAAGCAAGAATTATTTATGAATGCTGCAGCCTCTAAGGAATTACAGAAAAAAGCTTCGTCATCCTATATCCCTCTCCCATTTCCTCTTTGCATTGCTGAGTGCCCGTCAATCTCTTTCCTTGATGCGCTGCTTCCTACCATGTTCCTTCAGATTTGGAATGATGCAGCACCAGCTGCACTTGCCAATTAATTCCTTTTACTTCTTCCATGTCATTTCTACGGATGCAAATTCGTTTCGGAAAAATAGATTCCACGAATCTTCGTCATAATGTACACTATTCAGCTTTGTGAATGCATCGGATCTTCCCTTGCTCGCCGATTTAATAGTAGACGGTTTAAAATTCCATATTTGTTCCTCTTGTAGTGCTTTCAAAATATATATTTTTATGTTAAATAAATTTTAATAATAAATTTTAAAAATTAAATAAATTTAAAAATAAAATTAAATTATACAACAGAATTTTAAAATTTATCTCAGTAAAAACTGGGTGGAGTTTTTATTTGTTGGAAAGCGGATTTCATTAATTGATGGCATTTCACCAGGCATACATAATGAACTATTATTTAGTAATTATGGGGAACATGTATTCGGGTTTCCTCATTTCTTACAATTTTTACTGTATTACTGACGTAATTTCAATATTTTTACAAGCTTGTATAAAATATCGGAAATTACGTCGGTCCCGTATGTAGTCGTACTGTGAGGAAAAAAAACTTACAATCTGCCCATTAAAGATGAAGGAAAAAAATTAAACAACATACGATTCTAGTTTGGAAATATTCAGAAAATGCATTCAGGATCGCTATCATCATTATAAGAATTTTATCAAATAAGAAGTCTAGGTCCTCGAAATGACGATACTCTGCACAATTTAATTTAACAACAGCGAAATATCTTGGTGAAAAGTACAAAGAATCAAGTTTAAAACAGCCGTCTGAGGATAAAATGTAATAAAAAAGCAAAATTTCTTGTTTATTTAGAGGAAGTAGAGAGTAACAGAGCATTGAAACTTAAGTATTGGAGAAGAAAATTGATTGTGTTTAAGTGAACTTAAATATTTTATTCTTGTGATACAATTCGACGTCAAGTTGCTCCACCAGCACATAATCCGAAGTAATTTGGTAAAACTTTTTCTAAGGAAGGAACAAACCCTCGAGTACAATACAAAGCGTTTTACAATAATCAAACAATAGAAAGGTGGAGTGTTAAAAATGTAAAAATATCTTAATAAACTTGAGAGCACTCTTCTAAAAATCTAAATTTGCCGACCATAGTAATAACAATATCCAATTGAAGAAGCACTGGTGGCTGTGAATCAAATATAATATCGTGTATAGAAACGAGAATGTTACTTATTGTTGACAAAGACATTTAAAGTACATTTAGAAATTAAATCAGCCTGGTATATCTAATATGAATTGCATGCTTTAGTATCATTGCTTTAAACATCTCTTGCCGTTTATATTGCCAATGAAACTCCAACTTTGTATTTTCACTTCTAATTAAAGACGGGTTATCTTCAAATGGAAATGTATTATGTTTATTTTTTTTCTTAGAAGTTCATTCCTGCAATCGGATTTCAGTTATCTTTTGTGGTTCACAAGTTATTAACAAAAACTTGGATACTGTACGATTGCCTGTTCCAGGTAATTGGAGATGGCAATAACGAAGGAGGAGGGGATTGAGTTGATCCTGATGTCCGGGGAACGCCCCTACCGTACTCAGTGTTCAATTCAACGCCGGCACCCCGAAAGAGAACCAATTGCGCACAGCACCGTCGCATATGTGATATCACATTTCAGAGATACTGGGACTGTTGAACATAAAACTCGTACAGGCCGGCCAAAAACATCAACCGGTGAGGCAACCTCATCAATGGTGTTGGCAGCATTTGCAAAGAGTCCACATAGCATGGATCCTGCGTACCAACAAGTGGCATCCATTCAAAGTTCAGATGCAACAAAAACTGTCTGAGGATGATTCGGACAGACGTGACGAGTTCTGTATCTGGGCTCTGGACAACTATCGATTGCATGCCTCATTTGCACATAATATTGTGTTCAGTGATGAAGCAAATTTTTATGTCCATGGTGAGGGGAGCGTCAGAACATGAGATATTGGAGCGATACGAAACCTCCTTGGACAGATCCATCCAAAATCGTTGAAGATGTCAAAATTTGGCGTGGGACATCACGTTTAATTGGACCAATTTTCATCAACGGTACTCTAAATACTGATGAGTATCTAAGAATGTTACAGAACACTGTTGACTGAAGATGGTAGGTTCCCAATTTTTTCCAGTAGGGTGGTGCACCACTACATTATAGACGTAATGTTCGTCAATGGCTGGATGGGCAATTACCTGGTCATTGGATTGGCCGGCGGGGTCCTATGGAGTGGCCACCACGTTCCCTAGAATCACACGGCTAGATTTTTTTTACTTGTAGGAGCCACTTGAAACAACTTATGTATGCCGTGAAAATCCAAAGTAAAGTCGTTTTCAGTAACGCATCCTACAGGCTTGTGATAGCATTACCACCAACGTTCTTCTGCGCTTGCATAATGAATGGATAAAGCGCTTTGAGCTCTGTGTCCACCAGCAGGGATAACACATTGAACATATCATTTAGCTGCTGCAACCCAGTTTTCGGTGCATGTTCTTATTAATAACTTATGAACCACAACAGATAACTGAAATCCGATTGCAGAAATGAACTTCTGAGAAAGAAACTGGTGTTATTTAATACGCCACATAATCCCCTTCCCATTTAAGAAAATGAACCTTGACCCAAAATGGGAAGGGGATTATGTGGAAATGAAGGATGACGATCAAACTCCCAATAAAAATTGAACACCTATTCTATTCCCTGCTAGCATGATCATATCGTTCATTTTATACACCAATGCAGCTACACTACATGATCAAAGGAGTTGGGACACCTGTTGCTCTACCGTAAAGCCGCAAAAAGCTTCAATCAGTAGTGTGTAGGACCACCCCGAGCTGCTATCACTGTCTCCACCCTACATGGCATATTGTCCACATGTTTACGGTATGTGTCTACAGGTATTGACCTCCATTCCTCGAGGAGTGTCGTGGTCAGTTCCTGGACAGATGTAGGGCGAACCATCCCGGATCTCACACGTCGTTCCAATTCGTCCCAAAGATGTTCGATGGGGTTGAGATCAGGACTCTGGGCGGGCCAATCCAGTTCTTCAACCCGCATCTCATCAAACCAGTCGGATATGGATCTTGCTTTGTGGCAAAGCGCATTGTCGTGCTGGAAGAGGAATGGCCCGTCACCGAAGTGTTTCCACAGCACTGGATGTGATCCGTTATTCAGAATGGTCCTGTAGCCATCAGCATTGAGGTTTCCGTCCACCTTGATGAGCGGGCCCAGTCCAGTCCAGGAGAAACACCCCCAGACCATCACTCCACCACCACCAAACTTCACTGTTGGAAAAACACATTCCGGCAGGAAGCGCTCTCCGGGTCGAGGACGAATGGTGGTGTTCCCCTTTTTTTCCCATTGGGATACAATGTTCCCGACAGTTGATTTTGGTTGCTGGAGGATGTGTGACGTTTCTCTGATGCTTTTCCCAGAAAGGTGACATCCAATAGTCTGTCCTCGTACGAACTCCGAGAGATCGTTCTGTCGTGGCATATTGATGATATGTCATTTGTTCTACAATTCAACTGTGCTTGAAATGGATCATTCCATTAAAAAAAATATTTAAATTTTGTTGTTAACTTTAAATGAGTTTTTTTCATTAAATGATCCATTTCCAGGTGTTCACAGGGGTGTCCCAACTCCTTTGATCATGTAGTGTATGTCCAGTGACTTTAGACTCACCCTGTACATTTTTTGTGGTTAAGTAGGTACTCTCATTTTATCTTTTTAAACAGTCGCTAATCACGTGAATCTCTTCATGAAGCTGAACTGGAAAGGATTCTGAGACATCGTGACTGATTACGAAACGTGGTGTTACAAATACAAACACAGCAAGAGACCGTTAATGTGAATCTTCACTAACGAGGAACTCCTACGCAAGAAATCCTGGAAAGCAAATGATCGTGTCTTTATTTCCTATGCAGGACCTGTTGAAAGTTGTAGACAGCTGAATGAACTAGTTTGATTCAGCCAATTATTTCACTGTTTATTAGAGGAAACAAATTACTAATCCGTTTTCCTTTCATGTTAAGAAATGACGGATGTAGAGGAAAAGAAGAACGAAACACAAGAACCCTGGAATAAAAATAATAAAAAATGAATAATAAAAAGTGAACAGAGGGTGGCAAGACGTTTCGGGTAGATGCTATCCTTTGTCAAAGTAAAGAGGATAATAGAGAAGAAGATGCGGAAGATGCCGATTCGTTTGCTTAAAGATGCCCCTAATATAATGTTTTACTGTTTTCCAGGTGTTTCATATGTTTGTTTGCAGGTCTGATAAGTGATTGCAGACCAAACGAAACAATCTCACAAAGCCTGCTTTCCTTAGCAACAATTCGGTGCTTTAACGAATCTTTTAAGCGTTGCAATTGAATAGCTTCAACTGGTGGTAAAATGAAGCTCTTTCACCTCACCAATTACGTATAAAAATGTGCCTATTTGATTGGGGAAATTTTTCCCAATGAAAAGCGACGGAGTTCGCTATGCCCTTGGCACTTGCGGAACGTGATCGATCAAAGGTTTTCCGTAGCGCTACTAAGCACTCAGGGGAAGCACCTAAAGTGCTTTTTCCATCCTAGTTCTTATCTCTACTCTTTACACTGAACAAAATGAACGTCTTATGAGGAGAAGCTCAGAAACGCCTTTATACTATCAGATATCTTTCTTGAGGAAGGGCAGAGTGTATTTATATCATGTAAATATTCCATCTCTAGTAGAGAGCGATCACCATTTTCTATCTATGGCAGGCGGTAACGGTGGGGGAAGTGCACCATTTTCTCCCTTCGGATACAGAGATAAGTTTCGATGATATGCTCAAGCATAGAATAGGAGAGCAAGAGATCAGGATGATGTCTAGCTAGATGGCTCAAGTGTTGTCATCGGTATTTTGGCTTTCAAACGATTTCAGATCTGGTCTATTGCGATTAAAAACATATAAAATAGGAATCATTGCCTAAGATCTAGAAAAACCTTATCACTAATAGCTACGCTTTCGGTAGTCGTTCTGTTCGTGATGTAATTATCACAGGCTTTTTAAAAACAGTAATTGGCGATTTTATGTGAAAATTTATTTTATTCGCCACTGATTCGCAAAATGAAACGCGATAGCAGTCCTTTAGGAGAAATTTGTGATGAGAGCTGCAACAAATCTTTCACCCCAATGGAAAATATAAACACACGACGACGAGGGGGTTCACATAGGACTTTGTTGCTAAGCACTGCAAAGACTGCAGCAAATCTTTCACTCGATCAGACTTTCTAATAAATCGCTCTGTAGAGTTTCCTATCGGGAAAACACCTTGCTCATAAAGGCGCAAATTATGTTGTCAAGAGATGCAACTGATTAGGGAGGAAAAAAATCACCACACAATACAAGTGAAGAAAGAAAACTGATTTTATATAAAACATCACATAAAACGTAATAGGGAATTCTTTCATTTCCTAAATTCACACAAATAAATACTCAGTTTTATTTTTTTAATTAAGTATTTTTCGTTCCACGTGAACCCTAATCAATTTCTTTTTTTTTTTTATTTTTATTTATTTATTTATTTTGGTTAATTACAGGGTAATTCAGTCAATTTCTGACCATTTAACTCGAATGACGTGCATTAGGGATAAACAATTGAAAGAATATGAGCGCCATATCGAATTTCTAAATAGTTCGAGTTTGTATTGTTGCAACGGCGCTGCATGAAAATCGTATTGTTGAAAAATGGCGCCCGCTTTATCAACAGAGCAGAAATGCAAGATTGTCGAATGGTATTTCGAGACAAAATCACCTGTAACCGTGCAAAGAAAGTTCTGGAAGGAGTATAAGTGTCAAGACGCACCGGGAGGCGTATACCGCTTCGACATCAATGGTTTCAACAGGATGGGGATAGGCCTCACACCACTAATGAAGTGCTAGACTTTCTCAATCAGAAATTCGGAAATCATGTCATTTCAAACAGGTTTCCAGATCGATTCGGGGGTGGCTTTCTTTGGCCCCCTACGAGTCCTGACCTAAACCCATGTGATTTTTATCCCTGGGGGTTCCTTAAAGACAGTGTGTTCGCTACAGCACCAAGAACCCTAGACCAGCTGCGACAAAGCATCGTCGACTGCTGCACCCTTGTCGATGCAGAAATCCTGGATAGAGTTATGAACAACTTCACCATTCGGCTGCGAACAGTTCAAAACGTTCGTGGTGGCCACATTGAGCATATCATCAAGACTTTTCCACGGGAATAAAAACTCCGAACTGCCTAAAATATCATACTGAAATGCTAAGTTTGTAAACATTAATGGGTCAATAAATCATAGTACTGAAATGGTCAGAAATTGACTGAATCACCCTGTAGTTTATTTTCTTTCATCCATTGTTTCCATTGTTGGCGATTTTTCAACCTGAAGAAATCAAATTACTTCAGAGAACCTTTATCCACATTATCATAGAATATGTTGACGTTGCATTTTCAAAAGCTGAAGGTTTGAGGATCGATAAAAATTTCCTTTTTTTTTGTTCCGATAACGTAAAAGAATCATGGCAAATGACGTTACAAAATTTTTATCACATTACAAGGAGCACAATGCTTTATAAATTGAGGTTTCCAAAACTTATACAGGATGATACCAAAAGAACGGTATAAAAATAAAGTGGATTTATTCACACCTGATAAAATCTGACGCAACTTTAATCACATGAAAAAACACGTTAAGTATATAAATAAAATGTTGGATTCTTTCTTGGACAAGTCCTAAACGCGTCTCAACATATGCTGGGATATCGACTCCGAGATGCCTTATTCAGGTTGCTCAATTGTTGTGGCAGGGAGAGGGGTAGGTACACATTATCGAAAAAAGCGCCAGTGTACTCTACACAAACTCAATCCCTGAAAGAAACTCAAAAATAATCGAACAACTCGAAAGAAAACGGAAGATTCTTGGTTCAAATCCAGGCTGTGGAATTTTCTTTCCCGTTTTCAAAAAGAATTTAAAAATCTGAGGTATGGCGTATAATAAACCCATACTGAAAATTCATGAACTAGTCGTTCAGAGTAGGCATCAGAGACGATCACGCAACCACTGAGCCATCGACGCCTATTTGAATCAATCGCAAACAATTATTTTTTCTAATATCTACCCAAGATATCTGGATGAATTTATTGGGGGACCACCAGAAAGACTTGCTCTATTAAACAAAAAAAAATAATCACCCAATTCGGTCCATCTGATAAAAAGTTATTTGATGATAAATAAAATTATTCTTAAACATAAATTTAAAAAAATAGTTTAAATGGAAAAGGAGGAAAGATTATACAATTAACCAGGAAAATTCTCCTATATAAATTATAATTTGAAATTAAATAAAATAAAATATACAATTCACCAATTATAATTCAAATTATTGTTGATATGTACGAGATGTAATAATTATAATCTCTCCTTCTAATAACTAACTGGACCACATTCTCATTCATATTGGTCAAATCGTTTTTTAAAAAGATCCAATACTTCAGTTCACAAGTAATTATAGTATTAGTTAATTGCTTATTACAATATGTGGATTAATAAATTGATTATTTTATTGAAATGAGAATTATTTCTTCCTTTTCTTTTAATTTAAAATTTTAAAATATTTGTCTTTTAAAAATTCATTAGGCATTGAATCAGCTATTTGAAGTCATTAAAAGTATACGTTATCGTTAGTTAATGCAAGAAAGTTTTTTTAAAAAAAATCAGAAAACAGGTTATGCTTACTAATACTCCCAGAAATCATCTACATAAACAGCTGAAATTACATTGAGAATATACGCCGCCTTAGGTTTTTGCCAATAGCAACATGGCGAATGCTGCACTTCCGGTGGCACCAGTAGCGCTCAGCGAAATGAATAGGCACTGCCAGTCTCTTTCATTTGTCTCTGGCCTGTCCCATGAAAGACCGCTAGGCGGGCACATTGTCATGTTACAGTACCCAATCCTTGCTTTTCCAGATTCTAGGTGATTCCGGAGGACAACATCACGGAGGCGAGCCAGGATCTGTATGTACAGTCGGGTGCAAAAAGGTTTTTACCTGCTCCGTAGGGGCTGAGCTTACTGGGTGTTGATCGGTTGCAAAATCAGGTACTTGTACGAGAGTCAAGGCAGATTAGAATGGACCTGTCCCTTCTGAATGAAAATAGGGTAGCAGCTATACGCTAAGGATGTGCTCGTTACGTGCTCTCTCCTGACAATAATAAGCGATAACGGCTGACAGCAGCATCGTTAAAGTCTATGCCTACTGCCTCGAATAGCAGAGTTCGAATCCGATATGGATAGGCATTTTTTATTTGTTCATTATCGCGTTTTTAATTTCGTTTAAATTTTAAACAGTGTATGTAAAGAACATCATAAACAGATTAAAATCTTTTCATCCAAGTGTGTAATTTGATCTGTTTATTTGAGGGTTTAAAAAACTTTTCGTGTTAATTGCCATGTCATGCTTTATTTTATATTTTAGTTTTTAATAAAATATACACTAATTCATACCACCGTTACTTTTACAAAAATCCTCTTTTGTTCAAATCTTTTAATATTCTCTACTATTAAAATATATAATTATTTAATAAATTTAAAAAAAATCCGGTTGGTTTTGGCATAATTGTCGTTGATTACTTTATATAGGGGAAAATATCTTCGCATTGAATGATGGGTACAGCTGCTATTTTTTGAGGGCAATCCTATACTGCTACTCATCGAAATGCGCCGTTTTTGCCCGACTTGTTATTGTATGACGATGGTAACGAGTTGTTGCATGTTTGGATGTATTGTATAACAATGGGATAAGTTCAGAGCCATGGCAGCCATGGGTCTCGATGCCCTCAAAAGATGGCGGATATTCAATGTTTATGTTTTGATATTTCTCCCTATACACACACAAAAATGAGACTTGTAACCTTTCGAGCAGTCAAAAGAAAATTGCTTCCACTTACACCTGTAAGTCACTTCCGCATCACACCATAACGAGCGCTGCATCAACTTATCTCTTGATTACGCATACAATTATACCGATATTGTGCACCATTTATGTAAACCATTATATTTGGTCAGTAATGTATTATTAATAAAACAAAAATTCTCAACAGAACAGCTAAAATAATCTTTTTGTCAACATAGTTGAGCACGTGACGTAAAACTTGCCTACTTCCGATGCTAAGATAAAACTTAATGGAATCGTCCTATAGAAAGCGTGTTCGACTGGACAGCTGGAAAAAAGCAATCTCATTGGATTGAAGTATTTTAAGGAAGCCGAACAACTTTGATCTAGGTAAAAACATTTTTGAACATTTTTTGTTATCCTTGACAAAGCCGGGAATAAATGGCGAAACTAGTTGAAACTCCTGATGTCCCTCTGTTATACTGTAAGGCCACCACCTGTTTAGTTAATAGGAACAGTATTATGATCCATCCTTCCACCCAAATAATATCGTGTATAAAGTTATTTTATAGATTCTAATTTGAGATTTATTTTATTTGGGTTATGCTCACAGATGCATAACCCAAGTTACCTGACTTCAATCTCACCAGCTCTACAAAAACTCAAAGCTAATCTTAAGTCTACCTAAATATGAAACACTAGGAATGGATTTAAGTTTTCTAATAATTGCATTAATAAGAAATGATATAAAACGTAATTATCTTCTGTCCACCTCCTATCAGGAGCACTCAGCACAATCTACTTGGCCTTCCTTCAAATTGAGATTAATTATTAAGCTAGCCATAACTGAAAATTAATTAATAGCATTTCATCAGAAACGATTAATGTGAACGTTTTCATGGAATTCATTAAGTGTGAACAGTTGTTATAAAATGTAAAACACTTGAAGCTTCAGATTGCAATATGTGTAGCTCTAGTGGCCCTGGTGATATTCGTGTGTATTTCGGATTAAACAATGTACTTCTAATGCATTGGGTAAGTTTTCAACAAGGTATTCTGAAGTATCTCGATTGTATCAGTTTCTAGTAGATACAGGGTTGCCGAATTTTACAATTTCGCACAAAATTTGGTACTTTTAATGCTGCTTGTCAATTTTGGTACGACATTGTGCAATCAAAGAAGCTACCTGGCCACTCCGCCGCCGGGCGAGAGTTATCTCTAAAAGCTGTTGTTCTTATGAGATTTCGACATTAACTAGCCGGCCATTTTCAACCGGTGTGTTGGAGAAAATTTTAATAAATAGAAAAATAAATACGTTCGCTTGTTGGGGAAGTAAGGGAGATTTTTTTTGAAACTGACAAAAGGGAACGGAAGAATGGGAGGAGGTTGTCAAAGTATGAACGTTCGCCTAAAATTTTATATGAAAATATTTCCCTCCTTTATGGGATATTCGAATATATTTTTTAAGTTCATTTGGGGATAGGAGGTTGAAATTGTCTCTTTTTAGCGAATGTATTTTGTGAATGATCACTAGTGTTTAGTGACCCAAGTTAAGTACAGTGTTAGATTAGGTTAGGTTAGATAGCTACTGCAAACGGGACGACTTTTAGACCCAGGGACCCCTAGACAGTTAACAGAGCCGGAGGGAGCCCTTTTAGATCATTTAGCAATAATTTAGCATTTCGTTCCCACTATTCTTCGCTTCCCATTACTAGGGTGACCAGACGTTCTGCATTTGGCAGGACAGTCCTGCTTTTTTATGTTTTGTCCTGCAAACTGCATTACCTACTGAAAAAAATGAGAATGTTCTTCTTTTTTAATTTGTCCTGCAAAATGTCCTGCATTCCATAATGATCAACATAAAAATGTTTAAAAATAAACATTCTGAATAGAGAGAAATATATATATTCTGAAATATTTTTCAGTATTTATTAATTAATATCGGAGGTAATGGCGTGAAAAAATCCTCCAAAGACCATTTTCCAATTATTATTCTAAACATTCTGGTTTAAATCAGGTTGGTTTGGTTTGTTTGGTATTAACGTCCTTTTCAAATGCTATGGTCATTTCAGGACGGCGTTACAGAGGCCACAAATTTTACCTCGCAAGGGTTCTTTAACGTGCAGCTGGCAAACCGACTACACGGGACCAATGGCTTTACTTCCCTTCCGAAGGAAGTGCGTGATCTCAGGACACCCGCTTCCTCGGGCATCAGAGGGGATCACGCAACCACTGAGCCACCGAGGCCGATCTGGTTTAAATCAAATAGATTTATTTATTTTTTTATATACTTTAAGTAAAAATTATCATTTTCAATAATGTGTTTACATTGAATTTTAGAAAATACACC
>JAHWFO010009537.1:933070-961967 GCA_023313115.1 Rhysida immarginata | reverse complement strand
TTAATTTTGTCGTATTTCTTTTATTATTAGTTATTATTCACATAAGTTATTATTTAATTTTTACACTCTAAGATTATTGTTTACCTTTTAGTTTTATTTTCCGTATGTGAATAGTTAGTTGTTTTTCTTTTATAGTTATTAATTACAAGAATTTCTCTGAACAAGAATGATACTGAAGCAGTTAGGTGTGGTAAATGTCCTACACTCATGGCGAACACTGAGAAATTTCGAATTTCAGCAATCAACGGAATTTTTTGCTTATGAAAGCGCTCATTAAAAAAACAAACAAAACCAAAGCACAGAAAGCTGTTGATCAGAAAAGAAGTTCAAGGAACTGCAAAATCAATAATTAAATTATAACCGTAATTAAGTTAATAATGCAATGCGTAAACAGCATCCTTGGGAAAACAGACTTTGAGAAAATTATATTTAAACTGCGAATATGATTAAATGTGCGATCAGGTAATTTTTTCCCTCTGAGAATCTCTGTTTTATAATATTTCCAAAGCAATTAAGTAGATTTAAAATTATCTTTCACTAGTCTTAAAAGTATTAAAACCAGTAAACCGTCATAAGAAAATTAACCTGCGAAAGACGGAAGGATAGGAAAAATTTCCAGAACAAAATTTAAAAATATTGTATAACATGTACATCCAACTTATTTTTGGTAATGGTAAGTGGAATATAAAAATTTAAATTCAAATAATCCTTATATAGTCACAAATATAATCACACGGAATTTTTCAATTTAGATACAAAAAAAAAAATTGTATTAGTCTTGTAAGCATAATCATAGAAGGGGTTATTCTATGATTATGTTGTAAGCAAAAGACATTGTTTAATCTTTTTTGAGATTTGATAATTTATTTTACCTCTTTTCGATAAAGCTCTGCACAATGACTTAAATGGCTTCAAAAAACAACTCACTGGTGAAATTTCGGCGCAACCCCAGGCGTAGAAATCTTTAGTTGAACGCCACCGACATAAGTCAGCTCTATGATCTCTTTCTAGAAGACGGAATCATATAAAAGAATTCTCGAACATCAAAGTGGACATCAAAAAGGTTAGCGCTCATAAATTTTTTTATCACACAATCCCGTGCAATTCGTGTCTCAGGCGGATCAGGAGGTCTCATTGACATTCTCAACAACCAGGGATTTCAAAATAAACCTCCACATAGCCAGAACCAAATAAACTTCTAGCGTCTTTTGGATTTCAAAATCCCTTTGATTTCGTACCAATTGATTCAACATAATAATGAAGGCATGCTCCTGAAGCTATTCGAAGACTATGTTTGAGTGAGTTATATATACATGAGAAACATAAACAGACTATTTTGCGCTCTAGACAAGACTAGGCAACGCCAGTGGAGCGTTCAATATTGCGCTCTAGGCAAAGTATTCCACCCACTCAGATCTGCACTCTAGGCGTTTATTGAACGCCAGTGTAGTGTTCAATATTGCACCCTAATGTTGGCCTTTATAGCACCCTGGAGAGTGAATTGCAATATCGAGAGGCTTATAATTTCAAAATATTCTGTGATAGATTGCCTCTCTCTCTAATTGGGTGGATTCGATCCGTAGAATGATTCGTTTAATTCTGAAATTGCATTAGAATTTATTAAAAAAAAAAAAAAAAAAAAAAGTCTTTCGTCATTATAAAGGCCTATACTTTATATGAAGACAATCGACTATGTATTTAGGTAAAGTATCTCAAATGCACATGAGATGCCAGAAACTGTGGACAATGGTTCACTGAAAAAATAATCAAGAGAAAGAAGAAAACACAAATCCACAAAAATAATTTAATACTAACTTATATGTACATTTCAATACAGCTTCTTGAACAAGACACTTGGACAATCAGTAGTTTGGAACCCAAATGTTCAGCTTTTTTGACTTCCTCATTTTTGCCAGGTGTCGGGTTACGGTTGCCGGTGATACAGTAAGCTCGTTGGACAGCTCACTGCGTTGGCAGTCGGTTTTTGTTCCACTTTCTGCCGTAACTGTTCGGTATCGCACTTCCCGGACGCCCGTCTTCTGGCTTACGATTAATGTCCATATCACCAACGCCAAACTTCGTGAATAATCTACGGACAGCTCTGTCACTCGTCGTGCACGCACCCCATGCTCCATTAACGTTAGCAACGGTTTCCCGCACATGCCGTCCAAGTTTGTATTCGTGCAAAATGACTACCCTGACATCGCGCTGCTTCATGACGTTAATGTCTGCATCGCTACACGCGCAACTACGGTGACATTGGTTGGTCCGATTTGGATGATTTTTTTTTTTTTTGTTTTGTTTGTTTTTTTATGCTGAACAACTTTGCAATTGGGTTTTTTTCTCTATCCCTTACGGTTTTTGAGATAAATTTTGAATGTGTCCTAATTTGCATATTTGGGATGATGAAAAGTGCACCATGGGATAGGCCACTCACAACTTCCTATTCATTGGATTCATCAAAATTGACATATCTGCTTCGGTTCAAAAAATAAAAGGGGGGTTCAGACTTTTCTATTCACCCTGTATAATAGGCACAGTGTTTAAAAATCTGGATACTTTCCGACAATAGGTTTCTACCATGGAAATAAATATGCCGAATATGCATGCTCAAAAAAGAGACACTGCCAATTTTTCCAGTAAAACGAAGTTTCGTCATTTATTAAATTCAACTTCTTGCAACTCGAATTAATTCGAAATACAAAAGTTATATTCGAATTTTTAACTTTTTTTTAAAATAAAAAATTATTTTTTAAGTATTCTTGATACGTACAGTTTGCCTAGCCTTCGGGATAGAGTGAACAAAGGAATCAGAACGTTTTTTGAGGATGTGCTGCGTCAGAAATTTACATTGAAAGTGTTTGACATCTACTGCCTTTTTTCGCGAGAACCCAAATAAAATCCTTTCAGTCATAGTCTACTAAGAGCTTAGAGTAATGATTATTAGAGTAATTACGTATATGATGAACCCGAACAAATTGTTACAACTTACAAGGGAACCCTCTGAACCTTTATCTCACACTTTCACACCAAATTGAAATATTGATGCTTGCAAAATAAGAAATCGCGACATTTTCTTTCTTTCAAAAGAGAGTTAGTTTTTTTTTCGTTACGAGAATTCAGTTACGAGATATTCAAGCAATGTTCTCGTGTAAAAAATTCTCGTTAACAACAAATCTGCAATCTTGTGTTTTCTTTCGTATTTCTTTTCAGGAATACCTCTGAATATTAAATTTTGATTATAAGAATATCGAGTTAAATCATTAATCTTAGTTTGTAATTGCATGATTTTATCCTCAGAGTTAGTAATTACTGTATGGTTTTCCGCTACTGTTTTCTCTAATATACTAATTTTTTCCATTAATAAAGAATTTTCTTTTTCTAGGTTATCAAGTCGTTCAGCGGAAAGTTGTAAAGAATTGGTTAACTTTCTTAACTCTTCCAGAACTTGAGATAAAATTGTAGCTAAAACTTTGTTTCTAAATTTTTGATAAGTTGAATTATCCCTTGTTCACCTTTTAAAATGGAAGGTTCGGGACTTGTTCATGTTCGAGATCAGGATTTTGCAAAGGTGATTCAGTTTTACAAAAATCACATTTCCATGAAGAAATAAAACCATCGTCTATCTTATTATGATCTTCTTTAGGAACAATACAGGCTAAATGAAAATGTTTAGAACATGCACCTGAACATGTAATTCTGCAGGAAGTTTTAGTATATTGCTTACAAATTGCGCAATTAAATGCGTAAGCCATTGTGAAATTAGTTACCAAACGAATGATTTTGTGGAGAGAATAAGATTTTGGATTAAGCTACTTAAACTTGACTCAAAGGCTCTTAATTTAAGTAAGTTAAAGTGGATAAATTAATTTATATTGAAAAAAAATAAAAATAAAGTAAAAAAAAATGAAAAAACTTAGCTTAAGAATCGGGAGCGAAAAACAACACGTCCGTTCCCGTGGACGCCCCTGGCGGAATTTTAATTAATTTCCTTAATTTATTATTTTATTTTATTAATTAATTCGGTAATCTTCATAAATTTCCGGGGCTGAGGTCATGTATTCGCGAGTGAAACGAGAGCAAGACTGTCGAGTGATCTAATGGGGCCAGCAGCCGAAAATACGAATATGCGAATATCGCGGTGCTTTATACGTAATTTTAAATAAAAAATAATAATCATGGATGATTATAAATTATTTCGAGACGAATAATGGTACAGCAAAATTAAGGTTTTGTGGATAACACTGGTGTAACTGCAATTCTTTGGCGACCGGCGTTAACGATTTTGCTTCCCCTTTACCGCAATGTTTTTTTCTCCTTCTCACTTCGCGAATCCCAACCGCGCAGTGCCATCGCTTTTAAGGTATGCTTGCGCCCAAACAAGGAGTTACGTACACAGAATTCGATGGTTTCTTTGTTAAATCACTTAATCAATTATCTTTGAACGGCTATGATAAATTTAAATCTACAGTGTATGCTGTTGAACGTTTACAAAACCAGCAACATAGATTTTTCACTTTCTTCATTAATAACGCGATATATTTTGGATTGCACATGCTCATTTGAAATTTTTAAATTAATTATAATTTTAATGCTAGCCTTCAATTTGTTCTTCTCTCGTGCCTTTTGTCGACCGCGCGTTAATTTTTGTGTTTATGTGTCAACTGCTTATCGTTCACGGAATCATGGGTGTAAAATGCATTTTGAAATTTTTCGCGGTCGTGCTCTTTAGAGCAAGCTAAAAGTATAGTGACTAGAATAAATTCTTCTGGTCACTATACTAAAAGAGAGAGGTGTTAGTTCAAATAAAAGAAAAAATAAATTGAAATGGTGGAATGGTACATTCGCGCAGGCCTCCAACTAATACTTAAACCAATTCTTCTTGGATCTCCTAGGTCCAATTTTGCAGGGTTAAATTTGTAATTACTTTGTAAAATTAGGAACCTCTCTATCTCCCAAATGGTTCAGTTATCTCCCATTATCGCCGGCTCGATGGCCGAGAGCGTTAAGGAACAGGTCGAGACCAACGAGTCGCGGATTTGAATCCCGCTGAGAGTATAGATGTTTGTGTTCGTCCCTTTACTAACAAGCTTGTAAGATCAAACAAAGTCTCAGTAGGTTGAATCCCTACTAGGTTGCTTTCAAATAAAAATCTATTGAATTTATATCTCTTCGACACCAAAAAGTTAAAAGAAGAATAAAAAGCTATCTCCCATCAATTTATATTCCAGAGTTATTCATCTCAATGAGTCCGTTTCGGAGGAGTTAGCTGCACAAAATTTGATCACATACATAATACGTACAGATGGAAATTTTAGCGAAATTTCAACATATCACGAATCATGACGACAAAAGATGTCAGTGGGGCGGGGAGTGAGGGCCTATTTAGGGGGGAGGGGTGAAGACCCATGGGGGGGGGGGGCGCACTTTTTTTAAGGTAGGGGACATATATCAAATGAATGCGTCTTTCATCACTGATTACGAATAAACATCACATCCAAATGTCTGTGGGACCAATAGTTCCCGAGATATCGGCCAAAATTTGAATTTCCGAAATATACTATATCTCGGAAATGGCGAGTCACAGCAAAAGTGGAACCAGTTTAATAGTATACATAAAATCAATAAATTTTTGCATTGACCAGTGGTCAATATTCCAATGGATACTATCGAAAAATCATAATTATCGATAATCGATCTTCAATATCTATATATATATAGTAGATTCTGTAATTAGTATAAATTTGAAAAACTTTTCAAAATCGGACGAATCGTTATGGAGATATAAACTTTTTAAGTTCGGTTTGGTAATGATAGCTTGCTCATTCTCATCTGGTTTTTAGAATAAAATTAACATGTCTTAAAATGCTGTGTGTATTAATTTCATTTGACTAAAAACTGTTTGCCGTTTTGGAGGAGTTAGCTGCACAAAATTGATCACATACAGAGTGTTGCAAAAAACTACAGGGCAGTTTACGGGAAGCCTACCCGCTCGATTGCAGGAGCCGGCTCGACATCAAATGATAATTGGGTAATTTTATCAAAAACATCACAGTTCTGACGTTCACCACCCCCCCTCCCCGACTGTGGAAACTGCTGGCTGCTGCAGGCCACCTTCATCTCCCTCCATTTTGCCAATCGACCGAGCCGGCCCCTGCAATCGAGCGGGTAGGTTTCCCGTTATACTGCCCTGTAGTTATCTGCAACACCCTGTACATAAAAGATGGAATTTTTTTTTTTTGCAAAATTTCGACATATCTTCTCGATTCATGAGTTTTTAAATCGATTTCAGTGAAAAAAAGTTTTTAACTGGGTGGACGAAAACATAGGCATTGGGTGGTAGTCGGCCAATAAAAATTAGACTGTTCTTCAGTTTCCAAGATGTTATAGAGAAACTAATTTTTTCGAGCACTAGCTGCATTCATCTTTATAATCATTGAAATAAAATAAAAGCAAAATAAAACAGCATTCTTACAAAACAGCCCAATGGACTAACAAACCTGTTTTATTAGGAATTAAATAGTTAAAAGCAAAAGTTAAATTATGTTGAAGAGAAAAAAATAGTTAAGCAAGGATAAAGAAAGAGCAAATGATCAGTTGCTTCTTTTATTAACAACAGACTGCTTTCATAATTAGCCTAATGATTTTAGGATATTCTGGAAACTTTTCGCTTTCAACTGCACGAAGCATTCGGATATGGAATGTAATTGTCTCTACACATATTGACAAAGAGTAAACAAATTACAAAAGTTTGCTAAAATGTAACTATTGATGCGGATAAAATAGCAAATTAATCTCTATTAATCACATTAAATCATAGGCAATTAAGTTGCTTTTTATTCCTTCATATTGATGGCTTCAACCTATGGTATCTATGAATGATTGCATTGTCAAGCCTCATTCGCTGAAGCCCCGATGTCTTTAATTGAAAGCGGAGGATAGAAAGAGGACATTGAAATCAGCCCTAAAATTTTCTAATGCAGAATTTTATAGTTGTAATAATCTGGGTCTTCTATTATTGTATATTGAGTCTGAATACGGTTGCTGAGAAATAGAAATGACAGCATACCTTGTCCTGTAATAGAGAGCAACACGTTTCACGATGGATTACCAGAAAATTCAAAACAAAATTACTGCTTACGGAAGGATTTTTCCTGTCTCCTGATAACACCATTAGCAGCCAATTTGCATTCAAATTGATGAAAAGCCTCTAAATGGAAATTATCCGGAAACAATCGGCCAACGGCAATGGCCAGTCCAATACTAATAACCAGTTATTGATCGCAGTGTCAATATGTTCGAATAGTGCCATTTGACCCTTTCTCCAAAGCAGATACTCATTGGCGAAAATATAATTAGAAAACATTCAGATAAAATTTTTCACCTCCATATGAGGAAATTCAATTTGTTCTTGAGCTCAATATAAGACACTGAGATCATTTAAAATCTAACACAAATCGCTGCGTCTGGTTAGTGTGTCCATCCTTATAAATGAATTTTGTTAAAATTTAACAGAAGAAATTTTAACATTCAGGCTTTCTGATAAATTCAAATTCATATGCAAGAATTAAAAAGAAGGGATAATCATTTTTCAACTTAAAATGCTCAGGAGTTGTGTACGCGTTTGGTCGTGATGCTAACGTCACAATCTCCAAGTGCACCTGAGCTCACGTAATTGCGCAATGGAAAAATTTTGTGAAGAAAAAGTAAAACACAATTTTATTAATGATAAGGTTCAAATGATAGTGTCATACTTACTTGGCTCCTAAAAAAAAGGGGAGGGGATTATAAACCTTAAATCAATTAATTGGTAATATTCACATGCATAGAAAATGCATTCTTTCATAAGGAAAGCGGTCGCTGATTTGCTGAGTTAACCTCGAGGGGACATTATTTAAAGGACGAGATCCATGTGGGCAAGTAAGGTGAAAGGAGGCGAGGACAGGAATCAGGCAGCCGAAACGAAACGGAAGTCGCGAGATGATCTCTTTGGCGACCCCTTGTTCCCCACCCTCACGCCTTGAAAATGTCATCAAGTTCGGAACGACGCTTGATGACTTCATTAGGGTGGGCTTCAACCCCTAAGCAACGTTCGCCCTTAAATCGACTGCCAATAGACGAACGACTTCGCGATGCTCGAGGCGTCAATAAAACGCTTTGATAAAGAGCGGAATTCCCTCATTCTAAGAGAATGTCTTAATTTAAAAGGCACGTAGGACAAAAAAAAAAAATTATTCGGCGACGCTTTTGCCGACACGTCATCGCCAGCTTCATTTGTAATCACTTTTTCATACCTCTTCTGATTTCAGAAAGACCCCACGGTGCCCTCTCCTCCTTTTTATTCTCTTCTTCATGACTGACAACTCGTTGTTAATTATTCAGGCGGGGGAAGGAGAGCTAAGTTGTTCACTTGTTAAATGGCTAATTGAAGCAAACTGGTTCTCTCATTCGATCGGTGTAAACGCTCATTAACGCAGACAAGTTCTCATTTGGGTTGCGGAGGGAAGGAGAACTCTTTTTCCTTCTCCTCCTCCCTATTCGAATTTTCGGGCGAAAAGATGAAAACTGTTGCACGGAGCCGATGAGTTCAATATTAACAACGACAATTATTAAGAGCATACGCTTCCCTTTTCTCAGTTTATTTGCTCGCGAACTATGTACCGACAGATCTACTTTTAATGGAGTTGTAGAAGCAGAAAATGTTTGTTTGCCTTCTTCCAATTAAGAGCGACAATTTTTCAACCAACATGGTAAACGCCATTTCATTAGAGTTGAGTGCAGTTTGATTTCGACCGAACTTTTAAAAATTCAGTCAATAAATTTCACATGCAAAAACTCTAGTGTAAAAATTTCAATCTTTAAACTATTTTTATCGACCGATTCTCTTTAATTTATTTTATTTAAAAACTTTTTACTCTCTATTCAAATACGAAAAAAATCGTTTAAGTTCAAATATTTAATAGTTTATTTAGAAAAAAATAATCGATTTTATAAACTCACCATTAGCGAGCCATTTTTTATTGATCACAGCAGTTATGACGTAACTAAGATTGAGATCGATGCTTCGCCTTCATCTCTAATGTTTCTCTATAAAATGAATAGATTTCAATGAAACGAGGGTTTAAGTGAATTAACAAAAACACTGATCTCATGGAAGATAAGACAATGAAGTCACGTGTGGGAACTTCGCTTTAGAGCCAATGGATTTGAATATCTCCTTTATAGATAAATAACCATATCGATGCAAGTGACATTTTTTAAAAGATCATGCAGATCTGTAAAAATCTGACCAGCTTTGATTTCAAGCAGGGTTTGAAGGAGCAACGTGGAGAAGCCCATTATTTTAGTATCGGAGTCGGCCTTATTTCTTGTAGAGAGGGTGACTTGACAGTAACTATATTACAGTGCATACTCACTACATGCTCCTTCAGTGAACAACTGCATCTTGTGCTTAGAACTTTGGTTAATATGGTCTTTAAGCTAATTTCGATAGGGTGTGGTAGCTGTCATCGTTTGTGTAATAAATTTAGGAAAACAGTTAACTGATATAGCAAATAATTTCATATTTTATATTTTTAATATTTTAGATATTAAAAAACGTCCATTTAAATCCACGACAGTTAGAGGATAATTAATTTGGAAGGATAGATCAAAGCCACTATCTTAAGTGGTTTCTAATTGGCCCACAATTCTGCGACGATTCGTCGACGACAGGTTCCATCGAAAATTTAGTTTTGAACATTTATGATGTCATCTCTACATATTGCTGAAATTTTCAACATAGTGAAATGCTTTTTCTCGACATGGTTAATTGTATCCCATCAATTCCTTCCATTTCTGTAATTTAAAATAATTTGTAAAAATAAAATAGTTTAAAATAAAAGGCATACATTTGCAAAGAAAAATTTAATTTACTTATTTTTGAAATTTGTTATTTTAATAGTATTTAAATAATAAGAATAAATGTTAACTGTATCAAACCATCGTCAATTAGGTTTGAGCTTCACTACATCCTCGAAGTAGTGTACAAGCGTGTACAGTTGTGTCAAAAGAATACCGTTAAGATGATAGGAGATTAGAAAATATTTCAGTTATAAAATTTAATTTTTTGTAAATTTGCAACAATACTAATAGCTTTATGTGACTAATTTAATATTGCATATATTTAAGTGATGGATTATGTTGGATTTAACATGAGTGCAAACAGCTACCATTTTAAAATAAAATGAAGAATAAAAATATCTAAAGAATAGAGGAAAGTGGCTAAAAGCGGAGCCCGTGCCTGAAGAGGCTCTCCTCAATTTCTGCTCTGTACGATGCTGGAGCATAGTGAAAGGTTGAGATAGTTTATGCCTATTGGAGAACCAGCGTCCAAGCTGTTAACTCAATCTGTTCTTTTTCAATGAATACATGTTTTTTGTGAATATCGAAACTTTTTATGCTCCTCATCACGTGTTTTGTGCCAGGATTTTCTAAGGAAGTGATTCAATTGATTTAATAAGGATCTACTTATTCCTTATTATAATAGCAACATATTAGTGTGTAAGTTTGAAATAGTCAACATGCATGGATATTGAAAAATGTTAATTCAACGGGTGACACAATTATTTTGATAGATGAAGTGGTCCTAACCCGGGCCTCCACACACTGTTCCTAAGTGGTCTCTATATTTTACGATTACTCATTCTCATCTTCTTAGAATTCTGTTGTAGGACCCAAGATTTACACTGCAAAGACTTTCTAAAGAAAAATATGCCTTTATTTATTTATTTTTTGTTTATCTAAGATGCCTTTGAAGTAAATGAACACCTGATATTTCATTAAAAAATTTTAATTTGCTATTTATGATTGCTTTTATAAGAAATAAATGCTTCTCTTTCATTCAATATTATTTTCTCCTTGTAATACCCATTTCATTTCATGAAATTAGAGGGCCCGCTTTAGGAGCACTTTTTTTATAATGGTAAAAGAGTAATGTTTTGGAAAACATTTTTTAATAAAAATTGATTTATTTTATGGTGTTTTAATAGCGGAACCTATTAAGTAATTTAACTAGGTAGGTGTTCCACATTTTTTTTCTTTTTTACTTCGTAGTTTTGCCTGTCAAAAAGAAACTGGGGCCCGCTTTTGGTCACTTTCCTCTAATAATTAAATAAAAGACAAAACGTAAAACTAATTTAAAGATTGAAAATATTTTTTCAGTTACTTTGAGCTTTTTGGAAGGTTGGTTTGTTGTTACAAGTATCTGTAATCAAAGTTCGCATTTCTAAAAGTTCTATAAGAATCAAAATTTATCAGAAATATGAGTTTTCCTACTCACCAGCAGTCTTGCCAACTTAGCGGATTTTACACAAAAATTATGCAAAAATCCGCTAAAAATTACTTTGGAATAATAGAATCACAGGTTGAGTGGCATATTAAATCTACGCGACGTCCAACATTTTTTAGCTCAAAAACAATGCCCCAGAGAGAAAAATGAAAGAGGGAAATGTTGCTTAGATTTGATCGAGTTAATTACACGACCTATTGGCGAGTATGAAAACTTTTTTTTTTTTCTTTCATCAAAAACAACCCAATAGACCATGCAAATTTTCAGTCATTCTGATCAATATTTATGATGCCTATCTAGCTTTTTTATAATGTGAACTATAGACATCCTGTAGACAACAGCGTTTTAACTGGCAGTTTGGGACTTTTTTTTTTTCTTTTTCTGAAGAGTCAACTGTGAATCAGTGTTGCCAACTACATTTTTGTCCCTCCTCGCCCTAATGGCCGCTGAAAAATTCAACCAGAAACAGAATTAATTCCCCAGATTTTTAATGTTATTTTGCCGAAATGCACTCA
Organism: Rhysida immarginata; assembly: GCA_023313115.1. Lineage (NCBI taxonomy): Eukaryota > Metazoa > Arthropoda > Chilopoda > Scolopendromorpha > Scolopendridae > Rhysida > Rhysida immarginata. The sequence continues at coordinate 950,123 of JAHWFO010009537.1, read as the reverse complement.
TAAATTTTTAAAAATGTAAGTAACACTGATTATTATAATAATTAAACGTTTTTTGTTTTTTTTTTTTTTAATAATTCTTACAAATCAGCACCATGTATGAAGAAGAGGATATATTTTTCTCTAATGGCTCAAGTTCTGATGTTTCTAGAGACAGATTAATCTATTTTTGAGATAGGGAGGAAGGTGCTATTACGAAAAGTCGGAGCCACTTTGTAAAGGGGTGTTTGGTGAATATTCTGGTGATTGAAAACTTTCTTCAATGAGGTTGCATCATAAAATTAATTTCGAATTTAATACACCTTGAAATAGATGATATAAATAACTTGTATATTCATTATAATTAATACTAAGTAAGTATGAATAATTAGTATTAATATAATTATTTTACAAATTATACTTTTTTTGTATTAAGTTGCATTGTGGGACGTGGACAATTTGAAACTGGAATTAAACCTAACCTTATGAATTAAATTTCTTACAGTTCTCTATGAAACGAAAAAAGTGAATACGCTGTGTAAAACTTGACTTTAAAACCGTTATCCTTTCGCTTAGATATAGTAGCTTTTGTTTCCCAAATCTTACAACGCGGACAATTGAACAAGTTCTAGGAGTGAGCAATCAATCAACATTTCCGATAGCACAATATTGAGGTGAGGAATATTTCGTGATCGGTATAGTACTCTTCGTTCAATGTGAGCGTGCGCGATGATATCCGTGTAGTTTAGAAGTAACAGCGGTTGAAACAAGCCCAGACGTTCTTTGCGTGTCGGAGTAAGAGCACATTGCGCTGTCACACTGTGCTCTAAAGATCAGCGAGTTTCTTACGAAAACGGGAGTTACAGTCATGGACTAACCGCCCTACTCTCCCGATCTTGCTCCGTCGGATCGTTTCCTCATGAAGGGAGAACGTTTTGACGACGTGGAAGCCAAACAGAACGTACAGCTCTGGCAAAAAAGTTTGTCACATTCAACTAAGCGCCCAACGTATCGGTGAGGTGACAAACATTTTTGGCCGGAGCTGGGTACCATACATACCACATGAAACTCTTTCTTACATGAAATGTTCAACAAAATGCTAACGGAAGGCATTTTGGACTCCTGTGTTCTGTCCCTGTGTGTTTCCCATGAGTAATGCAATCAATGAAGAGTTGTAGAAAATGAATTCTAACATGGAAATAAAGCGTTTCCGGACCCATGTCCATACAACATATTTTCTTCCTCTACATGTGAGGAATGTTTCCTGAACGTTTGGCCGTATCTTTTATTTACACCCTGTACATCGAAACCTGTGTACCCGTGAGAAGCTTTCGCACTGCAATTTAATTTAAACACAACACTTATTTTTATAGGTTTCAATGCTCTTCAATATTTTGCGGGGAAGCTGTCTATAAACTTTTTCGTTATTTTAAATTACGAAGTGTCTCCAGTCCCGGTACCGGTAACGAACAGAATTTTTGCTGGATCCCGGCACTGATTCCTGATTGGCCATTTTTTTTCCAGTTATTTTCGTTTCATAATTCTTGACGTACTGTCAAAGTCAAATAAATAAGCAATACCAGTTTGCTAAATTATATAAATGGCAGATAAACGGGTTCCAAGAATTATAGTATTTAGTTTTCAATTATTTTCAATATTTGAATTCAGAAACTTATTCGAGTACAAATTTCTTAGCGGGTGAACGCCGCCCACTGGCAACAAGTAAACAAGTAATTTTTTTTTTTTTTATTGGGAGGAAAGTAATTATGATAATAAAAGTGTACAAAAACGAAATAATCATATTATTTTATTGTTATTATTGAAATTATATTTTATTTACAAATCGTCTTTACAGCCTGATTATACCCAACAAAGAATGCCTATTTCTTTGCCACATTCGTTAAGGAATCATCATCAGCGTTTGTCTAACTGCAAGTCGTAAGTCGCAGGAAGAAACAAGTCGTGATTTTACGTTCACAGGTAAAAAAATTACTGATATCAGAAAGTAGCAATCAACAGTTACACCTGTGAACGTGGAATCACCAGTTAGCTATCACCGGCAAACCGTAGACGCGAAGGTAGCGGCAGAATCGCTTGACCCTTCTCCTGTCACGTTTCCATAATTTAATGAACTGCTCTTTCTTGTACTCAATTCCTTTCTCCAATTCTTTGAGGGATGTGAATTCTTGGCCCAGCAGCCAACGAATGATTTTGTATCTGTTTTCCTTATCGGCAAGTTGGCAACGCGATGATGATGGCCGATCAGGTGACTGAACTGGCCAATCAGGAGTCAGTGCCGGGATCCAGCAAAAATTCTGTTCGTTACCGGTACCGGGACTGGAGACACGTCGTTTAAATTAACTGCAATTTTTACTGAAATAACTTGTTTTAACGTATTGTGTGTATTATGGCAGAAGCATGTCCAAAAATCTTTTGTTTGATACCTCAATCATCGCTGTGCGTTTTGTATGTGCACAGAAAAAGGGGTATTGACATGAGAAATAATATACCCTATGTTTCAAAAGTTCCCGAACTGCCCCTTCTGTAAGTAGGGAAAGTCTAACCTATGACAGCAGGAGTAATGTTCGGCCAACCACTAAAATAAACAATGTGCGGAAATAAATTACATAAAATCAGTTTTTACATAGTGGGAAAATTTCTCAAATATATTTATTTTATTTTTACATTCCCAAAGGAAACGGTACATGTAGGTTACACCAAAGGAGAACCATCTCTGCTTGCTCTTGCATACTGCATTTCATTTTTTGCTTTCACTCAATACACGCTTTTTAAACTGTTACTGTACCGGTATAAGCTTAATATCGTATACCGTAGGTTTTATAAATAAAACATCTAGTATTTTTTTACTTTAACCTTTTATTTCACTCTCGTATTCGCGTACTTGCATTTATGTAAAATAAATAGCAGGATTCGTAACGACTGGGAGTATCCATTAATTGAAAAATAAAAAAGGTTGAGAGACAGTGGCTCCTGTTTACCAGACCTTCAGCATACCTGCACAACAGTACGTTATGCAGGGAAAGTCATCTCCTGCGTTCGGGAACTTTTGAAACACACGGTATAAAGGATTTAGTTGTGAATTTAGAAAAAGTTTTCTTTTATTTGGGTCCGAGATACTTTTGTATATTTCAATTGCTTCTAAAATGGGGGTATTCTTAGGATTTGTGGAATATTTTAGGATTTGTGCAGAGTCTTCTATTTTACAGATGACCTTCTGATAATAACTGTTCTGCAAAGTTCGACTGCTTATCTTGTCTTCGGTATGTTGTAACGTGTTCACTGTATCTGATGGCTCTGTTTCGAATATAAAACTTTTTTCAAATTTGCATTCAAGATGGCATACTCCACTTGAATCAAAGCCACTGGGGCGAGAGAACTTGTTGAATAAACTTGGCATGGAGATACAGAGGGTTGATTCAGATAAAATGAGACGCTTTGCAGTTCTGTTACGATGGTGTAATACCATGGCGCCACCATCGGTTGTGTTCGATGTGAGAGCCACGTTGTTGGACTATCGCCCGGCACCGTAATTTCCAATGAAGTAGGCCGAGTTTGAGGGACTCCATGGGAAGTTCGTTCCACACCTGCTGACACACTTTCCATAGCCCATCAACGGTTCTTGGTCGGCGACTTCAGAGCCGTCGTTTCAGGAGACCAAAACCACAGAAATCCATCGGTGATGCGTCAGGAGATTTTACAGGCACATGAGAGAAGGGAATAACTCGTATGCCCGTCTCCTGTTCCATCTTCCTGTAGTAAGCCACAGATGACGTCGCTCCAGCCCAAGATTGTCATGAATTATTCTGGAGACTGTTGCCTGTGAAATACCTTTCCTTTGGGCTAGACTTCTCTGTTTGGGGGATTTTCTTTCAGCACTTCAGACCGGATTTCTCGAACCACCTAAGCTGGGCGTGTTGGCTGGGGGTTGTTTCTGGTCTGCTTCTCTGCTCGTCCACGTTCATTAGATGGTCGCAATTTGTTCTTTTTGATTATTCGACCCACAGTAGCTTTGGATACCACAATACCATTTCGTTTGCATAATTCCACAATGCACGAAAGACTGAAGTTAGCGTCGGAAAGGCCAAACATATACCCTTCCCAAAAAGCTGTGATTTTGGAAGCCATGTTTCAGCACGAAATGCCTCAAGTAACAACAACAAGTGTATACAAAGCTAATCCCCATGAATAGTGGACGAGTCATGCAAATCACATTCCGTCAAGGTCATACGCGGCGTTTAAAGTCGTCTCATTTTATCTGAATCAACCCTCCGTACATTGCGAAAGGAGATAATGAGGTTGGAGGAGGCGAATAGGTTGACTAGTGGATATATTATACAATCAGATAAGTTGAATGACACTCATTTCTTTAATGGGGCAGGTGAGGGTGGCATAGAAAGATTGAATTGGGATCTGTTGCGTAAGAGACGGGTGATTCAGGACTCGGGGTAATCATTTATGTGGGCGAGGTATCGGTTTATGTTGAGTTCGTTGTTGCGTGCTGACCGGCTAAGGGGAAGTCTCAGTGCACGGTCTATCATGAACCGAAATGCAGCAATTTTGTGGGGCTGGCGATGGGAAGAAGTGACGTGGATAAAGTTGAAAGTGAATAAAGTTGGCTTGTGGCATATATACTGAAGGCGAAGCAGTTGAGATAAGGAGATCTAGGAAGGGGATGGAATTGTTGTGTTTGTTTGGGTTGAAGGAGTTGAAGAGTGTTAGGATGTCATCGGAATTCGTGGTGCGATGATCATAGTTTATATTTGTCTTGTAAGTTAAATTTGTTAATTATTAATTTCAATATTTGATATTACTCATACTACTATTTTCACTTTGTAGTTAGTTAGTTCCATTTTCACAGTATTATCTTATCGTTTTATTTTAACTATACCTCGAAAATAATGACAGATACATATATGATATCCAGAAAATCAAAAGAGTTTTTTTTTTAATTTTCTCCAACTCTGTGATTTCTTTTAAAGTAAAGCAAATCGATTCTAACTCGCTGCCTGGAAATTAAAAAGCACAACCCTGCTTTTCATTAGAGCAAATGCAACTGTTTGAAAATAAAAATCATATTTGCATGGATATTTTCATTTTATCAAAGTTTGAAAATAAAAATTTATCAAAATTTGCCAATCTCCACGAACGAAAGTCATATACTCATTTGAGTTATTACGTATTTATTAAAATATCCATGCAAAAAATATCCATGTTTTCTTCGTAATTTATTCTGGGAAAAGCGAATTTTTATTAAAATTTCATGTACGTATCTCAAGTTATTTTTGTTCATTACTGGTTTCACTTCTGTTGTCACCTAAGTTTTGCTGAGTGTAACCTAATAGATCACAGCCAAAATTTTTATTCTTGGAAATCTTAGTCATTTTATCCAATTAGAAATTTTATTTCAAATTCTAGAGTGTTCTCTGCAAAAGCCCATGGTTGGAGAACTGATCTTCAGCGGGTTCTCGAACTTCATCTCTGCGAGAAGCCCTGCGCATACCCAAAGAAGGGAAGAGTCGGGGGCTTTAGCCCCTATAAAAAAATTCCTCCCAAGAGTCTTACTTCCTCCTCCCACGAAAGAACGTTAATTTCCTCCCGAATAGCATTAATCTTGGGAAAGCGACAGGGCTTAGCCCTTTCCAAGAGAGCTCAGCCATTCCCAAGAGAAAATCCCGAGTGTACACCTCTAGAAGCAGATTGGTTGTGGAGTCTTAAACCTTGGTTAATTCTAGATTTGTTTAAGACATGCTAGATTTATCCATGAACAGCTTTAGCAACTACGGGAACTTAGTAAATATATCTATTTCTCATTTTAGAGTGAAAATATTACCATGCTTTTCATCAGCACTATATTTTAGAGTTTCGCATTTTAGAGACAAAATCACATATGTTCAATTGCAGAAATTAGTAAACATTTCATCAGAAAAAAATGAAAAAACCGCAATTCCACAAAAAAATATTTTACTCCAGGTATGTACATTCCGGGGACCAAGCTTCCTTCATCAGAGTGATGATTCAGAATGAAAAGGGGGGAAAAAACTAAACATTTCATATTTATTGATGAAAAATAAGAAATTCGACAGCCTGTATTCGAACCAGGAACCTTCGGCTAGGTAACTGGTCTAACCAAGCTCAAAGGACTTGTAAATAGCGTAATGCTTTCCTCATTGGCGCAATTGGTTAGCGCGTCGGCGGCATGAGCCAAAGATTCCTGGTCCGAATTCGGGCTGTGGAGTTTTCTTTCCCATCCTGAGCTATTTCATATTTATTGGTGCCGTGAAAAAATCCCCGAGGGTCCAAAAGAAAATTTATTTGATGCACTAAATTCGAGCGGCACTCACTAATGCCATGATGTGCTCCCAAATTAATGTCATCTCTCGGTGCTCAAAGAAACTTCACGTTAATTTCTAGAGGTTAACATATAGGAGAAATAAGATAAAGCACGCAAAGCCCTTACTTTCTCTTTATGCCATTCCTCGCAATAACAGTTCCTCTTATGGAGAATTATATTCCTGAAAATGCTAAATTACACCGCCTTTGTATTGTAAATAGCGCCGCTTCCTTCTCATCCGTCCCCAAATCGCAGTTGGCTATTTCGCCTCGATGCACATGGGCGAAAATGACAATCTAGCCGGAAAAAAATCATTTTGCGTACTTTTAATTTTAGACTTTTTTCGTGGAAATGTCTTTATTAGTAACCGATGTTACTTTATCGTACAAACAAAATGTCATTCCAACTCATTAGCGTTTTAGAATACCGAATTATACATATTTACCACATGGCTATACTGAGTTATATCGTCACAAAATAATCGAAAACATTGTAAAAAACAGTGTCCTCATCATTTTGAGCTGATAAGTAATAGTTGTTTACATACGCATGTAATACATCCATGTGAGAACTGGCAGTTTACACAGACTTTTAAAATCCGTGTCAAGAGGTGTCACAATAAAATCAACTGCTCTGAGTAGAGTGTGTTGTACACATCAGACTGTGTTAAAACCATAATGCGGTAAAGTGCGGAAAAAACTTTATTACATTTTTTGTACAATGATGTAGGCCACCGAAATTACTCAATGAGAAATTACTCACTGAGAACTCTGTGACGTGCTCCTGGATAAAACAGAGACAAAACTCGCGCTACCATCGTTTGTCATCAGGAAATAAGTTTGGAGTATTGTTCTGAAGACATTCTTGTGAGTGTGAGTAAAAGAGTTCAAACTTACATGTAAATTCTCTTTATTACTACATCTAGTATCGTTTGCATTATTGATCATTGATCATATCAATTATTGAATTAAGAACCATTTTTAAATTATCAGTTTATACGTATTGCAGGTTACATGTTTCGGGGAAAGTTCTGATATTAGAAAGGAAATGCTGTATTGGTATGTGACTGATATTTGCATCACCCTATACATACGCATAATACTGTGTAGTGTTACTTAAAAAGTATGTATATGTAAATGTACTTAAACATACATCCTCTGCTCAAGAATTACACGAAAAATATTTTTTTCCGGCTAGATTGTCATTTTCGCCCACTGTGCGATGCTGGCATCGATAATCGCTCACTACGCAAGCGAATGCGCTTCGCTATCTTATTTCTTCTCTATGATGGACATTCGTAATTATCATTGTTACGGTTATTAAAAACAAAGTCACGTGCAATGCACTTTTTTTAGTTGTAAATCTTTTATCTCATTACTTGTGATATTTTTGTCACTATCCAAAACTGTTGCGATGAACCAACTTTGCCGTACGATTATCATTTTACAGCCAAGTTTTTAGTTTACATACGAGTAGGTTTATTATTATGAGGGTCCAAAACGCCGCATCTGTTAATGCAATGCAATCTTCCAATAAGCTGACCATTAACTAAGCAGAGCATATCGAGGAGGAAGGGAAGCACTGATCACTTGGCACTGAAGCTGGACAATAAAGTTGGATATTGTTCTCAAAATACATTGCTAAGATGTGAAGGTATTTCAGAAACTCTGTGACCACTGAAGCCATGCTGATAAATGCTTTTAGTTTCTAGATGAGGCAACATACCTAGTTAATTAGGCAGAAACGTAATACTGAGCCTGAGTGGCCCAAGAACAGAATGATTTTTGGTGCACTGATGCTTAAAGATGTTACTATATCTTTTGCTAACACCTCACTTAGTTCAATTCAAGACACATTTAATTCAATTTTAGAAAAACTCCTATTCTGGAACACAACCAATCATCTGTCCCTTAATCTAGATAAAACCTTATATATAATATTCCATCAAAACAATAAAAAATTTGATTCCAGCAAATTCTTTCTACTTTACAATTCTAAGCAGATTACTCAGTCTAATTCTTTCAAATATTTGGGCATATATTTAACTCATAATCTTTCCTGGGATACCCATATTAACGCCCTTGCCCGCACACTAAATCAACGCTTAGGCCTTTTCTCCCGCCTTCATTTTCTTCCCCCAAAAATTCTCCTTCTTCTTTACAACACCATGATTCACTCCTCACTATCTTATGGTATCCTATTTTGGGGTGCAACCACTAAACTTAACATTCTACGCCTATTTAGATTACAAAAATGGTTCGTCCGCATTTTACTCAAACTTCATAAGCCAGCCCCAGTTTCTCACCTTTTCAAAATTTTAGGAATATCTCCAATATATCAACTATACCCCATAAACCTAGCAATTTTCATTTTTAAATCGCTCAACAATAATATTGTAACCTCCCTTCCGCATTCACCGTTTATAACAAACAATGCCCCTCCCTACAACACCCGCCAAGCTGACTCTGTCCAAAAGCCATTCATAAAGCACAACTATCAACTTAAATGTGTTTCCATTTCAGGCAGAAAACTTTGGTCCTCCATACCCTTAAGCCTCCGCATCCTAACGAATTTCACAACTTTTAAATCTCGCATAAAGAATCATTTCTCCACTCTCAACAATAATTAACTAATTTCCTATCACACAAGATCTGTCCTCTCATATAAAATTATAATCACCTATTGTTGTACACTATCTCTTTATCCCCATCCTGGGACCTACCTTGTCGGCTCCTGGCCATACTGGCCCAGGATGGATGAATGTACTTTTCCATAGATTAAATAAATAAAATAAATAAATAAAAATAAAATAAATAAATAAAGCATCATAGCGATGGAAAAAACTCTTCTTATGACTAGAGGCCAGTAGCAATCCAAATAAGTGAGGAATTATCGATCGTGTGATTTAAAAATGGTTAGTTAGTAACTGAAGGTAACTGCAGCAAATGACAGAAAATAGGGAAAATGGAATGCTTAATCTTCTCGCCAGAAAATTCCATAAATGCACTTCTTTCTTGAGTAAACCAAAACCATATGAGAATGAAAATAATGCCCCCATGCCAATAACAAAACAGTTAAGTCTAGCTCGAGTGCACTACTAGTTATTAAATCGAGAGCCATCCTTCGGGAATCAATTAAGTAAAGAATACTTATTTGAAATTTAATTAAACTTCTGGAATAAGTTTAATTAATGAACTCTCTGCTTGCTTAATTAACTAGATGAGGGACTTGCAGCATATCAAAGCTAACTGTGAAATCGTCCTGAATTCCTACTTCGTAAAATAATTCTCTTAGTTTGATTATAGCACAAAGAAACTCTCCTCCTGATATTTATAATAAATTTCTATTGTTATTCTTGAATTCAATAAAAGACAGCGTCATAATGAACAATAAAGCTTGTTTCATAAGCAAAATCACTTCAAGTCCTTTTCAACTACGCTCTTAAGTTTACTCCAATAGCAGTGGGGCCTCTCGAGTAGTACGAGAGGAGCTCTTTTCAACAAACTCCGAATAGCTAATAACAATCGCAGCAGAAAGGCAGCGATAACAACGTTAATTCAAAAAAGTGAAGTGCATGGAAGGTCGAATCTGGAAGATCGCCACTGCCCTCCTTCCCAATGAGGGAAATTAATTAGCTTACTTGAAATTAATTAATTATGAAGCAAAAATTCATTAAACTTTAAACTTATGCGGCTATTGTTGGCAGGTAATAAAATAATGAAGGAGAGTGGTTTGGTTATTTAACTTCGTGTACTGACCATACAGGAGTAAGGTACACACAAAATGATTCCAAAATGACTCCTGTAAGACAATCGTTGTAGATAACAGGTCCCACCAAGATGCCATTCCATAGTCCACACCACAGCTTGTGCACTGAAATTTCATTTCGTTGTAGTGGGTTTATTATTACGCTTATTTTTAATCTTTTTTTTTGTGTTAAAGGGCAAATGACACCAAAACGGAAGTTGGTTTCATATAGTTTTGGATATTTTACTGATACTAAATTTCAATTTTATTCTTTTTTCTTTCATTTTTACTAAGAAATCAATTTAAAGGCCACTTCCGGTAATATAAATTCATTTTGAATTTTGTCAAAAATTCCCGGAAGAGCGTTGCTTATGACGTCAGCTTAACCAAACCGAGGCCGACAAGATTTACACGCCGTGGCGTGATTCACAGGCACAGGCCCGACGAGATTTACAGGTTCTCCTGTAAATCTAGAGCTTCTCCTCCATTTGTCCACTATCATGAGAAACAGAACTGCAAGCACATTTGCCACGGTTCCATTTCATCCAATGGTTTACTCTTCTAAATTTCATCAAAGTTTCTTGCTCTTCTTCCTCTGACAAATGATCTACTATCCAAATGTTAAAAACTTTATTATTGTCGCAAATAAACTTCTGCTTAACACCGCATTCAAAAATCTCAATGTATTGCTCCTTCGTCCAATCATCATCCTTCACCAAAATCCTCCCCTACCCTGCCCCTTTGGTTATTCATGAACCAGATCCCTGCTGCTCTTCTTGTCTCTAGCCTTAGTGGTTTGCAAATCCTTAATGAATGTTGGAAAAGAGAAACTACTTGCTTTTTCAATTTCAACATTTGTTTTTCCGGAAAAACCTAATTTTTTCCCACAATGGAATTTTTTTGCCTGATGAAGGGAAATATTTTGCATCTATTGATAAAAGAAATATGTATCTAGTGTTTGTATACATGTATATTCAGAGCTAATTCCAAAAAAAGAAGAAAATTTCAACCAGTTGGCTGAGCTAGCCTAGCATTATCAATTTATTATCAATTATTACAATATCTAAATTAGTGGCTATTAAGAAAATTGTGCTAAAAATGAGATAATAATAGCTAAATTACTTAAATTTATTTTACTAGTTTACAATCTAATTTATTCTTATAGCTCATTCAATATTCACAACAAACGCAGAACGAGATTTCTAAGAAGGGGGTGGAGACTGAAACCCGTTAGCAAAATTGAAGAAAAGCTCTGCAATTTCCTCTTTGATTCCAAGATTAGAGTTTGAATTTCGTTACTAAGCACCCTAAAGTACGCCATCATCGAGAAGGGAGTTTCTTGCTCATAATAATCACTCCCTTATCCGCCTCCTACAGAGACATTTTATTGTCAACTTCTTTTTTTTGAGTGGATGGGAAATCTGTTCGAAAGTCTTCTTTAATAAGATTCTCTTCTAAAATATTCTCGAGTTGTTCAATACGAACTCAGTACCCAATTGGATTTGTTGAATCCATTCCCAGACAATTTGTATAAAAGAAATAACAAATTTCAAACTAAATATTAAAATTTAAGAGCTTTAAATTAATTAATGTTTTGTTGGATTTGGATCAAAATATGAATATTAAAAATTTTAGAGTTTCCCGAAAAGTCGATGAAAGTTTTATTCACCGACGAGACTTTTATTCACCGCTCTTTCTATCTCATTACACAAATTTTCATTATTAATATTCGATAATCTTAAACTATATATATCTCACTTTTCAAACTGAACGCTACCTTCTGAAGGTAAATTATTTCATTAGATATCTTTTCATTTGTTGCCTAAGTTTCAGTTTCTTCACTTAATGATGAAAAATAGGAAAGAAAATTCCGCAGCCTGGATTTGAACCAGGAACCTTTGGCCAAGGGTTAGGTAATTTTCATCATTAATTTGAACAACTGAGGTTGGCGTACAATAAAACCCTCACTGAACATCTTATGATTTATTCTTCACTTTGTGATTTCTGCTGTGAAGAAACCCAGTTTGACCAATCGTTAAAGCACCTTGTAATTTGCTCTGCAAGAATATTCAGACAATCATTATCAGAAGAACACTTAATTTTACTGCACATTGTACCCACTATTCAATTCCCAATAGAAATTTGCATAGCACAGTCAGAGTTATACAAAATGATGGACCATATTTCAAATTCAAATGGTTGGTTGGTTGGTTGGTTCGTTAGATTTTTGGTCTCGCCTAGACCAAACATATGACGATTTATCTTTCACAAATCCAGGACATTTTCTCAATGCTGATATCTTTTAAAAACATTACTGCTAGGAGTTTCACTTAATGAAAAGATAGTAAGGTCCACTTTTTTGACAAGTAAAAATGGAGTGTAGCGTCAATAGTTATTAGGTACAAACGGAAGACGAATCTCTTTCGCCTTCCTAGTAGGATAATTATGATAATCAAAGTTAAAGTTTAATTAATATTATTTTGTTATGAATTAATTTATGTAAAAAACAAACCGATTGTATGAAGATCGCAGTATTCAAAAATTGGTATCGATGAAATAAATGTGTAATTGGTGGTTTATGCGGAACATTTAATATCAAATGTTTTTATCAGCCTCTTCCATTAGGTTGTGACTAACTTGAATTCGCCCGATTTGAGAACGTGCGAAGCGAATGGTGAACAAGTGCATCATGGGAAGCAGCCGTATTTCGAGGTTGTTATTTTCGTTTCCCGTAGTCAACATCGCGAATTAGTCGGTGGGGCATCATATCTTTGTCTTTATTTTTACTGTAGGTGTAAAAGTGTTGTGTTTGTGTGTGAACAACCGCAGTATACAGCGATCGGGAGAATTTGAGTCTCCAACGACTGGCAGACATTCTAGCATGTTTTGTAGTAGTTGCACCTAGAAATTACTGTAATATTAACTTTTATATTCAAACAATAAATTATTGAAATTGGGAATACGGAAGGTGTTTAAATCTGTTTTAAGATTGATTCAAACACGTTTAATAACAACTAAGCTTGTTTTAGAAGCTGAATTTCAACTATTTTCAACAACAAAGTCGACGAGTAACAGTTCAAAACTTATTACACAACTAATTATCATTTGAAAGAATCAGCTTTCGGCTTGTCTACGATCATCGAGTACTCAAGACTTTTCATATATACCCGACTTTTTTATGGTAACGTTTTTTTATTTTATAGATATTGGCAAACAATCGTAAATAATTTTAAATAATTTGCCTTTCTATAGAATGTTTTAACAATGTAATGTTACTTCCAACCCGATTCACATAATGCTACGTATGAACTATAAACTGTACAAAAACACGGTCATTGATAACACCTCATTTATACTATAGGGTGGGCCAAAAGTCTGTTACCATCCATACAATTACAAAACGAGTGGAGATACAACAAATCTGTTGCAGGCAACATAATAGGAAGTTAGGTAGGGGCTAAACTACCTTTGCAGTCAAATTTGACCTTTGACCTTGCAGTCGTTATAGGTGGAGAAAATTTCCAATTGTGTAGTTGTACAGCCCAAAAACGCTGATTTTAACAAAAAAAGAGATTAAAAAAAAAAAGAGATTAAAAATAAGCGTAAAAATTAAGTTTGACACCACCATTGTTTATCCCCTACCTAATTTACTATATGTTGCCTGCAACAAATTTGTTGTATTTCCACTAGTTTTGAAATTGTATGGGTGGTAGCAGACTTTTTTTATCTTTACGGTTTTGTATGTAGTTTATTTGTCCTTTTTTTAATCTATCCTGTCCTATTTATTCTCATTTCTTGTATTCTTCTGATCCTAATTATTAATCAATGGGCTTTTTAGCTTGTTGCTTGCAAACTTAAATAAATAAATAAATAAATATTTGAAATACAATTCAAGTGTTTAAGACATGAAGAAAAGACTGCTCATGTAAAATTTGGCTTCATTTTTTTTTAATAATTAAGTTCCCCATATTAACGTTGAAAGAAAGAAGAAAACAAAAAATAAAGGACGAGGATTAAGAAAAGGCACGCAAGTTTCTTGAGGCATCAGTATGGAAATGGTTCAAGCAAAGATTCTATAAAGGATACTTTAAATATTTTCTCCCATTTCAACATGTAAAATTCTTTTTCCAATATTGAATAAAAAGAATACTTAAAAAATAATAAATTAAATATTAAAAAAGTTTATTATGAGTGAATTTAAAAATTTATTACAAGAATCTCCTCCCTCCCTAAACATAAGGAATAAGAATGGCCCATACGAAAAAAATATAATCTACAATAAAAATGTTTAGGGAGGGAGGAGATTCTTGTAATAAATTTTTATATTTAGAGAGGTGGAAACTTTTTTAATATTTAATTTATTATTTTTTAAGTATTCTTTTTATTCAATATTGGAAAAAGAATTTTACATGTTGAAATGGGAGAAAATATTTAAAGTATTTACATAATTTTAACCCAATGTTAGAAAATGTGAATAATTCTATAAAGGAATTGTCTTTATTAGTACTACAGTTGGTTAGTAATAAAGCTAATCCAGGGTTTTCTCTGTTTCAATATCACTTATAATTAAGGAATTAGCTCCCATTCTTAATGTTTTAAGAGATTTAAAATGACTTCTGCATATGCTCCGAGCTTTGTTGCGCCAGAAGATACGCAATTAGTAGTAACCGTTTAAGCACAACAAATTAGAATAATATATTGAAAGAGCAAAGCTTATATATAGAGAATTGTTATGGGATCATTAAATTGCAACAGCGATGAACTTGAACGGCTAATTACAAATCTATAATCTTCACGCTTTCTTTTTTTTTTCTTTTTAATATAAAGTGTTTGCAATTTTTCCCTTGTTTAGAATAGAGAAGTTGAACGTCTTATCGACTTTGCTGTAGGAGGGGATGAGGGAAGTTTATTAAGTTAGTTTACTTACTCTGTTTTTATCATCGAAGGTAAATAAAATAGGCTGTTTTTTTTCGTCCTATGGAGAACAGGATTTTCGGAGGGAACTGTTTATCGCCATTTCCAAACGATGGGCGTCTTTCGCATTGAATGCATTTGCCTATAAATGATTCACCTTAAAGGGCCCTTTTGCCGGCACATTTTAAGGGTTCCAGATGAGACGACCGGGGTTCCTGAAGAAACGATATTTCTCCCAGAATACAGCTTTGAACGTCGAGTTTTCATTTCTTGTTATCGTACTTTCTCCATCTCCACATCATAATGTCTCTTTGGAGTCAGTAAGTTCTCGAATGTTCTCCTTTACTTTTGTCTTTTACAGGAATCTCAGAATTAAATCTAGCATTTCAAAAATTACAAATACACTTAATTTATATTCAAAACGAGTCTAATCTTTAATTAAATGATATTAAGTGAATTCCATCAAGAATTTACATTTTTCCCTCTTAAATTCCTGATTACCTTAAATTGAAATTCCTTATTCCCGGTAGAAAATGCTTTGTGATATAATGTTCCTCCCACCTTTAGAACTGAATGGATTTAGCCAGAAATATGCTCGCCAAGACTTTTTTTTTTTCTTTTACAGCGAACTTAGTGCAATCGAGTAACACTATAAACGCAAAGTTTCAACTTTCAGAAGGCCAAGCACTCTTATGTAAACATATATAGTAAATGAACCATTTGTTTTTTTTTTTTCCTTGTCTTCATTTCGGTGGAACGAAAATACATGTATATTTGGCTTTGAGTGTGGCCATGTTTATTTCCGCGTATTTCAGTCGAGTACGTGTTATAAATTTGGCTTCTGCTCTGTTTACTATAATAATTTAATTAATGGTTATGTGAATTATCAATTCAATTAAGCGTCTACGTTTCGGTAGGATGCTATTTGCATAAATCATCGGCAGAGGCGTTGCGAATTGAGCAGACGAGAATGGTTCAGCGGCTCTTTTGAGTCAATTCAGGTGGAAACGGTGCAAAACGCTTTAACCGATGTGGCGGGCGAAAACATTTTACCAAATATAAGCCCTACAATTACTATGTAAATTCGGATTGTTTTTTGAGATCGTAAACGGTGCGAGACGAATGGGAATTTTTAATCCCTAATGTTAGCAGATTGTTCATAGAAAATCATTGTTTCGTGTTGTTTTTATCAGTCCTTGGAATTACGGTTTCAAAGCGTAGAGCAGGAATTTGCTTGAAATTTTCTTCACGTTTGCTCCTTTGCTTTCTTAGCTTTTACAGTAGATATCCACTATTGATGTTAACGCCGATTTTAAAGACTGAGTTATGATCAGTGTATTGGCATCTATTTAGTGATCTAGATGAATTATGCTCAGTCGAGTGATCTGATCAAGTTGCCTTCAGTTGTTTACACACTTCGTGAAGGATGCCAGTGGATTCAACAAGAGAATATGAAAACAACTTTTCTAAATATTTATTCTATGTCAGTTCAGAAATCATCTCATTGTATACGAGTATAACGTGATTTTGCTTTTCAAATTTGAAATTAAAATGTTATCGATCAGAAAATGAGCCCAATCAAATATAGTGAAAAGACAACAGAATTTTCCCCTTTCTAATGTTGTGACAAGATGATTTATTACGTCAATATTTAATCCATGAGATTATACTAATGAATCTGTGGGCGTCATTTTACGATAACTAACATCTTATAATTAATTTGATTAGGAAATGTCAAATTGAACCTTTGCAATTTACGGAACTATATCTCAAATTTTCAGGAAAAAATATGCATAGCAATTCTACTCTGAAAATAGTATACCGTAACTGTATCTATACGTTTATTAAAAGACATACGGCAAAAATTGTCCTTTGATGATTTTCGGAATGCCGCTTTGTTCGAAGATACACTGCGAAAAAGGTTTTTCGACAAAAACAATCTTTTATTACTAATCTTCTATCTATATAAAGAAGGATGTTTGTGGGTCTGTGCGTCTGTGGGTCTGTGGATCTGTGGGTACGTTTTTTATACAAATCTACAGTTTTATTCCGATCTTGATAAAA
>JAHWFO010009537.1:912210-933060 GCA_023313115.1 Rhysida immarginata | reverse complement strand
TTGTGCAAGTGTAATTATCCCGGGCAACGCCGGGTACCTCTTCTAGTATACCTATAAAACTTCTTGATCTACAATAACGACTGACAATGACTACCACCAACTAGGTAGGATGCATGAACCCAATCTTTTCCTCATTGACTACCGAACTCTTTCAAAAACACCAAGGTTGTTTCTTATTGCATTACAACCATCAACTATCCGATTTCTCGATCTTTTTTATTGAGAAAACTATCAGTTTAATCCACGGGTAAACTGATAGTGCAATTTCGATATCTACACTAAACTGGTGTGAGTGCAAAGCACATCCGTTTTTAGTAATTTAAATTAATTAAAAGATATCAGTATTGTTTTTTTTTTCGAAAAACCTTTATCGCCTTGTATCTTCGAAACAAAGCGGCATTCCGAAAATCATCAAAAGACAAAACACTCTTACAGCTTTTTGCAATTGGTAAAATAACCCAAAGAATCACCCCCTTGAAGTTTAGCCGTGCGTTTAGTAAAGACCCTGTATAAAACTCGTGTATTTATCTTGATTGAAGTATCCGCCAATGGGGATATTTTTGAAGATATTTTTTGCGTGATATATAAAGGCAATTTGAAAAGGTATTCCACCCAAATCCAACTTAGATCTTCGAATTTCAAAACGGTAACAGTTTGTCTTTTTTCATGTGTGGGCTGTTGATTTTGTCCCGATTGCTGTGTGGCGATGCCGTAGGTGATGGACGGGGATGAATATCAGCAGTGACTCTGTTGGTGAGTCTCCGAACGACCGACGACGAAAGGAGACGTTTATCCTATTATCAGGTGAGAGCACTCGGGTCGAAAGAAGTGACATCTGTCACGCGCTGTCTCGAGAGCTCCATTATCCCATCAGTTTTGGTCAGACTAGCCCAAACCTTCCTGCTGTAGAGAACTTCCCTCTACTTTAATACATATCCACCCCCTTGCCTTCCTTCCTCATTTTCCCCCCTTCTTCTGTCACGGTTAAAAAGAAATCCATAACTATATACACAACGGACGGAAACAATAACAAACATAGCCAAATCAATAACTCAAATGGGAGTTACTTTTAAGAAAGGAAAGAGAAATGAAAAATTCAAAACATAATACATTAAAGGATCAATAACGAAAGAGGTAATCTAAAAAATATTTTCTGCGGAATTTTCTTTCCTATTTTTCATCATTAATATAAAAAATAGTGTTTCCAAAGCACACAATGTAATTTAAAGCTAGTTCAGCCTCCTGTATTTTATAAAAGAAATTTTATAAAAATATATACCCTCATTCGTATCAATTAAGCCATTATAAGCACAAAGCACTTTCCTTGAAATACGTAAAAATTATTACAACATGAACTATATTTACTTTATACAGGGTGAATTTTAAGTCCACCGACAGGACTGGAAATGGAGTAAAAAAGGTCATATCAACATGCGTCCGGATATGCATTATTGCCACGATAGAGCGTCACCCCACTTCTGCATTATCTTCCCCAGACGTTGGATAGGACGTGAAGGCCCTGTTGAATGGCCTGCTCGATCACCGGACTTAACCCCCCCCCCCCCCCCCCCGGGGGGGGGGGGCGGGGGGGCACTGAAAAGCTATGTACAGTGTCCCGGGACGATTTACACAAGCACCGTCCATTTCCGGACACATGTTGATATGACCTTTTTTACTCCATTTCCAGTCAGGAACCACTCCCTGCAGCTTGTCGCTGTACTTAAAATTCACCCTGTATTAAGTGCTATATAACAATTTTTGTGATATTAAAGAAGCCTTCAAAGGTTAAAATGACAAAAGATTAAGAACCACTGTGTAAAAACGACCAGATTAAACGGTAACGATTCCAATCAAAGAGAAGGAAAACCCTATTACTCTGATAATGTTTAAAGAGCAATTACTAATCACTGAGTTTGGCTGGATAGAAGGGATAGAGAGCGAAATAATGCAAAGAGTGGAAATAAATCTTTTTAATCTGATTGCTTCTGTGACATCCTCAAAGAATGCTTGATTCTCAAAGGAGTTTACACGCCAGACTTGTCCTGGTTCGATTAAATTTTATTTTAATTTTAAATTCAAAAGTTTACCCAAGTAGTTTCATTAGATTACAAGGTATATTTTTACCAGAGACTGCTTACTTTTCATTGCTTTGATCACCCTGCCTATATGCAAAATTCATAACTAGGCTGCTCTAAACTTCTATTCTAAGAATAATGTACTTGTGAACATTACAGGACAATTCCTCGCCTATAGGTGATAATTATATAATTGAACTGCTCACTGCTTGAACAGAATTGGTTCTTGGCTTCAACAATTGATACTGTATGCCTATTGTGAAGGTTCCTAACCTCTTTAATTTTATTTAGTGCGACCCTCAGGCTTAAATTACTATTAAGGGCGGTTCACATTCAGCGACTTCGCGGCGTGAAGCGTTTTCCAGAATCCACGTGTTATCTAGGCGTCACAAAGCTGCGTGTGTTAAATTGCGGAGCCGTTTCATATTCAGCTGGAACGAAGCGGGGAGCTATAGGCGAACTTCCTTCCTTTCAGCCTGCGTCCCCCCCCCCCCTATCCCCGCCAGCTAGGCAAACTCCGCTCTGATTGAATGCTGGATGAGTCGTTCTTTCTCTGTTGCTTTCTAGACATCGCATATCGTTATAAGTTATAACTTATAACATGGCTTTCTTGGCATCGCGTACATGTATGTATTAATTTTTTTATTAGGAAAAATGACAGAGAACGAGACACATCTGCACAGAAAACACGCTATCGCAAATTTCAATATGGCCGACTTGACTGGCGGGAGTGGTTGGAACTCCAACCTGTTATAGAGGTCAACTCCAAAACCCGCGCCGTTGTCGCCTCTAACCCACTTTCCGCCGCGAATTCGTGAAACGGTTCCGGCAACCAAAGTCGCTGAATGTGAACCACCCTTTAGTTAATTTAAATTTAAAATGAATTTAGTCTCCTTATAATGGGGAAAATCGTGAAATAATAAAAACAAAATTAAATTAAAGTCACCAATCTTGAAGAAACTTGGGAGATGAAAGAAAACTCAAGGATGTAGTCTATTGAAGATGTTGTTGATGGTAGAAATAAAACCAGTCTATTGAGGATGTAGATGAAGTTCTTGTGCAGATGATGTTGATAGGGGAAAACGATAGTCTTGAAGTACAGATGAAATTTTGAAGGGTTGATCCAAATTTTTGGGATAAATTTCATATAAAAACGTTTTCGAGAATTTTTTTCTCATCATCAGTTGATTAAATATTTGAATGTTGAAAACAGTTGAAATAAGAATTTAACAATTGATATAAAGGTGATGAAGCTAAGTTGATTGTAATTGTTGGTTATGATTGTTGGCTATTGTATATTAGGGTGATTGTTGTTAAAAAGTAGTGTCCATTTATTGTTTATTTCTATTGATGGTTTGGCTAAATTTTTGTTATTTGTAATGATATTTATTGTTTCTTTAATTAATCTTTTTTTTATAATTTTCTTCTTTTCCAATGATTTTTGTGTTATTCCAATCTGGTGTGTGGTTTTCTTTGATCCAATGATTTACTAAATGGTTGTTTTTGTCTTTGTGGCGAAGTGCTCTTTCATGTTCTTTTAATCTTATTTCTAATTGTCGTTTAATTTGACCTGTAGATATGTTCACAATTTTTACATGGTATTTGATAAATTATATTTCTAGTGTTCCATTTTTCTTTATTATTTTGACATATTTCTTTGAAATTGATATTTGTGCTATTATTTTGATTGATTGTTGTTTTTAGGTTGGTGGTGGTTATTAATGTTTTAGTAATGTTATTTGTTATTTTTGGTATGATTTTTATGTTTGGTATTTGTTCTAATATTTTTTTCTGTTTGTGGAAAATTTTATTATTGTATTGTATTGAATATCTTTTTTGTTGTTCTTGTAGAATTGGTATAGTTTTTGTTGTATTGTTTGTAAACGCATCTATTAAAATTTTGTCTTTTAAAGTTATTGGTTATTTGTTTTTTAATAGGTTCAGTATAAGTTTTTTTAAATTTGTAGGAATATATTTCGGGGATGTAAGATTTTTTATTCTTTGTAAATATTGTTTAATAGTGTTCATTTTTTGGTGTGTGGATTGTTGTGATAAGTAATGTGGTATGTTGTTACCTTTTGTTGGTTTTTCATATATCTTAAAATCTAGATTATTTTCATTTTTTATAATGTTTATATCTAAAAATGTGATACGGTTGTTGGTCATGTTGTTGTGTGTAAATTTTAAAGGATATCGTTCTTCTAATATGTGTATTAATATTTCTATTGGTTTGTTTGTTATGACTAGGATGTCATCTACATATCTCATCCATATTTTTATGTGTTGTTTGTGTTGTGATTTGTTTAGTAAATTGTGCTCCATGTTATTTAAATAGATGTTGGAAAGGATTGGTGATAATGGGCTACCCATGGGTAAGCCTTCAATTTGTGAATAAATTTTTTCAAATAGAAACAATAAACAGAAACAATAAATATCATTACAAATAACAAAAATTTAGCCAAACCATCAATAGAAATAAACAATAAATGGACACTACTTTTTAACAACAATCACCCTAATATACAATAGCCAACAATCATAACCAACAATTACAATCAACTTAGCTTCATCACCTTTATATCAATTGTTAAATTCTTATTTCAACTGTTTTCAACATTCAAATATTTAATCAACTGATGATGAGAAAAAAATTCTCGAAAACGTTTTTATATGAAATTTATCCCAAAAATTTGGATCAACCCTTCAAAATTTCATCTGTACTGCAAGATTATCGTTTTTTCCCCTATCAACATTATCTGCACAAGAACTTCATCTACATCCTCAACAGACTGGTTTTATTTCTACCATCAACAACATCTTCAATAGACTACATCCTTGAGTTTTCTTTCATCTCCCAAGTTTCTTCAAGATTGGTGACTTTAATTTTAATTTTGTTTTTATTATTTCACGATTTTCCCCATTATAAGGAGACTAAATTCATTTTAAATTTAAATTAATCATTTAAACTCCTTAAATCAATAACCCTTTAGTTAAGCTTCTCTGATTCTCATGTGGACACATCAAGGCTCCAATAAGCAATTAAGTCTCCGGCAATTAAGCAATACATACTACCTTTTCTTCTACCTGTAGAATTCGAATGAAAAATGGCGGCGCTACCTTCTCCTTGGATCGTGATCAATCCGGGAATTCCAAGGCAAAACAGTCCAGGCTGCCATTCTCTGAGGGATCCTCCGTTCCAATGTATGGAAGGTTCCAAAGGTTCTATATCTAATGAAATTCAGAAGATGAACCAGAGATCACTTTGCCTACTCATCAAGCCGGGGAGAATACTGTTTACTCAACTATCCACAGACAAGGCCATCTTTTCTGAGGATTCCATCTTCATTCTCTTTTAGCAAAAAGAAAACAGAGCAGTTTCTTTTTGATCCTTACAATGATAATACCCAGTTTCCTTTTCATTATTATGTTTGAAAGCACTCCAAAAGAACAATCGCATATTACGCGATAATACAATGCAATAACTATTGAATCTTATAAGGACAAGTTATTATAAACAAAATCAATCAATATAAAAATTGTGATCATCTATAATTTAGGTATCACAGTGCAAATAGGCAAGCAATTATAAATGAAAACGATTTCAAATGAACATCGTAAGTCTCCATTTAATGAGGACAAAGGATTAATTTAAACCACAATTCTAACCATCAGGAATCGGTAAATTTGCTGTTCTGAAGTTTCTATTGTGGCAATGTGAATGATAGATGTAGTTGTAAAGCATTTGCAATGTATATTTCTTGTTCAAAGAATTCAGATTCAAGTCTGGAATTTACACACCCATTTCATTGTACCGTGGAAAATGAAGATGCTATTGCACAATAACGACCATAATTCAATTCTTCGATTCTACAACAAAGTGTGCGAGTTAATATAATCGATCTATTTATGTTTTCCTGGTTTGGATTAAACCGACAAGTAAACCAGTAGCGGTGGATCAATCTTGTGATAAGATGGACAAGCGACCCGTCCGGAAAAAGCACCAGCATAATGGTTCGATAATCTCCTAGAATACCTGCTAGATAATGGGAAACGTTTGCCCTCTTATCTCGATGTTCGTTTACACGACTTCTGCACTTGACCAATTCCCTACAAGGCGCTTTGCCCTAATGATGTCATGCAACATTTAACCAGATCCCCATCACGTGAAAACCGTCCTAATTCTCTTCTTCTAATCCATCATTGGCATTGGGGGTCTCAACAGTTTCCTTTTGAGACGGGGACGTCTTGTTAACCTGCTCATTGACTTACCCTCGCATTTCAACATTAAGCCTTTTCCTCTCTCTTTCCTTCACTGTTAAACGAGCCATTCGAAGCCATAAAATATATTGAGCTTGTCCTCCCCCCCTCCCCCACCCCATTCTCTCTCTTTTTTTTCTTTAACCGTAAAACGCTCTTAGAAATTTCCACGGCGTACGCGATAATAAATTGGGAAAACGCGCGGGCAAATGTATTGAGGAGAGAACGTAAGTTGACGACTCCGAAGCGATAATTTCATCCTGGATGGTTTACGGAGACGCATCACGCGCCGCCTGGGGTCATTTCTCCGCCCCTCCCCCTACCTTCCTCTTAACAACCCTTTTATCTCGTTTTTGATAGCTTCTAAGAAACATCGGCGTTTTTCTTGGACTAAACGAGAGCAAGTTCCATTACACGAGAGTAAAAGGGGGAGGACTCGTGAATAAACGAAAGCGAAAAATCTCGTGCGCTTCACTCGATGTCGATGGTTCCACCAAGCCTCCTCCTTTGTGTACATTTGCATGAAAACAAGAGCCGTCAAGGAATTTCATTGGAAACCAATTAAGGGGATCGGCAGCTCTTTAGCGGGAAGGCTTATTTTTATTTACCTTAAGCAAAATTACAAGCTGCAACTTAATTAAACTTCAACAAGTGGCTCACCTAAAGACGAACGACTATACCGACAAAAAACTCGCAACACCACTTTATTTTCTCTCGTGCATCATCATATACACGCTATTTCACGGTATTTGTTCAAATGGATTGCTATGCAGTTTGAAGTCGACAGTAAATTTTATTGATCAATCATAAAATCATAATATCATGTAAATAAATATTTGTAACGATGCAGTCAATGAACGAATTACTTTTTAATCACCAAATGATAATGCTATGCTCTGATTTTAAAGTATCTGGATTTGTTCTATTAATAAAGCATAGGGATATCAACTCAAACAATAGTGATGTCAACAAGCGAAATCCAAGAAACGCAAGCAAGCTATTTATGCTGGATTAGTGAATATGAAAGTTATGAAGGAAAGTTCAAACAAGGATAGTTCAAATGAAACAGCAGCGGTAGACCTGACGGAATGTGATATACTTGGCAAAAGCAAAACACTTTTCGGAGTAGGTATCGACACTTTAAGCTTCTATATTCGATACTATGACTCGACACTTTGAGTAAAGTACTTACTTTGAGTAAACTACCTCTCTGTTCAACGATCGCTCATCTAAGAAGAAGACGTGAAGAATAGATGGAATTCTTCTTTCTACGTGCCCGAAAGATTTCATCGAGTTGGCTGCTGTTATTTCACCGCTTCTCTAGAGAGATCAAAGAGGTCCACCTATGCTTTCAGCGACTGAATTGAACAATCTCAAAGGGATGATGTACCTTCTCAAGCCATTAGAATATGTAATCAGTCACTGAAGAGTACTTTACTATTTCAAAAGTGATGCCATTAATTACTTAACCTCAATGGAGTTACCAATGTGTGTGAAGGCAAGAGAATTGCTGCAAGAACAAATTCAACGATGTTTTGGTGCCATTGTAAAGGTTCTATTAATACGAGACAAGTCCAACAGAGACAAGTCATGAGAACCTATTAGGCACGTTTAAAAGTATGCATGACACAATGCCGTCCTCTACCACAGCGAAACCTCGTCTCAACTGAGCACGTGCCTACCGATCTCGGCGTTTACATTGCTGCCATCTACCGTCCACCGCGTCCAATATTAAGGCAGCACACCATGCAATCTGTTGCATTTGAACGATCCTAGTACCGTGGAACCAAAGTGCAGTAAGTAAAATCCCTTAACTCCTGGTAGAACGAAATGATGAGAAGCAAAGCAGCATATGTCTCAGGACTCCTAGTGAACTGTCCTTGAAGAGTTGTGTTATACAATGTCACAGAGTCCATGTTACGATGTATCTTTATTATTGTATCTGCATGTCAGGATACGAGAAATTTTAGTTTGGATAACAAAACAATAAAATAAAGCACATACTGTGGATTGAGGTTTTCACCTTTTGGTTGGATAACAAACAGATTAAGTGAACACTGCGCAGTTCTACCTAATACTCGGAAGATCATTACTGCAGAAGCCATTTTTTCAGGCTGTTATGCAAAGGCTGTTCATAAAAAAAATCCAAATAAATATTCATTTTCTCAAAATTGGAGCCGTAAGACGTTAATTTGCATATAGCGGTGGATGGGAAATGTCTGAACTTCACAATAACTTTTGTCGATCGATATAGTGCACTCGGAATGCTCTCTCTCCCGGAAAGAAATAGATGCAGAAAATTCTCTATTCTGAGCTGCAGGTCCTTATTCACTCGCACGAGAAATGAAACGACCATTAACTGTTAAGAATGGATGGATAGTCTTTGCTTACGAACTCGTTCCATGACATTTCAATTTAAATTTGAAAGCTCTCTCAGACGATCGCATATACGCTACTGAAAAGAAAAATCACAGAACAAAAATAACAGAAAATATTTCCTTTTCTATCATCATCTATTCAGATCATTAAGTCCAACAATACAGGATCCTTTATTAATATTTAAAGCTATTGGAAACGTTACTACCATGCTACTACCCTGAGGTATTAATATTTGAAAATCCTAGCGGCAGAGAGCGTCCTTATTGAATGCTAAGCCAAAGTGAAGTTAACATGGGAGTGTATGGGAATTACATCAGTTCCGCTTAAAGACACAAAAAGGACACTAAAGCATGACAGAAACATAAAAAAACAGTTACGTATCTAAATTCTATACTCGATTTCCACTGCAGTGAAGAGGCTGCATATTAAACAAGCGCACAAGTCAAAGTTTTATTGTGAAACCAATTACAAAATACAAGGAGAGTTCAGGCGTTAATGCAATATTTGTTAATATGTAGTCTTGTTACTATAGCTGAAATTGAGTCTAGAATTCAGTTACGTAACTGTCTTTTATGTTTCGGCTATGCTTAGGTGTTCTTTCTGCATCTTTAAGCGGTGATGTAACTCCCATACACTCCCATATGAACTTCACTTTGGGCTAACACAAAACACTGATGGCTAGGATTTTCAGGTATTCCTGCTCTATCAATTGCCATAAGTTTCGTTCGGCTACCTGATACTTACCAGAGAAGGTTTTCTTGTCAGATTGATAACAGATTTAAGCGGAAATTCGTATTAATCGCGTTTTAGATGATAATAAATTTTGTTCTAGTAAAATGATTCAAATACGTGGTTAAATTTAATACACTTGGTGCAGATTTAATATTATTCAGCATACTTCCTGTTGTATTCATCAAAGTTATATAACGCCATTATAGAAAGCTGGCCAAGGATTCTACTTGCCACCTGCATATTCATTAGCAGTGATTCTTCTGTGCACAAATATTCATTCAGTGATGAATTTCATTGGTTCCCAATTACAAAAAATTGATTCTGTCATCATTTCCTCTGTGCGTGTCCCCAAAGAAGCACATATAAAATTAAAATGACTGAGCCATAATTAATAAAATTAAATTAAAATGCATGGCAAGAATTATGCAAGTCCCTTGTATGTCAAGCCGAAGCAAGCGGCAAGTCAGATGTGTGACGTAGACTGGAAAATTATGCCTATTCACACACGAATGAACTTCTGTGATGTCAGAATATATAAACCACATATAGGAATAAAAACAGATTTTTCGTTAGATGTATTTGGTTCGAACGAGGTCTCAGCGCTATCATTCATCGGAAACAATGGCGTGAAGAGGCGTGGTGGGCACTGGAAACTGTTAGCACAGCAGAAGCCATTAGGTTGTCAGGAAATGTACTATCTCAACTGTGGACTCGATTCCAGATTTCGAAAACGCAGGGTCAAAATCGTCCACGAACCACGATAGCACGTTGGAATAACTGGCAAAGCACTACTCGTCTCGGCAAAGAGCTCATGACAACACGGCCAGTTGTCAACTTAAACTGCCTTTAACTGCAGAAACATTGGTGGTTGGGGATACGACGATTGGAGAATCACTGTGGATTCTGACAATCACTTTATTCTTGTGCAGAAGGCATCATATTACCGAAATTGACGATCTAACATATATATAGATGGTTTTATGTCAACCGAAACGACAGCCTGACAACGAAGAAGTATGGATGCGAGATTCTCACACCATCACTGATATCTTGATTAGGTTAGCAACGCTTCCAATTTGAATGAAACCCTTTGCATAAGCATCTA
The DNA here is from genome assembly GCA_023313115.1 of Rhysida immarginata. Lineage (NCBI taxonomy): Eukaryota > Metazoa > Arthropoda > Chilopoda > Scolopendromorpha > Scolopendridae > Rhysida > Rhysida immarginata. The sequence continues at coordinate 922,512 of JAHWFO010009537.1, read as the reverse complement.
ATAAAGTTGAAAATTATGCTGGGAGAAGTTCTCCACCTGCTTTTCTAAAGAGTTCGGAGGTGTTTTCACGAAGTTAAAAGTGATTGATAGCTGATATTCACCACATAATCTCATTAATTTTTTTCACTGACACATCAAACTAGATTCTCCAACGAGGTACATCAAATATGCTGAGTTACCAAACACCTCAAAACGAAGTTTTAAAGACATTTTGGGCACAGCCGGGTGTTCCCCACATTTCATTGCTCTTCAAACTTCATGCAGCTAACTGCCAACTCTACCGCATACAAAACCACGGTAGATTCTTATGCTAAATAATGCTTATTTATTATGCAATTAACAAGCAGATAAGCGTATCCTAGATATTATAGCACTTCATTAAATATCTTCACTGGGGCATAGTCAACATATTAAGCCGAAGGACTGAAAATGGCTCGATAACATTCATGGCGCTATCGATTGATTTCCTCACGAACTCTTCTAATGAAGTTATTAAACACGGTTTTGAACAGTCAATTGCCCCTCGTCAATGGTAACAGGAGAAAGTTATCGATCAGATAAAAAATTGCGCTGTCAAGTGTGTCAATTATTGCTTTATTAACTTTCAATATCATTCTCTCCAGTTGCCTCTCCAACAGTTTTACTGGAGAACATTTCAACTTCCTAATTTCGAATGAATTTCAATTAATTCTAAAACGTCACTGACTAATAAGCTTTTTTAATTCACATTTTCAAAAATTTAAAGAATAACGGGACTTACATGCTCAACATACAAATGTCTTAACCGGAAGGACGTCTTGGATTTAGACGGAGAAAAATTATAAGTATTTGAATAAATGTTATTAGAAAAGAATATGTATTTTAAGAGATCAAATTTCATATTCCCTCCATAATTCCTTCCTTTACGCCCATGCCATTAATTGATCAGATATTCCATTATGAGATCGAATCTCAAAACAAACTGATGAAATCGTCCATTGAATAATGTCCAGAAAAGTTTCCACACTCGTTTTTTAATATTGATTTATATATAGCCATAGTAAATTGATAGCCACATTACAAAGTCTAAGGCAAAACTGTATAACGATAATAAGAAGCTCTGATCCACAAAGACAAAAAGGTTCTCACTTTCTTTAAATCGCAAATTCTATTAAACATTTTAGAAGTTGCGTTTTCCTTTTCTTTCTGTGTAGGTAGATAAAGTAAGAATCTTGTCAGATATAACAGAGAATATGACAAAACTGAAATGTTATTGCTTAAAGAGAAATTCAAATCCTCATTAACTTTCTAAATCAGTGTATTTAAACAATTTCTTTACTTACTTACTAATTTCGCTTTCTTCATCTGAAAACATTAAAAAATGAAGAATTTATAAGAGAGCTAAGGTAATAGAGCAAATCCCTAGACAGATAGGACTTGAGTAAACACACATGTTCACGAAAATTACCAAAGAAAATTTCGGGTGAATGAAATTTTTAATCCTTAGAGATCGGTATGTTGCTTATGGATAAAAAATAGTCCTCTATTAATCAAGTGTTACAAACAAGTATGATGATGCAAGTTTAGGTGTTCGAATTCCTAACTTCCCATGTCTCCTATGAAAAACTGCTGTTCGAAAAAAATAATGATTAAATCCCAATACAAAGGAAAGGTCTTATTGAGATTTTTAATATCTATTTTAGGTGGAACCCTGTTTACCGCAATGAAGGTCTGTATTTGATGTTTTCGTTCTTCCACTTACTTATTTCATTCAAACTGCACATAAGTAGGGACGTTGCGATACTACTGATATGAGTAAGTATCGATACTTTTATTTCAATATTGGCAGTATCGGTTATTCAATAATATCGTGGTATCGAGCAAATAATATGAGTATCGGGTATCGATACTTGATTCTAAGTTTTATATCGATGCTGAATATCGTATCGAAAAGAATATCGCAACGTCCCTACACATAAGGAAAGCTTTTGCGCAAAACTCCTTTAAGAATACTTCGTCAGTCTTTGTCATCAACGACTGAAATGTTCCCTGAAGACCTGCCGCTGGAACAAGGGGAGGTTTAATATTGGTCTTTCATCAATCGATACACAGGTGAAGAGAAAAATGTTGCGTAATTTGAAAGGTGATAAAATGGTTTTCTTTCAAGGAAAAAAAAAATATAGCATTCTCTCACGCTTTAAAAGAGCGGGTGGGTGGATGGGCGTGGAAATAATCTTACAAAAGGTAATGTCAAGTTCGGTTATTCATGAGCAAGAAAAGCGTGGATGCACTAATTTTTTTGAGCATGGTAGGAAAAGGTTTCAACAGTTCTCAGTATATTTAAATTGAAGTTGAGACTGAGTTAGAATGAACTTTTTCATCTGACGATTTCAATTTGAAACAAAATTATTTCAAATATCACTTCAATTGTAAACAAAATACTTTCTAACTGGCAAACTAGTATAGTGCATTTTATGTCCTCGGCCAAGAATATACCTGCGGTTTACCATAATCAAAACATTTTAAATACGTTACCGAAAATGGTTGATTAAATCGATGACTCGTAGATTATTTGCTCCCCTAGTTATTAGTTAAAATTTGCATTTACTTTTTTCTTGTTCACTTTAAAGATGGTAATTAATTTCCAAAATTTCGTCAATCAATATAATAAATAAACCTTGCTTTAAGATCTATACGTGAACCCTTGATCTTTTTATTGATTGCATTCCTTAGAAAAATAAAACCCTTAAGTCCCACACATTCCAAAAAGTAGAAAATTGCTACTATTTAAAGTACTAACAAAATGAGTTGAGGATTCAATTAGGGTCTATAGAACTCAAGAAAAAGATAATAAAAATCCCAAGGTATCCATGAATATGGAACGCCGGAACGCGGTCAAATTCGGTGATCTCTAGGAGGAGAGTTGCAAATACGGACATTATATGGCGACTAATCGTGGACATTATTCATAGTTTTGATCAAAGAGTTCCTCTGTTTGTTAATCATTTCTATCAGCATGGTGAAATTGCTGCTACCGCACATCTCAGAATCTTACAACGAATGGTTTAGTAGTTATTATTATAAAATTTTATCTCACTTAATTTCATTCATCATTTATGCGCCAATGTAAATGCCTTTCACACTTTTTTACAATGAATGGCTACAATAAAGGGATAGAAACACACCAACTGGATGAAAACAGAAAAATAAAGATTGAATAACAAAAAACATACTAATATAGAATAAAATAAATGTAAAAGACCAATTATGGCTTTATTGTAGCCATTATCTGACCCTTTATTGTAGCCTTTCTTTGACCCTTTATTGTTGCCATTCACTTGCCCAGTCAGTATATTTTAGCTTCTACCTTTTTCCAGTCATTGGCCTCAACTGTATTATTCGTTGACTTTGTCATGCCATACGTTGTATTTAATCCATTCATATTATTTCCATTGTAACATATTTCTGTATATAAGGGCGTGAAGCCTCTAGTGTGTATTGTCGATTGTCTAGTGTATATCCTTGATAAAGGCGGGAATAAATGGCGACACTAGTCGGTAACTCTGTTCTCCCGTTATTGTATTGCAAAGTCTCTACCAATTTCATTGCTAGAAGCAATACTAAGGACTCACTATTTAACGTTAGGATGCAAGTTGAACATGGACCATCATTTGTTGGTATTACCCAAAAGCGATGCTAACGCAATCTAACTTGATGTGTCTTAACCATGTTAACTGTCAAAGCAGTGTATCACAGCTCAACTGCGGGAGGAGTTCTAGCAACCAGAGTGGTCCACAAGAGTTCCATGTTGTAGGTTACAAAGATGCTACTTCCCATAAGCCAAAGATCGAAACGCGAAACGTCGATTTGCCTGGTGGAAAGACTTTGGTGTCAGTGCAACATTGGAAAGAAATGATGTGGAGCGATAGTGATTAGGCCCTCACATTCTTTTTTGGTAAGGCAAGAGGAAAGCATCTACCGGAGTGTGTTGTCAACTCAGTGAAGTTCGGTGTTGGTAGCGTGATACTCTGGAGTTGGTCTTGGTTCATTGGTTGTGGTTAACGGAAACATGAAAACTGTCTATCATAAGGATAGTGCCACTAAATACTGGACATATTGTAAATAAAAAAACGTGTTCACCACCACAGGTTTCAAATGATCATTCACCAAGTATATATTTGTTGGATGCCAAATGAAAGTCGTTTTGGGCCAGTTGTGAACAAGTGGGGGTTGTTTTCATGACTTGAGCTCGGACTTTTAGTTCCAATGAAAGGGATTCTAACTTTTCATTGCGGGGTATACTGACATTTTCGACAATTCTGTTTTCGAAATTACGGTGAAGAACTCGGTGTTATGAACATGACATTCCCCCCCGTCCAATGCGAGTTCTTCCGTGCAGTGTGATTTGATGAGTAGAAAAAAAGCGAAAATTACACGCGAATTGTCTCAGACCTCTGGCCCACGTGTTTATACAGAAGACAATGGGATTATTTAGGGCTTTGGCATGTCGTGCAAGGGGATTTCTTTTTTTTCGTTGACTTTGCTTAAAAGGTACAATAGCATCAACTTTTCTCTCATTTTCTGCCGCATTCTAAAGAGTTAAGCAGCAGGAGGCGCTGAGTTTCGTCACAAAATGTAAAACTCTTCATTTGCGTAAATCATCACATATGTGGAAATTTTTAATTAATTCACGCTCAGTCTTATCCTAGTTATTAAAAAAGTATATGTAGAAAATTTAAACACAAATCCGTGTAACAGCATGTCTATTTGAAATTAAAATGTAACAGAATTTAAACCTAATTCAAAGCAAAGCAAAACGAACTTGCATGAAAAATGCTTTGTAGATTAAGTTAGACAGGCCACTATTTCTTTTCTTATTTTTGGTTAGCCGTTTTTTTTCCGACGATAAATTTGATCGAAACGTACGAGCCCCACAGAAAGGGAATGCTTTGGTTCAAAATCTTTGTAATCCTTTTGATACCAATCTGAGCTTCTTTGAGCACTGAAAAAAATTTAAAGCATGAAGTAAATGATAAAATAAAAATAAAATAATATAAAATAATTCCTTTAAAACTTCATTCTTTTCTATAATCCAATTTCGTTTCTTTTTCCTTAAAGGCTCCTTTTTCTGTCATTTTTTTTTTTTCAATTTTATTTTTTTTCCCCCGATCCATTTTTAAAAAAGAACCCAGCGAAAACCACTTAATCCTTATTTAATAGATTGGAAATTCTTTAATGGTTTCCATTGATTAGACGTTGTGCCGGCAAAATTCCGATAAATCAGCACTTCCTCTTGGGAAATCTGGCTCCGTATACCCATCAGAGCATCATTAAATTTTAATGATACTGTAGGTCATTTAATTGTTTACATAATAATTAATCTTTACACGAATAAAGCTGCTATATCGTACAACATAACATTTTAAACTTGCAGTCAATTTCAATTGGAAGATTTACAGATAGTCCATGCCTACAATAGAATTTGTAAACGCACTAAATATTTCTTTTTAAAATCAGGCAATACGCAAATGTAAAATTATTATGTATGCAGTTTTATTCGGGTAAATAAAGCAAATAATAATAATAATAAAAAAAAAAACAGTGTTCCTATATTTTTCTTCGTTGACCTCTTCGCCAATCTCTCTTCCTCTTTATCAGTGCATGCGACGTGTAATTCAAACAGTCTGTGTTATCACCTTTAAGTGACGGCATAATTTAATATGTTTCATCGGTCACAATGAGACATTAGCAAACGCTAACGAACGGCATTTGTTTTTCCGCCATTTCGGCTTCAGTTGAATTCGCGTACTTTCCGGCGTTAGAAATTCCCAGAAGGCGTGTGAAAAAAATATGAATTATTTTGAACGAATGAGCTCTGGACACGTTAGTGTCAGTTATTAAGATTATTTAATATTCGTAATTTTGAAATAAAATTAATTAATAAACGAAACTGGTTCATTACTTTAAAAATTAGTTTTCAGAACAAATTGCTAATTTCTATTCAGATTTTTCTTCCAATAAACCATTACGTATACAGAATCTAAGCCTGGATTTAAATCAAATAATGAAATGATTATCATAATTGGGTGCAGTAATTTCAGATTAAAAACCAGTGAAAAACCGACATACAGTTGTAGGTCTACTATCATTGAAATTTAATGTTAGAGAAGGAGCAAAAAAGAAATTAAAGGTATTAAGAATTAAAAAATATAAGCAGTAAATCATAAAAAAAATAAAAAAACAACAACAACAAAAACAACACCTCTTAACACTCACAACTTATATAACGAATAGTGTATACGATACACAAATGATTAAGTAAAAACATCTAGATGTATATTTGTAGACATTGATCGGGTTTGCAAAAGTCACTGTTCGGGTTGCTAGTAAATGTCAACTCTGACAACAATTTTATAACTTACACGCAGCTAAACTACGATGTGATATATAATAGTGTCCTTAATGTCGCACAAACTGCTAATGTAACAGGAGTCGGCTTCAATATATGATGCCACAACGAGGACACTGTCACGACTTGTCTCACCCATGGCCTTTGGATCGCCCTGAAATTTCATCTGTGTCAATTTACTCGAAAATGTACGTAGTTGAACTAGCTCCCTTTCGAGCAGTGAATTGAACGATTTTCTTGGTGGTCTCAGTTACAGTAAAAGCAATTACCGTTATGTTTCCAGGAAGTGTGCCATCTCTTTGTCCTTTTTTAGGTTTTGCTTTCGCAATCCAAACTCAATTCCTCAACTTATACTTTTATGTGGTTCGTAAAATTTTAAGTAGCCCGATTACTTCATGAATTTCTTATGGTTATTTCTTGGAAGCAGGTTTTGGGGCTAAAACGAGTTTCCAATGAAAAATAGCAGCAAAAGTCGCCCATAGCCATTTCGCTTTTAGCTTTTCAAAGGCTAAATTTTATGTGAGGACATAATTGTCTTCTACATTGTGTTTAATACAAGTTTTAATCATTGTTGTTGTTGATAAGTTTTTTTTGTTTTTTTTTTAGATATTTAGTCACTAACTTGTAAGAGCAGAACGTCAAGACGATTATCTTGATCGCTTGAGATGAGCTATATTGTTCGTTAATTATGATTCCGGTTCTAAGAAATATCAATAAAGGAGGCTGAGACTGTACAGTATATTTCTTTTAAAAAGCCTTTATTGCCTCGCTTTTTCAAGGTAACAAAAGGGATAAACCTACAAAAAAGTGGGTAATAAAGGCGAAACCAGCTTGCTTCTTTAAAAAAAAAGTTAATGTAAGCCCTCAATCTCCTTTATTGCTAAAGACAACGCAAAGACGTCTAACTTTTTGTAATTTCAAGAAATATCCTTATTATTAATTTTTGTTTTTGAACGAAGACATATCGATCCATCTGGAATGTAAAGATAGAGGCACCAAAAGAAAACAATAATAAACACTTAACGGTCTATCAATTATTTTAAAAGTGCACTATATTTTAAATATTTAGAAATCACAATTTTTACATATTAGACAATCACGATATTAAACAAAATGGGATGTATGCACTGGATGATTTTTTTATTAGAGACACAACACAAACAATGAGCTGCTCTACCTTTAGCTCTGATCACAACCGGGTTTTTCACGCATAGGAGGAGTTGGAGTCGTTTCGAAAGAATCGGTTCATGCTGACATAATAGCAGCCTTTCAAATTCTATAGCGGCGTTAGTAATCCTCGAATGGATTTTTTCACACCGTCCCACAAATGTTCTGTCAGGTTGAGACGGAGTCGGTCAATAAAGAATTTGGAAATCAGTGTCATCATCACTGAACTATTCAAGAACATTGTTCTGCGTCGGGAAACACTGTTCGGTTCCAAATAAGTTTTCGCGAATACCTAAACGCAAATGTTCGATATCCGACCATAGCCTACAAGGATTAAGGGAGGTCCCTTAATCCTTGCAGGCGATGGTCAGACTGTAGTATGTTCCGGAAGGTAACTTGCGCATGCAAAGAATGGTCGTGATTGGTCGAACTTTTTTTACACTCTTTGGCAAAAAAATAAAAAGAAATGTTCTAGAAATGCTCAAAAGACACGTTAAGTCCAAAATCGATTTTTCAGCGCCTACCGTAAAATGGAAGATTTTGGCGAAAAGCGGAGTGATAATTTGGGCTAGTTTATTTGTCTTATTAGCGTCAAGCGATGATTTGGGCTAGTTCGGTTGTCGATTTGGACTGTAGAGGGCAGCAGGCACCTGGTCACTGTCTGCAACAGTGTTTCAGCGTTATTAGGAGAGCAAGTGTGACCGAAGAGAACATTCCCCAAACCATTATACCACCTTTCTCCGCCTATAGAGTTGTCCTTTTGTCACTACGAGTCAATGGATTCGCGCTGCTTGCGCCATATGCTCGTCTTGATGAAGTGCCCAATGTCCCAAGCAGGCGAGAGTCTTCCTGTTTTTCTGTGATAGCAAAGGAGTCATTTGCTACGTGAAATGAAACACCTAAAAAACACTACATTTTTACAAAAGTTTCAAACCTTTTTTATACATTCCCTATATCAAAGCAAGTAACTCCACGGTGCTAATTTTGATCTAACATAATTTCTTACAAAAATATTCGCAGTCAAATTTACAGAAATTGGCCGGATAAGGTTTTTCTATAAACACATGTTTCTCTGAAACTGTACGTCGTGCAGATTTAATTCATAGCTCGTTTTAAAGCTAAAACTGTTGGCTTTTAAACTATATAATTTCAGATTTAATTTATAAATTAAAGAAAAATTTATCTAACATGATTTGAAGATTAATTTTGAAAACATTAAGTTAAAACAACATGTTAAAAATCGATAAAAAGTACTAGCATATTTTTGATGTTTGTTCTAATGGCCACCCGAGTTTCAAAGCTGAATCGCACTTGATCTCGTAAATAACTTAACACTGATTGAACTATTTGGAATTCGATCCTGTAATTTCGTAGTGTTATGAGGGCATTAAACTATTTTTAACATGATAATGGTTTAAGGCTGGAGATTATTCTGTAAAAAGCGTGACCCAAAAAAAACGTTACGGAAACAGAAACAACAATTCAAAGTCTTACTTTATTGTTACACATTGAAGCACAAGACGGCACCTGACCATTATAGTCTGAGCAATAATTTTTTTTAAAATCTTTACTGCAAGATATATTATAAAATATATTGAAAGTGTGGTTATCAGATAGCGCCATTATACTTTGCTGTTTTTCCTAGCTCAATTACTTCGTCAATTCAACAGCAAATGACGTGCAAATGACGTGTAATAGCGTAACGTTTTGTTTTAACGTATTGGAGTAAGCTCTTTGTCATTACAATAAATATATTTTATTATTCGCATTTTAATTCATTATTCATTAATTTGAAACATTAAAGAACCAATTAACTGTTCATTTATGCCTTATGGTGCTTTTCGAAGTCTTCATAAAATTTATGTGCTTCGAAGTGCTTAATGTATTTCTACAGATTCCTTCCTCTCTACTGTTAAGAATAATGTTCCGACCCAAAAAAGCAATACAGGTGATGCCATAATTGTAATTTTGCGTCATACAAAATATACTCATTTTGTGATTTTAGATACTGCGAAAAGCTCGCGCGAGCTGTTTCTGACCTATACATTCATAGATTGTGCATAGATGGGAGTAAAGATTACATACCTCAAGAACATACGCTGTGTTTACTTGATATATTGAGAGATTCGATACCCGTGCTTATATCTCATACTTCCGTTATCATAAGCCGTTTTCAGTATTACCGACGTACATGATTCTGTAGACTCGTCCATTAATAAATAAAGTTTCATGTACTGTATAAAATATTTATTTATTTGTTTGTTGCACCTAAAAACATTATCATGATTCAATGCTTCGGACTGCAGATTCGAAATTAAGTCACTTTTTTCTTTTAATAATTTTAGAGCATTGTTTTTAGGTTAATATATATAATTTTATAAAATTGAAATGCATTTTTTTCTTCGTATTTTATTTTTAACTCTATAAAGTAAAGTAAAGAAAAAACGTGATTCAATTTGACATATACGACAAATTCCCTACAACGAATATAACCAGACATATGCTTCGTATGAAGTGATGCGCGAAATTTTGATAACTTTAATAATTAATTATTACTGAAATAAACGTATTTTTCTCTTCCAAATGAAACTATGCATGCTTTATATTTTATCCTCTAGAATACACTGATAAAAGTTTGAGAAAAATCAGAGACCGTAAGATCAATTATCACCCCATTTTATTCGATTTGACGTGGAATGACCCAAAGGCAGCCCGGATGATCACTTGCTGTCAGGGCCGTACCCAGA
>JAHWFO010009537.1:841070-912110 GCA_023313115.1 Rhysida immarginata | reverse complement strand
GCATGATGGCCAATACCCAACCAGAGACGAGAATCGTTATGATATGATTTTTGTGCATCTGAGTTTAATGATCTGTTAAGTCGCCTGTTATCTCTTCCTTTCAGAAGCCCTTTTCAGCCACATTTGCGCTTGTCGCTTTAAGTTTGAACACCCGAGATGTGAAAAGCCGAGGATGTTAGCTGTTTCTGAAATAAACGAACCGATTCTTTTTGCCTCTTTGCTCATGTACCTACGATCATGCCAGGTTCGAAGCCGTTCAAACGCATGTTTGGCTAACTCTGTACCAACCAGCCGTGCAAACAACGTACATGCTTTTTATGCAGGAGACATTGCTGTTTCTTCACTGATTTGCATATGGACCCGTCCAGATGTTATTTAACAGGTCAGAGTCAGTGTCACCGACACTACTTTATTAATATAAATATTTCCACCTTAATATTTCGTAATTGTGTTTTCAAACATTTATATTAAACAAGAAATGTATTGGTGATCGGTGGACATATCTAGCTTTGATTTTAATAAGCCTTAGCCCGAGTAGTTTTAATATTAGAAAAGATAATTGAACATTATTAATACTACAATTTTAATAATGTATATTACAAGTTTCATATGATTTGCAAAGATGGATTGATCATGTTCTTTGACCGGCTAATAAAGTGGTCATTTGTATGACTTTAGGTTCTTGATGACGATCACGGGAAAATATCTTTAAAAGTGATTTAATCACACAGTAACAAATCACGTTTGTAACAGTATAAAAATTATTTTTAAGGTTATTAGTATTTATTTAAATTAAAATGTGTGTTCTATGGGAGAAGTACTTGCGACAATCAGCATACGATTCTTCTTCGTTAAGGGTCAAATGACCGCTCTTCCTTTTTTTTTAGCCAGGTATGTACCGCTTCCTTCGACCTCGGGCGTTCGCCCTTGTGTGGTTCATCTTGAATTTTTGTTACCATTGCTACGGATTCAACAGGTTGTTGGCTGTGCGTCACTCCTACACCCACGCGCCATGAGAGAGAAGAGGCAAAGGCAAAAGCGATGCGTAACACGGACTGCGCCGTCGATATATCGACCCGTCTCTCCTTGTGAGGAAGCGTTTCAGGACGTGCTTCTCCCGAGCAAGCACAGCAATCCCTCCCCTTCTTCCCCACCCACCCTTGAATAATCCACTCGCTTCCCATTTCGACTTCATCTCTTATCTGAAGATTTTTGTGTTTGACTTGGAGCGTGTGTATATGTGTGCGCGTTGATTGAACAAGGCGGAGTAAGGGGAGGGGGGCTTTGTTTTGTATTTTCCTCAAACCAATCGATTTCGCGCTGTTTCGCAATTGAGCCTTGACGATGGTGCGTCTTCGCCGTCGCCTTCACCTTTAGGTTTCCTCCTTTTCTTACTCCTTCTACTCCTCCTTTTCTCCTTCTTCCTTTGCTGCGTCTGCCGATGGAGAGAGAAGGAATAGGAAGAAACAATAATCCCTTAGGCTCGTCCTGTGGTGATCCATTTCCCTTGACTTTTCGAACTTGTATTACAATTCGACCGAGCTAAGTCTATATTTAATTCTGCTCAATTCAAAGTTTCGATTGCTTCCATCTAGGAGCACTTCCCGTCTTATTTTCTAGAATCCAACCACAATAAAAAAGTAAAGCTTAGTTAAAAGGTGAGGTTTAACAATTTTTCTTGAAATGATATGTTTAATTCACTTCAAGCCTTTTAAATTGAAACCTAACCTTCACTTGTAATAAATGTATACTGTAAATATTTCTTTATTTTAAATATTTATTTTAAATATTTTTAATATTTGTAACAACAAATTTTACATAATTTTGTGTACGTTATGACAATTGTCACTTAAAAAGAGCCCGCACTTAAATATGTTCGTTTCCTTTTTGAATAGGTACGTTAACTGATAACTTTGCATTCTTACACTTATTCGAGAGTAAAGCAACACTGTGTTAAATATGTATCTCACTAAGATCACTGTGAAATTCTCAAACTCAGCCATTTATAACCAATCGAGAGAAACTCCTGCTATATAATAAATATATTGATAGCGCTATGAAAAATATACGCGTTCTGAATTGAGTCCGTGAGTACACAGAGGAATTCGTGAATAAAAATCCGCCAAAAACTTGTATACACACTTTAATAAATGCCATCCATGCTACGCACGTCAGTTTTACGACTTGGTAATGATGAGTTTTTCTTTCAACAAGACAATCATCGAGACGTCAGTACGAGCTTATCTGGATGAGAATATGCAAGGATACTGGATAGGATGAAGAGATGCAATTGAGTTTCCCCGTACGTTCTCCGATTTAACACTTTTACTTTTAATCCCCGCCCTAAAGGATTCGTGTATCGCAGAAAACAGGCTACACTGGCGGCCCTTCATGTGGACACTTGGCCAACGTTCTGCAAGCATCAGTTGGCATATTAATAAGTGTCAGGAAGCTAATGGTAACAACTTTGAGTACCCTTTGTAATTGTCGAGGATATCTGAGTAAGTTTAGTATTAAAAAAGCGTATACATGTACATGATTTTCTTTAGCTCAAATGTGTTTTGGCGGAATCTGTAGAAGTAATGGAACCCGAATTTACTTCAAGAAGACTATTTAATTACCTGCAATAAACTTAAATAACAATAAGCAAGCTGTTTTCTACCTTAAATTTGCACTACGATGGTGCAATAGCGAATTACATTTCCTGAATCATCCTATGATTTTTAAACAACTTCGAATTTTATAGAAGTCGATTCATAATGTATGGGACGGAACATAGACAAACAGACAAATGGTCCCAAATGGGTCTTTTTTCAGAGAACAGACAAAAAGCGAATAACAGTCTGAAATTCATCACTACTTGTTCCGGGCGTCATGCGATGCAGTCTATAATTGTCACGGGTTCGGTGGCACAAACTGTGTCCGAAAATCATAAAAAAATAATACAGCACAGGAGGGTGCTCAACGCTTTTCACATTTAAGAAGAATCTCGCGGGTCACGTTATTCTATCACGTCAAGTTAACGTGTTGTCGAGTGTCTACACCCCCTCCATACTAGAGTGATCAGTCTTCTCTTTGGAAGATTTCAATTGTTCTGATAGGACTCTCACTGAGCTAATTCAGATTTCTAACGACGTATGCTTTTAAGCAATTTGAAACATGCGGGCCAATGCCAAATCTGGTGGCGAGCCACAGGATGAGCATCATTGGTATAGGTACATCCTTCCAGCTTCTTTTCCAATAATTTCTTCTTCCTATGAAGAGTGCAACTTCAGCAGCCAGTTCAAAATGGCTGCTGCACTTGACATCTGTCAGAAGCATCGTGCTATAATTGAATTCCTGGTGCGTTTCACAAGGGAAATTGTCAAGCGCAGTAGTTGGCCACAAAGAATCCCAGCTCTTCAAAGATGGCGTAGGGCTATTTTAAAAGATGGAGTTTATATGGAAAAGTGGCAGCTTCTTCCTAAAAGATATATCTGCACACTATAAATAACAGAACTGTATTTATTTATTTATTTATTGGAGTGACCCTGTTCATCATGTCAAACTCCATTGTAACTTTGAGTCTTAAGGGGGATAAGAAATCAAACAAAATAAGACCTGGATTGAATATTGATAATACCAACCAGCTGTTAAATTAAATTCGGCCATGATGTGAGTTTATTATCGCGTTATGAATTTCCAAGAATGATGAGGGACTAATCTCACGAAATACGTGTGAAACATAGAATTCCTTCGAAATTAGGCTTGTTGCGTAGGCTTGATGTAAACAATGACGAAAATAGAACGAAGGCAGCAATCGCAGCCACGAATTGGGTCAGCCACGAGTCAATAGAAGCAAGACACTCTATTCAATACACTGTAATCGGATTTTGTCGATTAAAAGTTGCGAATGCAAACTGGATGGCAATCCGGATTTAAACTCAAAAGCAACACAATGAAGAGAAATACTCGGATTAGTAAATCTCCCTCTACAGTTTTCGTTTAAGAATTCCGACGAAAGACTAAAAGAAATAATTACACTTAACACGAAAGCAGTGAAAGTTTCAATCCATACGACTGCGCCGATGGGAAAATTCTCCAGCTCTCTCGCCCTTAGCGACGATTGTCAATCTTCGGAAACTAGCTTATTAATTTGCTCTTTATTTCTACTATAACTACTAAATGAAAGTGAATGACAGTTCAGAGGTTGATCGAGAATTCCGGGGCGTTACAGTATCCTGACGAGAACGCTTTCGTCTAGAATTGCTCAACGGGCGTTAAGTCATCATGTCCAGTTAAATGGAAGCTAAACTAAACATGAAAAACTCATCCGTATAATTAAAGCCTCGAACAATATTTGCTGAAATTTTATTTGGGCTTTAATACTAATTTAGCAAATATCAACAAAATTTGCCATATCAAAGTGGATGCTGAATTATATTGTGTTTAATAAAGTTTAAAAAATCGATATTGTGGTCGACTTTTAATAATAATAGCTCATTTAAGGTACGGTATTTGAATTCAGATTTCCACGCATGAAGCACTAATATGAAGATGGATACAAAATTACCAGAACCAACAACACGAAAATTCTGTAATTCTAAAATGTAATCTGATGTCTTTCTGGAAGAGTGAGTTGAGCTAATGTCAATAACTTAAATATTAGCTAAGCCAATTGTCCATAACCTCTCGCCCTGTAAAAAGAGAGATAAAGTTCATCAGACGGGCGAATCAGTAGGAATAAAAATTGTGTCAACAAGTAGAAGTCGACGGAAGTTCCCAACTTTGCTTCTAAAGGAACTCACCCGTCCTATTAATCAAAAGTAAAAGGGAAGCACGTAAGAAAAGTAGTTCACATTTGTCTCGGATATCATTTTGGAGTTCCCATTTTATTGTAAATCGAGATGCCAATTTGTAAATTGAGGAAAAGCGGTAGAAATTCGAAGTTTAAAATTAGCGATACCGACATTATTTGTCACTTTAATCAAATATTTATAACATTTTAATTTGAATGTTTGTTTAATTTAGCGATTAATTTAAATATATATTACTTATTTGATAATAAATAAGATCCAGTCCATAGTAGGAGCAATTTGGCTTCTAGTTATCAAATGCAGTTTGCCTTTAACAAACATTGCCAACGGATAGAGTTAATAATATGCACATCAAATAATGGAATAGAAAACTGTGAACAAAATATGTGAACAAACTGAAAATGTATTTGCTTCTCTTGTTAAAACTACTAGCATCTTGAAGTCAGTACCTTGAAACCACATGTACCAAAAGAATTACTAATGGTTCATTCAAAACAATGCCCATTCATGAAAACTGAAGACGTTTTGCTCAGAGTAGCACGACAGGCATAGTGGTTTCATTGTTTAAAAAAACACATTGTTTCGTTGTTTAAAAAATACAGTGTTTCATTGTTTTTACCTTTTTGCAATGTATTCAGTTGTTAAATAGGTATAGTAATAAAGAACATTTACCAAATTATTTGTATTTTGTCTTGTTTTAATTCGTGCATGAAAGGGTTAATTAATTACTGAAATCGCCCACCCCTCTTATTCATAAGATTTGGTGGATCACTTTAGTTTCAATATAAATTCATTTACTTTCCTGTTGTGTAAAAGCACTACCGATGTGTGGCACTTCTCCGCCGTCTATTTATATTCGCCTTCAGTAGAGTTTATTCAACCTCACTTTGTTGGCTTCGTTACTTCAGTGAAGCAATTTTAGGTAACAAATGCGAATAGGGGTCAAGCGAAACCCTACTGAAGTCCCAACTAGTAGCGTTTCCAGCACGCCTGCAAGGAAGCACAATACCGACGCTATTCTTCATAAACTGCTATTCACTCCATAATAGACAGAGTACATTGACACGTTTTCTCGAATAGCACGTTTTGTTATTTTGTTGAGGTTTTTGTAAGCAGCTGAAATTTCAAAAACGTGAATTGGAATCTATAGAAATTACATTCACATTGGATCATCATAATTCACTTGCAGCACCAATCAAACGCAGATTTATAATTCATTCTGGCGTTCCCATTAAGCCAGTTATTATAAAACACTCAGAAAAGTTAAAAATGAACTAAAATATTAATTTTCTAAATATGGTATTGTTATGGGAGTTGGAAGTCGAAGGTGCAGAATTCTGCAGAAAGCAGGACAATGACATTGTTGTGAAAGTTATTAAAATGAGTTTTAATTAAAATAAGTTTTCATTTACTTGTTGATTTCATATACAAGGTATCCTCAGAGGAGATGAAGGGTCAATATTTCGTGTGGGTAAGTCAAAAAGTTTATATAAACACGCTGTCTTTTATTAATGGTTTCTCAGAAACAGCTATTGGTTACGTATTGAATAATTTAAATAAATAATTTAACTGTGCGCAAAAAAATAGTTGTTTGACTTAATGCTCCTATCCTTACCTAACCTAACCTCGCTTGGATTTCTGCTTGTGGGGAGGGTTAACGTCTAAGGTTTATAAGACTAAAGTCAATACACGAGACAAGTCTTTTGCACGTATTGCACGTCTTTTGCACGTCATATGCTGAGGACCAAATAAGAGAACGTTAAGATGCCTTTAGGCGCGCAACTCGCCACATTCTCACAAGAATTGAAAAATGCATCGAACTACGTGGCGGAATACCCGAAAATTTGTTATGATAAAGTTATTAGAATGTTAATGGAGTAAAATAAAAACTATATTAGAAATTTCATGATTTTAATTTCAAATAGCTGTATCTCAGAAACCAGAAATAAAAGACTTACAATAACTCATTCTGTACCCACCCAAAATATTGTCCTTTCCTTCCAGGACACCCTGTATATTGATATTTTATTTTCAAGTCTCTATTCATTAAGATTATTCTAGAGCATTTTTTATCATTTAAAAATTTTTCATCTTGCTTTTTATTTACAATAGTCCTGAAAAAAAAAATGATAAGTCCACACCTGAAAATAAAAGTCAGTTATATAATTTGTATTATATGAGAGAAGAAGTGGTTTGTAATCATTGAATTAATAAGTAAATCTCCTTTTAATAATGACATTTCTACTATATCAAACATAATTCCGAACACTTCCGCTTCATCACTATATCTCCAAGAATTCGATTCTCCATCTTCCTGTCAACTTTCCTATCAACATTAGTATCTGTGATTTCATCTTGCTTCAGTTTCATCAATTCTTCATGTTCATCAATTTTCGCTAATTCTTCAGTTCTTCCAATTACGGCAATCTTCTAGTTTCATCAGGACTTAAATTGGTCCTTTTTATTTTGTTTTAATTTATTTATTTAACTCATTATTAAAAGGAGATTTATTTATTAATTCAGTAAATAATTTGTAATTCAGATGTACACAACTTATTTATTAGAGTTGTTTAAAGAAAAAAAAAATCAATAAATTACAAATCAATTATTGAAGTTTTACAAAATTTAGTATTTATATCTAAGTCTGCCAGGAAATAAACATAAGACCACACCTTGAAATATTTACATGAAATCATCCAGGATCATTACATTATGCTACATGGTTTCAAGTGTAATTTATTAGAAATGGGCAAAGGGTGTAGGTTTATCCCAAGCTCAAAGAGGGCAGATAACTGATTACCATGAGTGTGGCAAAAATTGCTGCGCTAACTGGAAAATCTAATAGTGTTGTTCACAATTTTCTGAAGAATCCTGACATGAAAAAAAGAGTCCAGGAAGACCATCAAATTGTTAGAGATAAACGAAGCATTTAGAGAATAGCAACATCAACATCATCTTTAATTACTGCAGTCCTGGATGTCACTTCTAGAACAACCAGAAATGCTCTACATTCAAATGGAAATTACATTTATACCAAAATAAGAGCAAAGCCAAGACTGGCTCCTAAGCATATGAAGGCCAGAATGAAGTTTGCAGAAACTCATGTTGGCAATAATGACATATGGAACTATGTTGCATTCAGTGATGAAAATCCAATAATGACTTGATGGGCCAGATGGAATCCAATACTACAGGCATGATTTACGACAAGAGGAGAAATTAACTTCACCACGGTCATGGATGGAGGATCTGTTATGATTTGCTGTGCATTTACAGCAGCTGGAAAATCAGAGGTAGTATTTGTTAAGCCAAAATCCAATGCTCTAGATTATCAAGACACACAGGGCAATTATCTTTTGCCCCTAAAGGATGATAAATTGCACTGGACAATCCAAATGTTTTATTCCAGCATGATAATAAACAACATCCAATTAATGTTTTAGAGTGGCCATCATGCAGTCATAGAAAACCTATGGGAGATCTGGTTAGAACTGTTTATGTAAACTTAAGTCAATATAACTCGACTAAACAACTGAATTTTTTCGTGCATGGAATAATATTCAAACTAAGAATCGCTTAGTTTCCAACTGATAAACACTTAAAAGTTTGAGTATTCGCTTAATTGAAGTAATTAAGTTAATGGTAAACAAACGAAATATTAATTAAATTATAACTTTAATTTTATTAGGGGTTTTGCTAATGTTTTTGATTTCCAGGCATATTTTGTTTTATACATTAAATTTTTCAATTTTGTAAAAATTGCAAATAATTTATTTGTAATTTATTGAATTTTTTTTCTTTAAAAATCTCTAAGAAATACCGCATGTGTGTACATCCAAATTACAAATTCCTCAACTGGCTTTTATTTTCAGGGTGGTCTTATCATTTTTTCAAGGACTTACTTTCTAGTTGAAGTTTATTTTCATTAATACAGGGTGTATCTGAACGGTCTGTACAAACTTACAGCATGAGGTTCTCGTAGCCAGAGAAGCAATATATGTCCCATGAACATAGGGTCACAAACGCTTCCTTCTGGAAATACAACCGTGCGAAGTTGTCCTACAATAGCTGGCGCAATTGTCATATCAAATCCGTTCAGCGTTACAAACTAGGTTTATTTCCGGGTTGTACAGAATAGTCCAGACGCGCTAAAGTACAGGCTCGACATGACCTCCGTTAGATTCCACGCAGGCCTCCACACGTCATGGCATTGGCTGGCGAACCCGTTGGAAAATACCGGGTGTCTCTAAAGTGCGCATGACGTTACATGATATTAAGTTCTCTCAAGGACGTTTTCCGACTTCTAGGTTGTTGCATTTGCTATGTATAAGTGAAAAAATTTGGGGGAATAAATGGCATTAGAGAAATTTTGCTTCGATTTGAATGTTAACAATATTAAATGAGTTCCACGTCATCGGATTTATATGTAAAAGATACGCCTGCACATAATAGATATGCTATTGTTAAAATGAGGTGAAGTCATGTTCCTTTAATATGAGCGAAGATTGTAGAATTAGTGTTTTCGATAATTTCCAAGGAAGAAAGGCACAACCAACAGCAAGCACAACCAAAAAACGTTAATTCACCGATTTTCGGTGCCTGACCTGCTTGTTATGGATGACAGAAATCTTCAGTATCGATATTAAAAGAATCTCATTCATCAATTCTATCCGTCACAGCCAAAAAACCATGTTATTACATGCTACACGTTCTGAAGAAGCAGCCATCTTGATGTAACTAAGATTATCACCAGTTGGCACGACCAAGAAAATCAGTCCCTGTCATAAACAGGTAGAGAACTGTCATTTGTCGAGAAACATCGAAACTTCGATCCCTGTACATAAAAAATAGACAAAATACGTAATGGAATGAAAAGCTGGAGAAACCACAAAATATTGGCTTATGACTAAGGAAAACTTTTGATTCAGTCGGCGCTTCACGGAAACCGTCTAACATAATTTGCACAATTTGCAAGCGTGCATACATTAAAGTTAAATTTTGGATATCTTCTACATTTATGTCAGTTTTAATATTTAGCAAATATTTGATTCTTTTCAGTTTTGCATCTGGCTTGCCTCATGAAAAAGAATCATGGACCAATTACATTTTCAAAGAGCTCTTTGAAATTTTCTTTGAAATTTTCTTAAAAATATACAATTGATTTTCATTTCTCATTTTCAATATCGGTCTTATCAGAGCTAACCGGTACATCGGCAAACCAGCATCTACAACCGCCACATAATTTTAAGAGCAGTATTCCGTAAAATAATTATAAACTAGTACTTATACTTAACTAGGAGACTCTATTTTATTTAGGGATTAATTAACTTTGTTAAGTGAGGGATTGGTATACTTCATTTATTCCATTAGTCTATTAACTATTTATTGTTTTGGTGCGCCTGTAATCTGAATTTTGAAATTGCGTTCTAATTGCACAGAGAAAGAGAGGCGTAGATAACCAAATACAAGGCCTCGATAATCTACAAGTAGAATTACTTTGTCATTATCTTTTCTTAGACCCTAATGCTTAACATATCAATGTTGGTTTACGATAAACCGAAAGTCGACAAACTTCTGTTTATGATTTCATGCCCCTCCCTCAAGTTGATTATTTGCGAATTTCTGGAGTTATGACATATGCTAAAGCACCCCCACCAAGCTTCACAGTACAGTGGTTTGGTAGGGATAATAAGAACGAACACATTGCACATTCTCTTCAGTCGTTTGAAATGTATTCAAAATATTTTTTCTTCTGTTTTAAATAATGAGTTAAATCAATTAAGATAAACGGAGACACCTTTTATGTAATGTTAAATAAATTATATAATACCTTGTGCTTTTGTTAAAGCCCGTTTTAAAAATAAAGGTTTCATAACAAATAAATACTGCAAATAAAATGTTTTTACCAGTTCTTAATTCAAAAGTGTCCGTGTGCGCGATCTTTCAATTTGGTTTAATAAAGTATTTCTTTATTCGATGAATTTAGACGAATTAGGCAATGCTCTACAATTTAGCAATTTTCCAAGGTTTCTATTAGAAAAAAAAACAACTTAAGGATGAAATTATATTGCATAAGAACGAATGAATAACTTTAACGCACACATAATAAATACCTAATTATCCTGGCCATCGTAATTATATGGTACGTTCCTATTTTAAGACCAAATCATTCCTCATAGGAAATCTACATCGTCACAATATGTTGAAACGGAATGATGATAGACGCTGTTTGAACCAATTCAACGACAGCTGTTGCCAAATGATTCTACACCGATCGGATGTCTCGTGATTAAGCACTTCGCTTTAGAAAAATTTTCTTCTAAATTATAACAATATTTACTTTATTCTGGATTGCATTATAGAGGATCATACATTAAAATAGACATACGATGTGTAAAACATACTTTGTAAAGTTAAATTTAAAATTCTGTAAGTAAGAGAGCAAAATAGTGGAGAAGAATATTTTAATATTTATTAAAATTCATTAATTAAATGATATCCTTTCATATAGAGCCTTTATCAAATCAAAGCGTAACCTATATGATCACATTGTCATAAAATGTTAATGACATTTCCCCCTGAAATCCGACGATTTGAAACACTGCACGATCGTTTTTTAAAAAAATATTTCTAGAACATCTGCTTCAGCGTCTTTTATTTTTTATAAGCTTAATAAGATTAGAGATCAATTCTTCCGTGCCTACGAAGCTATTATATTATTTGGTTTTGTTTTTTAATGATATTTTTAAACAGCAGAAAAAACGAGATGGGTTCATCATTGAATAACGGAGGTAAATTTGAAAAAAAATAAAAAAAGTTCCAAAGCAATGAAGAAAAAAAAAATTCCGCATACCCTTCAAGTAATTTAATGCTTCATTTACCACTTACGTTAACCTTATTTTACCTTTATTTTGGTTCATAAGAGCATTTTCATGCGCTACATTCTCTGAGTTGGATGCTTCCGGGTTACTTTAAAATATCTAACAGATTGATTTTTTTTCCTTTGATCATTTTGAATGAACAGCAACAAAAGAAAACGTGATTCATTTCTGAAAATGAAATAACGATCCAGTAAAATAAGAATTAAAAAAGGGGTCCTAATCCTCTTTCCTTGCCATTGCTTCGTGGCATCGTATAAATCGATAGCGCAGCTCCAGGTTCACTGTCATCTTTAAAGAAATGTTATTAGTTATTGATTTTTCGTAAGTTTAATGACTTCTTTCTCTTTTTTTTTTTAGATACATAAAAATATAATAGAACAAGCTTAATAAAAAAGAAATTAAATTGTTCAAATTGGCAAAAAATGAAACGAAATTTTTAACATATTTTATCTTGGGAACTCCTTATACACTGACTGGCCAGATTATTATGATCACCCCATCAGTATTTTGCCTTCAATACTGCGGCATTGACTTCACGAAATGTTGAAAGGTGATGCGAGGAATCTGACACCATGCCTGATGAATAGTACTCTCAGATTGTGTGAGATTTGATGGTTGTGGAACCAGCTGCCTAATGGCTCTTTTAACTTCGTCCCACAAATGCTTGTGGGGGCCACCTAGGCAAAGTTTCCCTCATGTTCTTGAAACCACTCCTGCACAAGACGAGAAGCCATCTCCATTGGGATACGCCATCAACATGGTATGATGAACTTGATCAGCAACGACACGTAGGTATATTGTGCTATTCAGACGTTGTTCCACATTAATTAAAGGGTCCAAATCATGCCAGGAAAACGTGCCCCAAACCATAACACTGCCCTCACCAGTTTGAAGGGTTGTACTTGTGCATGTGGGGTCCATGCTTTCATGCTGTTTCCGTCAAATTCTCACTCTGTCTACTCAATCTACATGATGCAACTGGAAACGTGATTCATCAGACCACATGATTTTTTCCAATGCTCGACTGTCCAGTCTATCTCTTAAGGTTTAGGAGAAAGCGCAGGACCATGTGAAACCGGGAAGGGTCCGCAAACTGGTCGAACCTGAGAAAAACTATGACGTTGCAATGGCCGTATGGAGCAACAACTATAAAATTCTTATGGCTCTTGTCGTCCCCGTGCGATATCAAGGCCATGTCCTACTCTACAGTGCGAAAGATTGTCCAGTGAATACTGCAGTTTCACTCCTACAAAATAACTCATACTTCCTGGTGATGGTGATATGCTGAAAACATTTACCTTAACCTTCACAGCTCGGATAACGGTGGACGATTCATGGCCATGGCAAGTTCTATGGACTGATGAGGCCCATTTTCACTTAAATTGGTAAACACACACAATTGCCGCATTTGATCTGGCGAAAACCCTCGCGCTCCATTCAGGTAGCTTCCTGATCCAAAGGGCAGACGATAGAAGGTGGGGGGTGATGATGATGAGGCAACCGTACCGTAGGAGAACGGCAAACTACTAAGGTAAAAACGTCCGCTGAGCAGGCACTGCAATGGAGCAATAAACATACGCATTAGCTATATCCGATCAAGTATCACAAGAGAAGTCAATTAACATTAATAAGTTTAATGTAACCAGAAGAAGCAAATAACGCACGACGTTACCGGCTAAAAGTGAAGATTCGTTGGTCCAAAGTGGATAACTTGTTCCCACAGGGAAATGATCCTGTAAGTATTTGCTATGACGAATCCCCGTAGACGATTCCTGCTGCACTAAGACTCCCGTTGATATTTCAATAGGCATTGTCGAGCATCCGTCACTCGACACCGAAAGATCGATAAATTAGTTCCTCGGAATTTAGTGAGTAATTGGTTCCTCGGAATCAGTGAGTAAGAAAGTCCGTATTTGAGTTAATCAGTTCAGTTCCCAATCCAGAGGCATATGATGTGAAAAGTAAGATTGCTAAGCTCTTATTATTACTGGGCACATCGTGGGGTGAGGCGTGGACTTCTTGGCAACATGAACAATCCATTAATTCCTTTTGAGGAGAAGGCCTGGGAAATTTCGACCCTTCCGTACGGCCATCAATGAAACGTTTCTTGGACTGCAATTCTAACAGGTGAGACTCGTGACGACTATTATAGAATCCTCTCTTTATGCCGATCTCTTTTTTTTCCCTTAATTTTACGCCCTCAGATACCCTGGTCGGTGTCCTTGGCTTTAGAGAAATAAACGAGTTCTTTTCACCGTCCTGCTTACAATTCCCAGTTTCTTTATGTCGTCTCAAACTGCATGGCTGGAGCGGGCCTTTCCATATTTCTTCTTTTCTCGAAAAATCATTCTCGCTAACCTTATTATCGCCGGCTTCTTTTTTATACGTATTTTTATTTTTCACCGCTGCTCATTTGCATCCCCCGCTTCTTAGCGAATCGTGGAGCTTCCTCGCTCTTCGCTTTACAGACGGAACGATTGCTTTCCACGGGGGTGAGACAGCGGGACTGCCGGCACCTTTTTTTCTCAAGAGTCGATGCCACCTTATGTGACTTCCCGTTCACCTGAGATTTGTGAGGTGACAAGTATATTTGCGCTTTATTTCTTGCCTTCTGTTTAATGTCCGCATTTATTGAAGACCTATCCAGTATGCAAATTAAAGCGACATTAGCGTGAATTTATAAACTATCACCCTAAATATCACCCTAGCGTGAATTTATGAACTATTTTTTCCATGCAAATTAAGAAAAAGCCACCTAGTTTTTTTATGATTTCCATGCAATTGTAATTGAACAATAAAGCAAATGAACATATTGTTTATTATATATTCCTGCAATGTAACAATTATTTGAAAAATAAAATAAATAACTCACGTTTTATGATTTTCCTGTTGCAGAAATATAAAGCCAATTACAAACTATGCGTTTTTATGTTTTGGACTTGAATAGTAATCATTTATTAGGAATTTAATCTGCTCACTTTTGCTGATCTGATCACCTGTACATGATTGGAAAAGGGTGAGATAACAGTCTAAAGGGCTTCTGTTCAGTACGCAGTAGTGAACAATTACATTTAAACTTGGACCCCAGTACGGTACCAAAACACCAAGTGGCAGACCTCCAAAATTAACTCATCGTCAGAAACGAAGTGTTAATCGGTTCGTTGGTTGGTTTATTAGAAATTTTGGCGTCGACTACTAAGGTCATTTTGCGCCTTTTACACAAATTATATCTGTGCGCAGCCCGGGACAAACATAAACATCCATGCCCACGGCGGGATTCGAACCCACGACCAGGCCGACTCAAGAACTAGAAAGCGGCAAATGTTATTCGGGAAGTGAGAACAATAAAGCAACATTAAACGACCTGATGTTAATGCCCATAAATCAACCCTTTCCAGGATTGTTCGAGCCACAGGACATTTAAAATTAAAATACAAGAAGAAGAGTACACCTAAGCTGACACCTGCCTACTGTGAAATAAATAAATAAATAAATAAATAAAATTAAAATTGCCCGTGAAACAATGCATTGGAAGAATAACTGGCAAACTGTGGTCTGCAGCGATGAAAAAAAATTCAATCGGGACGGTCCCGTTGGATGGCAGTTTTACTGGCATGACTTTTGACGAGATGAGGAAATTTGTTCCAAACGCCAACAAAAGGCTGAGGTGTCATGGTTTTTGGGCAACGTTTGGATGGAACGGGAAAACTGACACTGCATTTGTGAGTGACCGAATGAATGTTGAAAAGTATCAGGCTTTGTTGTGTTCGAGTAAATGGACTGGTCTTCTTATTTTCAGGATTTGAATTCAATGGAGAATCTGTGGGGGGTTGTTAGCCCGCGATGTTTATGATGATGGGGGGGGGGGGGGCATGTTATATCGAATGATTTGAAGCCAGCAATTGTAACCAGCTGGGGAAAGATTGAAATTTCTGTCATGAGAAAGTTAATAGAATCAATGTCTGATCAAATTTGCAAAGTTATTTGAAATACAGCCTAATATACAATCCATGGTAGTCATGTTCATTTGCTTTATTGCTCGATTACATTTTGCATGGAAATAAAAAAAAACAAACTATATGGCTTCATGTTTATGCAACGCACCAAATTTGGTTGCATTTTGACCAAAGCTCTAAACATGTTCCGTTTAATTATAACTATCCTGTTCTTATAATTATTAATTTTCATTTGCAATCACATCTAGGATCACTAATTCTTTGGCATTCTTTTAATTCAAAAACACTTAAACTTATACTGTATAATGTTTTTGCAAGTTTTAACGTAAGTTTTCTTAATTCGAACTGAGCTTGACATTTCAGTATCATTATGTAAAGGAGTGGAAAGAGAATTGCAAAGTATACCAAAAATTATATAAAAAGTTTTACATAGTAACATTGGGATTATGTTGAATTGTAGTAAAATTGCCCACATATTAGTACGAATTTGTTCTTACTAAGCTCGTCTCGGTGCAACGAGGCATAAACAGTAATTAATATAAATTCCCAAATTGTCTAATCATTTATATAATATTATATATGATATAAAAATTAGTAAAGAGATACACTTTAAAAATTCTTGTTTTATTATAATATAAAGACCGTTTATGAGATTAAAACGATAATTTCATTTCATTAATAACTGAAAAACGTTTAGGAAATGCATTGCTGGCTATCTCGGTAATTTCCTCAAAAGCAAGCCTCGAAAGAACGAATGATGCAAAAGAATTTAAACATGTTAAGTGGCTTCATTTAATTAGTGTATTTTATCAACTGGTAATATTTTCATTTATAGAACCTTGCCGTACGTTTCGGAAGACTTATGATGAATTATCGTTTTAAAAATTTCTTCTTATTGTCTCTACATTAATATTTTAGGAAGAAATCCATTCAAGAAACTGCAGATTGACAAAATAAAAAAACTCGGAATGTCTAGTTAAATTTGGACATTATCACAATTAAAATTCATTCCGAATTTAGACATTATTACAATTTTCGTAATTAAATTTATTGTTTAAGAATAATGTCGTGGCAGTGCTCTCCGATTTTTTAAATGTCATTGGGTTGCAAGGTGAGAGATTTTTAAGGTGGACTTTTACAAGGAATGAGAAGAAAATTGGTTTAGAAGGAGTCATTTAATGCGTAACGGATGGACAGACCAAATTTAATACGTGGTCACACTTCCACGTAGGTGAAATGAGCCTTTATAAAAGCGCTAAAATTCTCCAGTGAAGTGAATCATTCACTTTAGCGAACTAGGCAGCATTACACTTAAGCGTTATCTTTGCTCTAAGTAACAATCCATCAACGAAATTTTTCAAGTTCATTTATCAACTGTATTGGATTACCTATTTCCAGTGGTAACCTCGACACTCTATTTTAATATTTATATCACGGGGGCATTTCCCATCTATTACAGTGACAGGATTACTGGAAACGGACGGGGAAGACAAAAGAGTCCGACGCTCCTAAATGTTATTACATTGCGTGGGTTGGAGCCATTGCCCATTTGCAAAATTGCCTTCTTCCTTCTTATAGGCTTTATTGTACGGGGTGAAAACGGGAGAATGACAGAATTGGAAAATAAATGTGTGCGTCACAACATGAATTTTTAAATTAGAAAGAAGATTGGGGAGGGGTCATAAACTGCTTGGGATTCCCAGAAGAAATCAAATAACGCTCGCCTGGATACCAATGAATCTATAGAATCTCTGAGTGTTCTTTCAAGTGAAATAAACTTGTTTAATCATAGAAATTCAGTGAACCCAGTGGCATTTTCGATTTCTTCGTTATCCAACTAAGATTAAAATTTACATTTCATATAATCGGTGTTCAACAAATGTTAAGCTAATATAATAAATTAATACTTGTAATTAATTTGCAAATTACCTTTGGGATTTGTCAGTTCGTGACATTGATTCTTGATCTTGAGATCGCTTTTTCTTTTCTTATTAATTGGTAATCGATTGCTCTTTCTAGAAGTATTCCATAACTCCTACGAGGGAACGACTCAAGGTTTTGCGTGTGAGCCAGCGCTTACCAGAATCATTTAATATATTTATTCAGATGCTTCACAGCTAACACTGTTTGTTATGAATTTTAATTACTAAATAATAAAATTTCTCCGGTGCTTCATTAAAATAAAAAAAAATATCCCTTAAACACATTAGTAAAAATAAAAAAAGTTCTTCGTTAAACAGCAATAGCCTCAGGGTGGGAGACATCCACTTTTTTCCCTGGCCATTAATTTCTGCCATAAACAATTCATTGTCATGAACGAAAATATCAATTAAAATAGGCCCCAGGAACTAAGGTAGAAACCAAATAAAGCATATGCAGATAAAACTAGAAGAAAACGAAAATGTGTGCGAGCATCATTAGCAACGAAACTGTTTATTTTTTAAAATTTTCTTTCAATTTAAATGTATAAAATTTTATTTTACAAAATATTCTGATTAGCTTACTTATAATTGTTTGGAGTTTACATATTGTTACGTGAGATAATCGTTTAAACATAAGATTTAAATTCAGTCTTTTTTATTTTGTAGGGATCACTAATCTGACTTACGTTAGTATGGAAAGGAATAGCAAGGTAATCTGCCTCGTCGATCATAGTCTTACATATTTTGACAGGCAAGATTATAAAAATCTATAACTTTTGGGATTTATAGAGAATATAAACCCTAATTACTAATTTAATTATGTGGTCCTTTGCTTTTTTTTTTCTCTGCGAACTTCCAATAGGATTTTCTAATCCTTTGTGGTTACCATGGTGATGGAATATTCCTGTTTTCTCGAATAACCAGCTAATTACAGCAGGCAGGCATATAAATATTCGACACTGTCTTTTAAAACAGCATCCACTGATTTGCGGTTCTCCAGTGGACATTTATTATTCCTTGATTGCATTTTTAATATTTTTCTAGAATATTTTTAATACATGGATTTCATTTGGATTTTATTTAGAAGCGTAAAACTGAGTAAATGTATTTGATAAATATGTGCTTTACTAATTTATAAACAGTGAGTTAATTATAAAGTTAAATTTTAAGATAATAAACGTACACAAGATTATTCAGAAAGATGGAGCAGATTACAAATATGTGTTTCAAACAAACTGTAAGGCTTGGTCCCACTTGCGTAAAAAATTAGGCAGAAAGCAGAAAACTGAATTTTAAAAATTACGCTTTTTAGCAAAAATTATTTTCCGCCTCTGTTCTCACTTGGGTAAAGCAAAAGCAGAGCCAAGATTTTGAAAAAAAATCTCCACATAATGACAAGTTAATCCAACCTTTACTTCACTTCCAAAGGATAAGCGTAGGAACACAATAATAATTAATTAACATACTCTTTTTATTGTTTTGAAATTTACGATAAAATTAATTATATATTATTGCATAAAATTACAGATTCATATAATATAATCTGATATATTAATATGTTCTTTATATTATTTTCATAAATGAAAACCTTTCGTTTAATTCATGAACTGGAAAAGTCACTTTTATTGTAATGCAATAATTTAAAGGATCTGTGCACTTTATTTATTATAAGTAAAATGCATTAACCTGCCAGCTTTTCTTTTTCTCACTGCTCAGAATGAACATAGCGGCGCCCACTGCGATGCGAAGCTATCAAAAAAGCTAGGAGAGCCACTTCATGGCGATGCCCAGTGTACTCTTTCCTCCCTGGCCTTATGGAAAACTCTTATCGCGATCGAATATTATGCATGCTCAGTTGCTCATTTGATATTAATTTTTATTTCATGTAAACTAAAATTAGTAGATCCGCTGTTTCTTCTCAATATTTGTAAAACCGGTAAAGCCATTTCTTTCAGAGATAAAAGAGCGATCGGCAACGGTCACTCAGACGCTCAGAAAAGCGATCAAATACCACGTGACGGTTCTCTCAGATCTGACAAGGGAATCCCTCGAACATGTATGTCACAGATTTCCACCGTATTGAAATATGTTACTCACCTGAAGCTACTATAGATGCTTGCAAAATAAGGAGCGCGAAATTTTGTTTCTTTCAAAATAAACCGCGAAACGAAAAAATTTGAGCGCACAGCCATACAAGGACTCCATTGTTAAAGCGGATAGGCTATGTGGAATTCCCTTGTGAGTTCCGCCGAATGCGCCTATTATTTGCTCGTTGGGTCAATCAGTGACGTCACAGTTACTTAGCATCGGCATAGTATTAGAAGGTGCAATCGTTGCTTCCTTTACTTGCTCTTGTTCATGTTCACTTCTCCTTATGTGCTATTGCTTCTCCTGTTTCTAGGATGGTTTTACTCGCATTTCGCCCATATCTTTTTCCAAGGTGGCATCTTGGGGTATTTATTTAGCTCTTCAATAAAAAGCTCTATCGATACGCGACGCTCACGCCCGACGTCCATTTTAAATTCGCTGAAAGGCGAAAAGTGCTTTTATGACGTCACCGAATTACGATCTCCTATTGGCTGAAAGAAAGTGTACGCGTAAAGCTTATACGGAAAAGTTAAGGCAAGCTGAACTCCTTTTTCCGTGGAATTTCCGTAGCAAAAAGCATAATTTTTTTACGCATTCCGCCGTACGTTTCAGCTGATTTTTACGCAAGTGGTACCCTAGCCTAAAGGATACCTAAAGGACAGAAACATGTTCCGCACAACACTAGATAGAAGATTCGAAGATTCAGTTTTAAAAGTTCCATTCAATGCCACACAAAAGAAAATGAACAAAAGAAAATGGCGACGCTACAGGAGAAATCGTTTTGTGTGCTGCAGGGTGCAAAGTGTGAATCCGTTGTTCAAGTTCAACGTGAATTCCGTCGTCGGTTCAACAAACAGCCATCTCGTCATAAGCAAATTTACGAGCAGCATAAAAAAGTTTCAGAAGGTGGTTTCAAATGCATACGGAAAAGCATATATTATTAATATGTCGGCAAACTGAAATTCTGCTTTAGTCCCGCAAATTCTACAAAGAAATTGCTGGAAAATGCCTGCAAAATGACCAGATTATGGGCCACAAGATTTGCATGGTTCATCGCTTCGATTAGTACCATACTAGATCACCAGGATCATTATCGTTTATAGGTGTTGCTAGTCTCACGGACCAGTAACAGTACAGTCGCTGAAGAGTCAACATGGGATTGGACAAAAAGATCAGGGCGTTACTGGTGAAGCTTAGATCAGGGCGTTATTGGACAAAAAGTTCAGACTGTCACGGACCTGATGGACACCATTTCGAGCACATTTTATAATCTGATGGAAGATACGTATCGTCCACAAAAACTAGGCATATTGTATGATATCGCAACGCAATAAAAGTGTTTTAATGGTATTGCATATTCATTATTTCTCTTCCCCATGTCCTTGGCAACGTTCATATTACTTTTCCTAATTGTGCGATCGCTCGTTTTCCACAGAGATGGTTACGTAGATAACCACCCTGTATCTCAAAGACATCACAGAGTAATGTTTGTTCATTTGTATCGTTGCTGTGAGATACAAGCCAAATACACATAGTTCATAGCTCAAATAAGAAACGTACCCCGCACTCTCTTCCATATTACTCAAAATTAAAAGATTTAGAAAGTAACCCCTAAATGAATTTATTTGAAAAAATATTACAGTAAGGAAAGAGGGAGGACTTGGGCAGTATTAAATTCTCTATCTTACTAGCGGCCCCATGTAATACATACATGCATTAAATAAATATTTGGACAATGTCATTTTCCCCCCTCCTTCGCATCAAAACATTAATTCTGTTATTATCCAGCATGACCAGAAAATAATAATATTTTGTCGGATCATAAAATTATCTGATCGTATGATATTTAGCAATTAAACTGAAGTTTGCCCTCCATTCCCTTTGAATTTTGCCTTGACGATTACTTTTGCTTTCCACTGCTAAGATTAATCACGTGTGATTTAATGACACGTCTTATGGGCTAATGAGAGGCAAGAAGACTCATTTACTCGATTTCTTTGCGATACATAAAATTCGAAAAGTACACTAAACATTTTTTATAAGTAAGCTTGATTTTAATCGTTGATTTACGAGATATTGGAAGTTGAAGGACAAATTTTTAACCACTTAGGCAAAAATTTTTAAGGTTAATAGTTTTATCGGTTATACTGGTAGATGGTATTTTCAGATCATACAAAAACAAAGGTTCGCTCAATTTTAATTTCGGTTCATTATAACCCATCGCTAATGTCGCAACACATTCCATTCTCTAATTAATTGCGACTACTACTAAAATGACGCCACGTTGTAAATATGTTTAATAATTAGAAAAGGTGAAAGGTGAATCATACTTACGACACAGAGAGAGTACATAAGTTCAGTTATCTCAGCAGATAAATATATACTTGGGAATAATTAATCGTTTTCATTAATTAAGAGGAAAATTGCACTTTTTAAATTTTTATAGCAGAGAAATTATATCTCTTATGTTTTATTCTGGGCATAATTTTACGAATGGCACAACCAATGCGGCGAAGAAACCAATAAGCTCTTTCGAAACCGCCTTTCGATTTCTCCGATAGGCTTCACCCCCATTTGCAGAACTCTTTTATTGTACACTAGTCGCCCGTTAACGTTACGTGTGCGCTCAACCACCCAACCTTTCTCGACCTTTGCCCTTTTCGCCCTTTCAATTACAATTCGCTTGTGTTCATTGTCCTCTCGGTTTCATCCACAAATTGTGGTTTCCTTCTTTCCCCCTGATTATAAAATTGAATTCGCTAATATTTAAGAAAAACGACCATTTATTAATACAAATCAGACTAGAAAACGTAGCCGACTTTGAAATGTAGGTATATAAGTAAAACTCTTACGTTAAAAAAAAAAACAAAAAAAAAAACGAATTAAAGAATAGTTCAAGATGGGCCTTACCTCAGATGTTAAATTATTAATGAAAACCGAATTATTCTATATGTCGTCCAGAACATTTAGCCCTGCAGCATAATTTCCACTGGGAAGACTTTTCCAAAGAAGAGGGTCGGATTCCACATCTCCTGAAAGACTTTCAAGAATTGGGCTAATGTTCTTGGATGGTTTCCTAGACCTTGTTTTTAGTAAGCAAACCCAGAAAAGTTAATCCGGCAACTTAGCAGGGATGGGCCGAAGTCTTGTCTCCTCTTCCAGTTCTCTTAAAAAATTAGGCTGAATGAGCAACATAATAAGTTGGAGATAACTTTGTTGCAGTATCTTTCCTATAAAGATCTGATGACGGATGTAGAAAAAAAGAACGAGGCACAAAAACCCAGGAATATACCAATATTGGACACAAACCTTTAGATATGGCAGACTAAGTAAGGGCATGATCCCAAAGGTAAAATAGTTCATGCCAGGGATGGCAGTATTTCGAAAACAGCGAATTTTGTAAAATGTTCTCTTGCTGCAGTAGTGTACCGAGACCGGACAAATGGAACAGGTAAGACGACCCATCTTACCATGTTTGGAGCCCCATGTGCCACTAATCTCAAAGGTAATCGTCATCTGAAACGGTTGACCAAGAACAATCGGCATGCCATCGATATACGGTGCAATGGATTACGAAGCGGATTACGAAGACACTTTTGTGCAATGAATTACGAAGCAGACGTTTGGTGCCATTACTCATGTTAACGCCCATTCTTCGCAAAAATGCCTTAACAAGTATTAAAAGTTAAAGGAAACGATTATCTTTTAATCCAATTAACAGTTAAGACTAACAATCCAAGCAAAATCCGTAAAAAGAACTATTGATTAATCAATGGTAGAAGACTGACGGCCAAATGGATTGCATAGTTTGAAAAAAATTATTTTGAAATAATTGGAGAAGACTTTAGTTAGTCTTTTAGCTGGCGTCCTTGTTTGATTTTTCTTGCTTTGGTACTTTAGAACAGCGATATATAAACTTAGACGGAGTTTATCGGACTAACAAAAACAGAAATAAGAAGAGATGATCCCTCTTTCACCATCCAGTATCTGCAATAAATATTTTTATTGCAAGGGTGAGTCAGAATCTGTTATCCCCCCCTCCTATCTTTGCAGAGATTTGTAAATTTCACTAAAAGCAAAGAATGTAAGTAGAGGGTGACTTTTCTGGTGATTTTCTACTATGCAAATTAGGACTAATGCAAAGCGCGTCTTCCTTAAAAGACAGACAAAATTTTCCAATTATAAAGTTGTTCGGCATTCAATTATGAACACAATAGGGAAAACCGCATCATAATCGGATCACTCAAAAATGGAAGCATTGCTTCAATAGGAAATGGAGCCCTTATTTAAGGGACGAAGGTAAATAGGCAAGTCGGATGAAAAATTTTTCATATAACAAAGAGAAAACAAATTTTTATCACGCGGATATCCAGCCGTTTTGTTTGAATAAAAAATAAGGATATGGCATTTTAAAGTATAATATGAGGAAAAAAAATAAAACGTATGACCCCTCTTGTATCAAATATGTTTATCGAGCTGCTTGAAAACAATTAAAATGAACTTTGAACAAATGAAATGTTTGATTATCATATTATAGCGCTTTTTCCACATTCAAACGTGCATTTGCCTGAGGCATCTACAAAATGTTGCATTTTTCACATTTAATTCATTGGTAGAATTTTGTGTACGTTGCAGCATAAACATTTACTCCACAGAAACCACCCTTGTTTTCACCATCCGCTGCCACTCCTGTCGCTTCGGTTTCAGTGGTTGTTTTGGATTTTTTTGTTGCGTGCTTTCACATCCACCGTTTTGCGTTTGTCATTCTGTCCATTTCAATGGCGTAATTCCGACAAGTGTTCTGGAATTGTGACAACTGCAGCAATTTGCTTTTTTCTTCTTCCATCACATTTTTGGGTCTGCTGAGGTTGATGATAATGGTACTGATGCTGCAGGTGATGAATGTGGTGTTGATGAGGTAGCTTGTCTGGATTCTTCATAAGCAGGATATGCTCATAGGCAAGACGTTGTTTAAGTAATTTTGTTTAAAACATACATTAATCAGACAGTAATGTTTAATAAATGTGATCCACATTGCCCCCTATAAGTTATGACAAGTGCCCAATAATTCTAAGGTAAAACAAAAGCCCCACCACTGTCTGTACTGCAGAATTACAATTGTCCGAATAATTCTAAGGTAAAACAGCAGCCCCGACTTTTTGGGGACTTTAGACAAGAAATTAACTTACCATTCGGTGATGGCTTCTTACAATGGTGACTTTTCGGATGCAAAACGTGTTCGGAGACTCAACGAAACACGGTTGTGGGTGTCTCAAGAAATAGACTATTAGTTCCATATGTCGGTGACTCCTAGAAAACTAACATGAAAAAAATATACAATCTTCAAGGTTTAGGTTGAGCCGTTTTCCCCGCTGGGACACTTTCCCCCGAGTTGCCCTATCATTAACAAAACATTCTGCTCGATGGGAAAGGAAAAGAAAGAATGCTAAGAACTTTTTAGTCGCTGAACTCTTCAACAGTTTTTTTCTTCGGTAAGTAAGAAGTGAACACAAAACTATGAGAAGAGCCCTTAAGTAAATATTCTAAACTAAAAGTAACTTTCAATAATTTCAAATAAATTACTAATTAAAAGAGAAAAAGATTTAGAAAGTTTGGAAAACCCGAAAAAAAAATCTGGAGTCATACAAAAATCCAGTAGAGACAAGATTATTTTATTATTTTTTATGTAAATGACGCATTTCAATTAAATAAATAAAATTACGATACAAATAAATAGAAAAGCAATTCGGTGGAGAAGAGGATATGATTAGCCGTTACTTTAGGCTTGCTAAGAAGAATTAGTGTGAAAGTTGAGTACTAGTGAGGACAGACTAGTGAGGATCCAGAAAAATATATAATTGCAATATATTGAGAAAGGAGTAGAATTGTTACCGTACCGAAATTTTTTAAACGTATAAAATATAACAGTAACGGAAAGTGAAACAATCTCCAACAACCTTAAAGGAGATGCTGCCTATTAATTTCAACAGATATGACGTTCGAAAACACCTGGTCTATTAATGACCACCAGTTCTTGCGTTGTTTCCTTCTATCCGCACATAACAATCTGTTATCAGACGAATTTATCAGTGACATTGGCAGAAACTATTAGGGGGAATGTCCGTGACATTTGTCGATTGCACTTGTCAATAAAAAGGTTTCTGACAGTTTTCCTAGAAATAAAAGAATTTAGATATTTCTTTACTAACCGGTAAGCGCCATAATCGACAACATTCGCAAAACCTCATAAACACTCATGGAATTTGTCAATCCTAGAAAAATTTAGACTGAGTTTCTATTTTTATGAAATTCTTTATTTTTTTTTTCTTTGTTCGTCAAAAAGAAAACATTATCTGCTCTACATACAATTTCATTTTAATGCCAGAATAAGGTTGAATCTTACGTCAGAATGTTTCAGCTGATAATTTTGCTATTAAAATGTTATCAACGGGCAAGGGTAATGTAGCTATTTTTAAGTAAGGTCGTAAGAGAAACGATTTCATCCTCCTCCACACAAAACAAATTTTGCTGAATGGTTTTAATGAAATTCCGGACTTAGCCATCGAATTAATAAAACTCATTAAGTAATCTAATTTTATTATATTGAACGTCAAATTTAAAAATAAACAAAAACATATTTGCTGAACTCGCAATAGAAAGCACATGCCCCAAAAAATTAATGACCTTAGACGTTCAATTGCATTCATAAATAATAAAGATAGTCGGTTAAAATTATTCGCTTAATTACGAAAACTTTCCTTAACAATACACAGAAAGTTTGTTACACATGCGATTAAAGAAAGACAGGGAACGGGAATCACCTCCCATTTTTCAAAGGTTGACCCCTATTAATCTTTTTCAATTCTGTTTGGAAGATTCGTGAAAACAACAAAACGCAAGCGTAATATACCGTACACATATCATCCTTATTATATCCTTATACACAGGAATTCAAAGTAAATTATACGTGGGTAAGTAGGCTTATAGAACGTTTTTAAGATGTATTATACTTTGGAAACCTGATATATACCTGATATAAACCTGATATAAACCTGATTATACTCTTTGCACATAACGATTAAAAAAGGATTCGGTAAAGGCTCTCGTTTCGATCAATACAGATCCAACAAATCTGAACAAGCTTGGATTTCGCCATGACAAATCCCAAGATATCTGCCAAACAGATATCTGCACGTTTAAAATTGGCAAAATCATAAAAACTGGGATGTCACCGATTGGAACCAAGTCATCTTTAGAGATGAATCCAGAGCGCGTTTCTGCTGCAAAGGCAAATTTGCATGGCGCCGAGCATCTGAAAAATTCCATCCTGACTGTTTAGCGCGACCTGTAAAATTTAAAAAAGGACTTATGATATGAGAATGTATCACAATCAAGTGCGTAAATGAAATGTTTATTCTCCACAAAATAGTGAATGCAGATGTTTATCTTGACATCTTAGACACATTTCTGACCAAAATAATCGAAGATAAGTTTGGGGGACGATCCGCTTGCATTCCACAATATGTCGTACCACCATACTAAAAATAAATCAAAGAATTCTTGAAAGAAAAAGGAATTAGAACAATGGACTGGCCGGCAAGTAGCCCAAATATGAATATAACTGAAAATGTGTGGGCCGAACTAAAAAAGAAAATATAATTTCCAAGCGTCCAGAAAATATATCAGACTTGTCACTTGAAATTCAAAGTTTATGGAAAGAAATAGATCCATTATACTATATCAATCAATGCCAAAAAGAACTCAAGCTGTGATTAAGGCAAAGGGCAATGCCACCCAGTATTGGCATTGTTGGTTAAAACTTATTTTCATATCTATTGAACAAATACTTTTTTTCCTTAGAGGGTCTTCAAATAACAGTTGTTCATGATCCCTACTTTTTTTTTTACAATACAATGGAATAAATTATGATATAAAAAATTTCTTCATTTCTTCTTTATTTTTGATTTTTTAATAATCAATTATACCTCAGCTCCCTTAATCATCCCGAACAAATACCCCCTCTAGGAGATTAGAGACTCTCCACATATGTGGGGGGGGGGGGAGTTTAAGAAAACCATTTGGAAACTTTGAAAGTATTTTCATACATAAACTTAATAAGAACATAACTATATGCCAATATCTTAATCATATTTTTTACGGGCTTGTAGCCTTTGTAATCATAATGTTAAAATAAGTATTATTTAGAGAATAAATTTTGATTTTAAAACGAGAATAAATTTTGATTTTAGAAAGATAAAAGCTAAGATGTTTAAGATACACACCGAAGGAACACGTAAAAGCTGATGCATTGAGTGGCACAGTGAGGGAGATTTAAAAATAGTAAACATTCACTGAAAAAAAGATTTACACATAAAGATTAAATATAAAGACGGATATAAATATTTTAAATGATTCCGAGAATTTTTTTTTTTCCTTTTCTCCATTAAAAACTCGGGCAACATTTTGATAGCCTACGACGAAGGGAAATCGGGAGGAAGAGCCCTAGACAACAAAATTGTACGAATTTTTGCATAATCTTTTAATTAATTAGAAATTAATAATTATGGACAACGACCATTTTTCATTAAACTAAAGCATGTTAGTTGCGTGCTCTATTTTTTTTTTTAGGGGAGGCACGATTTAATATTTAACGAGCATTTAACATATAAATTTGAATATTAAGCTATCGGAATACCCCATTTAAAACCCTACGCAGAAATTATTTCCTGTAAAAGGCAAACATTTTATATAGAACCTCATATCTAGAAAACGTATATGGCCAAAGAGGCCATAAAGACACGAGTCTAAAAGTAATAAAATTCATGCCCACAGTTCTAGACAAAATTTTATTTATTTATTTTATTTATTTATTTATTTATTTATTAATTTTTACATTTTTGCATACAGGGAAAAGCCATTCGTGTACAGAACTATCTTACACGCTATTTCTCAACGTGGACCAATATTTTGCCGATGTCAAGCACATTACAACATCCTCGATTTGGTTGCAATGGTAAACAATAATATTACTTAAGGTCTTAGCAAATTTCTGAATGGATCACTCATCTGATGTACATAAGTAATTTTGAATAAATCACAGTACAATGATTTTTGGTTGACTTACATCCTTGGAATAGGTTGAGCCATAAAACAGTTAGAAATATAAGACCATTATAATACATTGTTAATAAACCATTAAGGAATGACATAACCAAGTACCGAAAGGTTAAACTAAACCATTCGCGGAACCATATATTAAACCGCCCTATGTTAATATTGCAAGTTTCTAATGGACCATAATGATCCATTAACCACGTACCTTGAACCAATTTGGATTATCATTAATTTTACGTTATATTCATTCATGATACATCAATCCAAGTCGTTTGATATATTACATGCCATATTTTAGCAATGAAAACATTTGAGGGTGTCAAAAGGGTACCATTAGAGCACGTGCCATTGTTTCGATTTCAACCATTTTCAAAATGGTTCATTCCCGGAACCATATTTATTAATTGGCGAAAATAGTAATTTATATCCGCTTCAATCTCGTCATTATTATTTGTTTGATATATTATTTAATATATCTCTCCATTGAAAATTGCTTGGTGGGGTCGTGAAAGTACCAGTTATGCACGTGCTATTGAACGGATTTAGATAATTTTTGTGAGTGGTTCGTGCCATGTACCATATTTATCGACTGAAGAAAACAGTAATGAATAACCCCTTCTATCTCGTCATTACGATTTGTTTGATATATTACTCAATATATCTTCCCATTGAAAATTGCTAGGCGGGAAAATAGAGGTACCATTTGTGCACGTGCCAATGAAGCGATGTAGATAATATTTGTAACTGGTTCGTGCCATGAACCATGTTCATCGACTGACGAAAACAGATTTTGAAAATCTTTCATAGCCTCGGAGGAGTTTGAGTTACAGACGGACGGACGGACGGACAGACAGACAGACAGACAGACAGACAGACAGACTGACACGTTTCCCCACACTGATAGCATAAAGCACCTTTCGGTATTTAATAACTCTTGATGAGGTTCATTAGCATCACCGTCATTAACCATAAAAAAATGAATGAAATTAAACTAGAAAATAACTTATTCCTGTCACGTAAATCTCATCCCTCTCGTAAATTTTAAAAACAGAATAAAGGAAAGAAATTCGAAGAATTCTCGCCAGAAAGTTAAATTCCGCCATGTTTCGATAAAATTATAAATGATATTCGAGTAATATACTAGAATCGACTACAAAACAATATCAAAATATTTCTTAACGGCATTCTAATTGCATGGCATTAATGGGGTTTTTTCTGCATTAATATACTTCTGCATTGTTTGCAAAAGCGGCAGACACACATAAATCAATTCTATTTTGGTCCATCCTTTTGATATTGCCAGAACGTCTCAGATAATCATTTTGGGTCTCAAATTTCATGTTTTCTCTGAATAATAAAAAAAGCAGGAGGATTTAAATAGGCGTCAGGATTTCTAGAGCGTTAGATGACAGAGCGTATACGCTTTACATTCAATCTTGGAGAACATTACTTAAAACGTGTTCTAATCTGCCTCTAGGAGTGAGTGATCAGT
Organism: Rhysida immarginata; assembly: GCA_023313115.1. Lineage (NCBI taxonomy): Eukaryota > Metazoa > Arthropoda > Chilopoda > Scolopendromorpha > Scolopendridae > Rhysida > Rhysida immarginata. The sequence goes on along the minus strand of JAHWFO010009537.1, from coordinate 881,861 downwards.
TTTCTTAAAACCATCTAGATTTTCATTCAGCGAGAAAGATGAATGTAAATTCAAGAGTGGTGAAAATGGAGCAAAAGATCAAAGAGTAACAAAACGAATAAAGAAAATCGGGATGATAAAAACCAGTTAGGGTTTCTGAGAGAAGAGCTGGATAGTGTTTGGGTGAAGAACGTCGAAAGAAAAAGAACGACGGAGACAAAGATCGAAAGATGAAATCGACTATGGAAAAGGAAGGTCGATAAGAGGATAAAGATATTCCTGGAAGGAGGATAAGAAGGTAAATATTTCATGAAGTCCTATACTAGAAGAAGATCAAAAAGAAGGAATTAGAGAAGGCAAGAATGGAAATTCCTTCGAGTAATCCCACTTTGTATTATTTATGAATAGACATATAAAAAACGTTCAAAAAGTAATGCACCACATTTTATTTCTACAACACGAACAATGCTACGCAGCTGAAACCTTTGAACCTGCCGCCTTTGTTATGCAAAGTTGCAAGCTCAGCACCAGGTGGCAGCGTGATAGCGAATGCTAAAAATAGAAGTCCGACGGTGGCAAATCGGAACTATATCGTGGATGAGTCAACACGGTGATGCTTGTAACGTACATAAGCGTGTTGCTTCTCCACACTACTAGTCCCGACTTGGCACCGTGGGACTTCCACATGTTTGACCCTTTAAAAAATGCACTCCGTGGGATCCAATTCGAGTCCGAGGCGATGTTGTGTGCGATATGAAAAACTGGTTACGTGAGCAGGATCCAGAATGGTACCGAAGGGGCATACACGCTTTTTCGGAACTCTAGCATAAAGCCAAAGAAATGGAAGGAGAAGTAAATAAATGGACAAGTGCGAGTCGAACTCGCGTGGAGAGGGTTCCGTACGGTGAATATGTTATCTACCATGTTTTTTTTAAAATCTGACCCAAATTTATAAAAAAAGTATGTATGGTACCGGATTGTAGAGGGAAATTGCTGAATATATTGCCTATTGCTGAATATATCTGTCTTGTCGTATATTCTTCAATACGTGGTGTAAGACCGAGTGATAGAAGGTATTCTGATATTTCATTTTTTGATTTGTCCTTAAAATTAATATTGAAGCCTCCTGCTATAATAATCTTTTCGTATACACTGATAGCATTCTTAATGCATTCGACAGCAATTTTCGGAAGGCATTTTGGTGATTTATATACGGTTAAGAATTGAACACCAAATGCTTTGAATTGGAGGCATTCACAATGCCCACCCCCTGGACTATCTATAAATAAAACCTGAAGAATTGACCGACCGACCGACTTTGCGAATAGAGTAACGATTTTTTAATTAATTAACATCGTTCTGGCAATGCAGTACCACACATTCGCAACTGGTTTTTATTAAAATTTAAATAAAAATTAAATTTAATTTAAGAATTTAAAATAGGTAAAGTTACTTATTTAGGATTTTAATTTGATTTTCCTACTGTATTTAGTCTAGCGCGAATTCTTTTTAATGATAATAGATATAGTAAAAAACCTAGCTAACTTTGGCTGCGAGTAAAAAAAAACTATGACATCAGTATTTTCTCGGAATTTAACAATCAATGTTTTTTCGTTTGTTAGAAACAATAAAGAATAATAAATATTCTATGAGGGTTTTATACACGCCATACCTCAGATGTTTAAATTATTGATGTTTAAATGCTTGGAGCAGAAGGTTCCTGGTTCGATCCCAGGCAGTGGAATTTTCTTTCCTATTTTTCATCAATAATTTAAACAATATAGGTTGGATTGCTCGGCACGGGCATGGAGCAACACTTCCTAATGATTTTTGAAAAGCAACTCATTTATTTTATATTTGTCTTTTATTCCTAATGTATTTACGTTCAAATTTTTTAATTTCTAATTTTTATTTTGAACAAAACAGTTTCAGTTTCAGGAATAGATGAAGATACTGATCGATAGCACAATATTGAGAGATTTACCACGTTATTTTAAGACCATAGACTTCTTATAGGTTTTCTTGTAACCTATAAGCAAAGAACTATTTTCTTTATTTTTTTCGAAATTTTAGGCTCAGTAGTTTCGGAGATAAGGGGGGGGGGGGTGGAACGGTCAATTTTCATTTTTTTTTCTTAAATAACTTTAAAATAATTTAAAATTATTAAAAAAATATATTTGAGACCCCCACAACATGCCCTTTCATTTGATATATCACATGATACAGTTTGCAAAACTTTTTTTTTTAATTTTCTAATTTGTCCCCCAAAAGTGACCCCCATATTCAAAATTCATTTATTTACTTTACACGTCCGTGTTTGGGTCACAGAAATACATATGTGGTACACATTTCAACTTATTCGATCTAGTAGATTCGGAGTAAATTGGCTGTGACATCGGGACAGACAGACACAGGAGTGATCCTATAAGGGTTCCGTTTTTCATTTCGGATGTACGGAACCCTAAAAATAATAAAAAAATAATCAATAAGGCTGACGGTTGTAAGTTATATATTCCATACAATACTTTCAGAGAAATAAATCATGGTACTTTTTGAACTTTACAAGACCTTCAGGTGACCGATTTTGCCGAATTTTTGAACTCTTGGTTATTTCTTGGTTTATTTATGTACAGGTGCACAAAAAAAGTTAATTAAGAGGTAATTATGGTAAAAGAGGTAATCTCGTTTATAATTTTATCCTATCCACAGTTTTCTTTTTCCTCGTGTTATGGCGTTATTTGTCGTCTTTGCTTGGTAATCTTACAAACTTTGGGTTGATAGGAATCCAAGATATAGGTGAAAGATACGAGGATAGATTGAAAAGTTTCTGAATGAAAATTAAATTTTTCAATACGTAATTTATATACCTCTCAAAAGCTCAATGCCCTTGGTCCAGCGTTCTCCAGCTTCTCGATTCCGTCCCGGAAAAGACGTTCTTTGGAACCAATTCAACGCATCCAATCTATTGACTGGTTTATTGCCTTTTTGTTTCTTGTCTGCAATGGTGAATACAGATTTCATCCATTATCCTGAATCATCTTTTCAGATTTGCTGGATTCCCATAAAATGTTTCCAAACCATCAGCTGAGGCACGCATCTTGTATAACCTAATAGCATGTTTTATTTAAACTGAAATCATTTTACTGTATAAACTATGAATTACATGTTCATAATACCTATGCTTCTGCAAGTAAAAGCACTTAATGATTTTATGCACAATTTCTGGAGTGCAGTAGTTCATCAATGGCGTCCACGCTTGAATTCTGAAACCGAAAATCTCCAGGTGAAATATGAAGGTAATCTAACCTAAGCTAATCTCCAATAACAGCGTTTATCCTGGATTTGATTTCTCTTCGAATGGAAAAAAAAAGAAATAATTGAAAACACAAACATTTGATGAAACTTGTTTCACCTGAATGTTTGCCAAAGCCATACTATTTGACAGACCGATTTGACATTCCCATTCAATTCATATGAAATGTTGCCATGACAACATTTGTGAGAGCTGCCATTTAGCAGCGATTCCGGAAACTTTTCAATACATTCTCTTAAGACTGACTTCCACCAAACACAAAATATAAATCCAACTTTTTCGCACAAATTCTTTGCGTTTTTCACACTGGACTTTATCGTTATGAAGAAATCGAGAGAATTAGAGCTCAATTTATCTTGAACCTCATTTCTATTTGTTTAACAACATGTAACTTAATAAAAATAGCGATCAGAATAAAGAAAAAGATAAGTTACAAAGCCTATATATAACTATACTCACTGTCAGTCCAATTAAATTTCAAATTGTAATTGTTAGAAATTTTAAGTTTACTTTGCAAAATGTTTAAGAATTGAAATCGGAAATTTAACTGGGCACGGCCAGTTTTTCTTTCTTTGGATACTCCATGATAAAAAAGTGTTTTGCTTGTTTTCATCTGATAACCGTAGAGACCTTTTTATGGCCGTCTAATTGCATCATACAGTATACCATCAAGTCGTTCCTTCCATTGTTTCCATTCACCCTGAACGAAGGCTTTGTCATCTTACCATTGCACTCTCATAAGACTAGACTTCAACTTATTTTTCTGTTCTTATCGGCGCAGGTTTCATGTGTTCTTTTAGTGGAAGTCTGTTTCTATTTTTATTGGAAACAATTCTACAGGAAAAAGATAAGAGAAGTTTTCGAAAGGAGATATCAGAATTCCTTTGTTGCTTACCTAAGAGCTTCAGGATATCAGATGAGTTGGAAAATAAAATCACTGATCTAAACACAAGATAAATAACAATGAAGCCTTTTTATTCCCTTATGTTTACGTACAGTAGCGCTCAAAAAATAGTACACTTTATGTTTTATCATTATAACTTCTAAAGTATTGAATTTTAATTAAAGAATTTGTAATAATATAAAGACTGCCTAAACATTTGAATATTGAAAGAAATTCAAACTCTTTAGAGTTAATTAGTATTTGAAGACTCATCCATTATTGATAGAGGTGAGTTCATAAAATAGTACACACTGAGTTTTATGTAGATTTTTCTCATATTCTCTATATTGATGTTGACATTTTGCTGTTGCTGACAATATTTAACATGTCGCTTCGAGTTCATCTGCCATCTTCAATAAAAAAAGCACATTATAGATGCAATCAACAATGGCAACTCGTACACCTCAGTTTCGGAGCAATTTCAAGTTCCAAAGTCCACGGTGGCAAGAATTTTTCAGCGTTTTTGCACGCAAGGATATGTAACTCGTAAGCAATGATATATAAAACAACTGGATCGCTGACTCTATCCGCAGTCGGCATTGAGAAGTGAAGCCAAAATACGTCATAAATTTTCCCTTCAGGTCATTGACTAGTAGCGTCAGGTGGCCTAAAAAGCAAGGTTAAATCCCTCATAAACGCTCATAAATTGACTAGTAGGTTAAATCCCTCAAAAATAATAATTCCTCATAAACGCTGATAAGGTTAAATCCCTGAAAAACGCTCATTTCTCATAAACGATCCCTTCAGGTCATTGTCTAGTAGCTTCAGGAGGCATAGAATTACGGCCTCAGTTCTCTCCCAGTAAGTCAGCGATCCAGTTGTTTTAGATATCATTGCTCGTAAGCCAGGATCGGCCGACCAAAATCAACAACTCCACGAGAAGACAAAGTCTCGATACGGCTGTCTAAGGCTGACCCGAAGAAAATTGCAGTTGACCTTAATAACGAAATGGCAACCTTCCATAATGTTAACGTTACTGTGAGTACCACGAAAAGATGTCTGAGGGATGCAGATTTGTTTGGCAGATGTCCCGTGAAAAAACCTTTGATCTCCAAGAAGAACCGGATAGCCCACCTCAAATTTGCCAAAGATCATTTGAAGTGGACATCCAAAAAATGGAATAAAGTGCTTTTTAGTGATGAATCGAAGTTTTTACTATTCGGATCTGATGGTATCCAGTACGTACGCCGTCCAGCAAACCATAGATTTGATCCAAAATACCAATTACCAACCGTTAAACATGGTGGAAGATCCACTATGGTATGGGGTTGTTTCAGTCATAAAGGGGTAAGCCCGCTGATAAAGATCGATGGAATAATGGACAAAATAGTATATAAGAATATCTTAGAGCAACATATGCTTCCTTTTGCCAAAGCAAATATGCCTCGTGGATGGATTTATCAGCAAGACAATGATTCCAAACATACCACTTGTGTGGTCAAAGACTGGTTCAAGTCAAAGAAGGTACGAAATCCTATTGAGCATACGCGGGAAGAATTAGACCGCAGCTGCAAGTCACAGAAAGCACGAAATTCACTGGAAAAATTTGAAATTTTATGAAAAGAATGGGAAAAAATTCCAGTGGCCAAAATCACTAAACTAATTGATTCAATGCCAGCCCGCTACAAAGCTGTTATTGATGCAAAAGGTTTTGCAACAAAATATTGATCTGCTAACTCTTTTTTTTCATTGTATTTACTTCATTTTTGGGATTTTTTTTTGCGTGTGTACTATTTTATGATTTTTGTATTTTGGCAGTTTAATGGTGTCCTCGCAAATACAAATAACAGTGACCTTATTTCTAGTTTTTCTTTTGTATATTTATATAGATAATGTGTATACAAAGTTTAGTTATATGTTCTTAATTTTTGAAAGTATTATAGCAATAAACATAAAAGGTACTATTTTTTGAGCGCTACTGTATATCTGAGTGGGTGTGTATGTGTATATTAGTGTGGGTGTGTGTAACCTTTCTCTCGCAGTCGACCAATTTCAATCGTGGTAATTTGCTCTGTGCCCGGAAATAACGGGGTCTATTGTCCCCAAAAAGATTTTTTGTAGCACATTTAATGGCAGCAATTTCCTTCAACCCGTTTCAGCTGTTTTATACTAACGATTCAAAAGGTAGCTTAATTTTTTTTATCTGCAAATATCTAAACGATTTAATCAAACAAAAGAAAGAAGATTCTTATGAATTAAGTAAAAACGATTCGAAAATCATAACATGCCCTCTGCAGCTACTAGCAAAACATTTTTATTAGTGTTTAAAACGGCTAAAAATCGTCTCTTTACAGTCAATACGGTCTACCAGTTACGAACAATTTGTTAAGGCAATAAAATGTTCTTCTGGTAGATACAGAAGGCAATAAAGGTTTGTTCCACGATGAGGTGTATGTGAAATGAACTTAAAGAAATGTTGCATTTGATAAAGTGAAAATATTAGAAAATGCTACATTTGTTTAAGTTCGCAAATGCGAAGCAAGAAAAAGTGTCTAAAGAGATGGCGCATACGTTTAAATAAAATCGACTTTGATGAAAGATAAACGAAAAATTTATTATTAAAAAACAAAATAGAAGAGTATACTTTGCAGATTTTCTACCCAATACGAATATAAAAGGAAATCTGTGGCAAATTTGATAAGATGTCTATTTTTTCGACCAAAGCGAAAATTTTGTTTTATAATATACTTTATAAATTCATAGAAAACCGTAAAATTGACAGCTTTCGAAATCTCACAAACGACTAGTCTCATGGAGGAAGGGAACCGGTGTGGGCAGCGAAACGTTGTTATATTTATTGACTTTGTCCGACGAAATATCTTGGGTCGCTGGTTCTGGAGAAAAAAGGGGCATCCACTGCGGAGATCCACAGCAGAATTGGACAGGCAGTCGGCGCGTTCGCTTGGCTCAAATGGTGCTTCCGGAAGAAGACGAACATTTCTACTAAGACCAGAATTCGACTCTTCCGGAATCTACTTCTGCCCATTCTTCTTTATGGATCTGCTTCAAACTCGAGGTATTTCAAATGCGATGCTTGCGGCAGATCTTGGGCCTCTCACTTCGCAACCGTATCTGTGGAAGATGTCAACAGCAGCCAGCCATCTCCGATCAAATCCAGAAGCAAAGACTAAGATGGCCACGTGTGCAGAACGGGCATGAACAGAATACCACCCAGACTCCTTTGGAGACAACGACCAGCCCAATGGAGAATTAAACGAACCGTGCCGAGGAAAACGTGGCCCAAGCAGGTGGAAGACGACCAGAAGAGCCGACGTCTCGACTGTCGCCATGGATAATAAAGCATGGAAGAACATCATAGCAAGTCCGAAATCCCGCGGCATCTACAGCCGCCGGAATTTCAACGTGGCCAACCGCCTCATCCAGCCGCCAACTAAGGACGGAAGAAGAAGTCTCAAGGAATAACACGAATCTAGGCTGGGTCAACTGAAAACTGAACTTCCCTCGTAACACTGGCGGATTAAACTCGCTGATGGTTTATGGAAAGAAGCGACGTGCCTTCAGAGGAGCATCACGTATATGCTCTAGATTTCAGTTACACACTTATTTGATGCAATGTAAGTCAATATGGCAAACCAATGGTGATAACGGTGACAAGCATTTTTATTTCCGTGACATAATTCTCTTAAAGAAGACACGTGTTACGTGTTTATTATTCTACATTTAATACATGTTTATTTTTTTAAAAGTAGGACTAACTTTTCAACAAATTCTAATAAATCTCGCTCTTCATAAAAGCTAAAAGAACAAATAACGATCCATTTGCCATCATACATTCAACAACGCTTGCTTGCGGACCTAATAATTTTAAGCGGTTTTTTTTTTAAAACTAATTTTCATCTGTTTGACTTACGTTGAACGCTTAACTTTCTTTTGCTACGTCTAAAGATTTATCATGTTTACTTTAAAGATTAAGGTTATTTGGTTAAATGGCCGAATATGTATCTAAGTTGCACAGAATCAGTTCAAAGTTAACCTTCGCTGCCGGGCAATGAAAACAACATCGTGACCTACCGATTATAATTTCAATTCTATCTTTTTTTTATAAGATTACATTGTCTAGTATAATTTTTTTCCAACAGGAAGGGTATATTTATTTAACCTTTAATAAAACCTTAACTAAAGGCTTTATTAGTCTAAGGCAAAGCACACCTCCTAAACAGACTTTAAATCTTTAAGGGTGCACTTTTCATTGTGCATGACTGGAATAATTAGAATAATAATGTGTCCAATTTGTCTATAATTACATTGTCATCGATTCTCCAAGTATTTTCGTAATGTCAATAGCAAAGGAAATTATATGCTATATAAAGGATCAAAGAAATGATGATCTAGAATTGAATGCGAAAAAGAATACCATGCTGATATTTGAAAGTATCCCAAAACGAAATTATGAGTGAAATATTGAGAATATGAAATATAAAATATCTGATTCTATAAAAACATTTCCGATTATTTTCAAATGTATACAACTAGCGTTATGCTAAGAGAAATTTTACTTTCATCTGCGTCGCATCGTCAATTTCGTTCGATTCACCAAAAAAATGATGCGCCCTATAATCAGGTGGGGAAAGGAAAGAGGAATGAAAGAAATTTTTATTACATCCTGTTGATAACAGGTTCCAATCAAAGAATGACGAAGATAAATCACGATATGAAAAGAAAAGAAAAAAAATCTATCGACTCAACAGATAGAACCCAACAGCAGACATACACACACACAAAAAAAGAAATAATTTCTAGGTAAAATGCCAACAGCTGATGAAACGATCACAAATTCTCTGTCGAACGTGATTCGTATTTATCATGAGGAAGGGGAAAACTAAAAAAGAAAAAAAAAGAAAGAAAGAAAACGAGACTAATAATTCTAGAATGAGATATTCGGAGACGTTCATCCGTCTCTTCAAGAGCAACGGCCATTTGTCTCAATTTGTAAGAGGAAAATAACTGGAAGGCCATTTACAAACCGTAACTTCTCGATGTTTTTTTTTTCCTAAGCTAAAAATAAAAGTCAGTCAAAAGAAGCGAGTGGAACTGGAAGAGCCCACTTAAACTTCTGTAGAAGGACAATCCTTACTTGAAATGGAGCTCTTGTTTCCTCTCCTCAGTTTCGTTTTACCACAAAGGTTTTCGTAGTGCAAACTGATTTGGCAGATTTAATGAAACCACGATCGACGAATCGAAAATGTTTTAAAACAGCATTTAACCTTACAATTTCCAATCTAATAACGCTCAGGGAGGAATGTCGATGAAATAATGCTCTTATAAATCAGAATAATGATTGCAATAATATAAACTGTTGCGTGACAAAAATTGAAGAAAAAAAAATTCTCGCCTTGAATTTACCAGATAACGCTGCAGTAAGGAAAATCAAATTTTTACATCTTTTCTTGATTATTGTCGATTTTTATGAAATCAGAATTATATTCATCTCTAAATCGTCTAAGTGTCAACAAATTTTTTCTTACATGCCACAGACATCTGACAAAAGAGCTCAAGAGTCTATCCAACTTCATCACAGTAACGTTAGCCAAAAAATGGTATACCTTTCCTTATTCTTCAGAAGATGTATATTTCAACTTATTTTTAAAGTAAAAAGTATTTCTTTTACTTAGACAGTCTTGCGAAGTATATCTACACTTTATTACATGACAACAATTTGACCCGGAGAACGCTTTCAAAGGTCTTTCGATTGAGACTGTTACCATACAGGAATAACAGTGTACGAACATACGGTTACAAATAGGCATGGTATTACTCGTGCACAGAGGAACTGTATAATGCGATTTGTTTCTGACGGCGTGCGGATTAAGTTGCCATTTAGGTAAAAATCCTAACGTAACCTAAATGAACCATTTGCCCGTCAAGAAGGGGTTCAAATCTGGTGGTGCCATGTTTGGTGAACACGCAGGGTGAGGCGTCGATTTTCTGCATGCTTCCATTAGATATGTTGTCGTGCTTCAGCATGAAGGATCATGGGATCTAAAATAGTGACGAGCGATGACTGCTTGTTGCTTAATTTCAAAATTTCAAAATGTCCAAAAGCGCACGTTATGGCGATCAGCCATCTGTTTACATACTCCGTGTCATTCGTCTATTAAAAACGTTACAGAAACGAAAATACTACAAACAATCTATTTTAATAACACCATTATGCAGAATAAATTAATGTTTTCGAAGTATCAGATCCTTCGGTTTTATAAAGACCCGAAGTCTGTCTGGCCAGGCATCAATAGCGGCAGGAATGGTGTCCAGAGATATTTTGAACCCTGCTTTATTAAAAGAGCATTGCAATGGCTTGAAACTCGTATGGCCTCTACCTCCAACTTATTCCACAGCTCATATCAAAGAGATTTAAATCGGATTTTTAAGCGGGCGACGTTTATGGAAGATGGTACGTTTCCTTCAACCATCGTCGTGTCCTTTAGAGCAAAAGTGCAATAGTATAGTTCCAGTGGTGGATGACGTTGGCGCTGAGCGCTTCGGATACTTAAGGGAACTTCAACAGCATTTCGTGCAAGCACACGATTTGGCTGTTTAGCTTTGCCTCAGTATAGAAAGATTTTTCGTCCGTAAACAGTATTCGACGATGAGCGTGCCGCATTAGAAAGGCTCGACATTTGCGAACCCATTCTTTTGCCAGGCGGGAATTTAAAAACTGGGCTCTGCATCTTGAATCGTGTCCGTGCCCTCATAAATCAGTTTGTACATCTCGACATCTTGTGATGTATGGCAACAAGGTTGATTACTTTTTTTTCTCGTAGCTTTTTGATTACTTTGCGGTACAAACAGACAAGGGTCGGGTTTCGATGCTACCGGTTTCCCTGTATCGTTTCACCGCTGAATCAATCGGCAGTTTGCGCCGTCACTCTTGAGCCTCCTGGAAAATTTGCAAGTGATGACGAATTATTGCTTCCCGTAATGACTGTTGTCTGTCCATTTTATTTATGCTTCTGTCACGCGCCAATTGTCTATGGCTACTTCTTTTAAAAAATTATAACAATGCTTTTACAAATGCTTTACCGTACTTAGGATATAGTAATTCAAAGACGAAAACACTTTGTAGACCTCGTAGAAGGCAGAAGGTAGCTAGGACATTTCTGTGTGACAAGTGGCTTTCGCGTTGAATGCTTATGACATTCACGTAGAGTTTTCTTCGCCCCTTACTTGTTCTGTAATAAATAATTACTTTGTACTAAACGCGTAAGGTAGTTTCATTCATTTAGAATTACCCCTCGTTTGCTGCAGATAAGAGTTGCTCGAAAGAGTTTCTGTATTCTAAAAAATTTTTTCTGCGGTTTTGGAAAAGTTGAAAAAGCCGGTGTATTTTTGTCGATATATTCCTCATTGCCAGATCCAGACTCTTTAAAGATTTCCTAATGTATTCATTCATACAGAAAAGAGCGGAATGCTTCTTAAATTAGAAGGTGCACTGAAATGTCGTTTGGTGTAGCAAAAGACAATGCAAATGATGGATTGGCCAAAATTTCATTCCTCCTTGTGATTGTTCTTCCTCTTCCTTCTTATTGATTTTGTCGTCGTGAATGAAAGTGAAACGCCCTCGAAACTCTTCCATTTCCCGTGTTCATGCCCATAGCAAAATTAATTCCACGTCTTCTTTGAAACGCTTAAAGCTTAGAATCTCTCCTCCATTCTTTCTTACATTCTTCCTTCCTTCCTTCCTTCCTTCCTCTCTTGCTTTCCTTCTTTCCGTTTTCCTAGTTGCATCACGTTTAAGGTTTCCTAAAATAATTACACGAACGTGACTTAACAAAACGCAGCTCCATCTTTGGATGACTGTAATTTGAAATTAAAATTCCAGTTTAATCGTCAACAAAAACAATAACATAATTCTGCGATGAATAAAAAATTATTCAAATTAACAAAGATGACTGCTAACCAAATATTACTGTTGAAGTGTACTCGAATGCCATATTCACATCACATTTATTAAATGAGGTTCAATTTGAGTTCGTGAAGATATATATGCCTTAGATTTTACATTCACGACATTCTTATTTGTTAACGGAATTTCTTCTAATATCTTTTTCATTAAAGAAAATACTCATCAATAAGTAAGGCATACTTAATAATTATTCATGAAGCGGCAAGTTGCCAATCGCTAACGCATTTATTAGAAAGCTAAAGTCTTAAAATATTGATCACAATTTTAATGTAAACAAAGCATTACGTGTTAGAAGGCACTTGTTGCGCCAGCAATTTTAAAATTGCGATAGGAATATAAAAACTTTTAAATTGAATACTTCTGCTTAAAATATTATTCACCTGGAAGAAAGACCGATCGAAACGAGCACTCCGAAAGCAAAAAGCTCTTTACATATTCATGACTGACTCGTACCTTTCAAATAAGTCTCGGTTTTCGTATTTTGAAAATCCCCGTTGTTGCAAAAATAATCCACGTTAAAAAATTCTATAGAAAGCCTTTTAAGATTCGATGTGGTTATAATTTAGAAGAGCTGCTTGAACCCCGTTGCTTGAAGATTGATGGTTATTATTAAGTGTGGAGACACATGAATTATTAACAGTTTCCTGAAAATGGTGGCGGTTTAATTTCGGTTTTATCTATCCAAAGATAGTCAACATTTCATCAAATTTAAGCTATTATGATGTATAATACAATACAACGTTATGGCTACGCAGTAACATGGTAGTGATGTCGACCGCAGTTCAGTCATCCGAATAACCCATATAATCGAATTAGGAATACTCGAGTGCCAATTTGAAGACCAATGGACAGTTGATACCCATTTCACGTCCAAACTGTTAATGTTCTGAAACCAAATGATTACATCGCACGTGAAAACTTCTGCAATTGGCTTTCAAAACCGTGTTTTGTGCTCGAAGATTTTATTTCCTAATGAAGTATCTTTCAACCGAGCTGACCGGCACAATAATCCATATGCATCCCTGGAAACATTTCCAAACGCAATTGTCGGTCAGCACTTAATAATAATAATAATAATAATAATTAGATTGGGTTAGCGTATCGTTGAATAAAGCCAACGATAACCTCAGCAGTGATCCCTCGAGGGATTATTGCGCGTAACCCAAGGACAAAACCCGCGACTCTCCGCTTCCGAGAGCGATAAAACCTGCGGAAGCCGGTCTTTGGAAGCCGATTTACCGCACCTATCATATTTACACAAATCTCGGCATTATCGACATTTCCTGTAGCCATTGCTGTTAAAGGATGTTCCTCTTACCAGAAGATGACGTGACCATGAGAGTGCAGCAAGCTTACTCGCCTGCAGATTGTGACTACATTTCTGAATAAACAGTTTCCTCATCTTGGAGTGGTTGCATTGATATATCTTGTTAAGTATCACTGTATTGAAACTGTGACAAGTCACGTATTTAAATTGGGGGGAGTTACATGGGCCCAGTGGGAATTTAATAGTTTGATATTTTAGCTAGCAATTCTCTAGTGGTTGTACTGTTATTTTATTACCAGCCTAATTCTTTCTGATGACTTTATAATTACAATTTTGATATTATATGTTTAGAAATAAATGATATTTTTTATGTAAATATTCATTTTCATTGCGTCGATCTCAACCCTGTTGCGTCAACAAAGCAAAGTAACAGAGTGAGATGATCGCTGTTTAGCATTGTTGTTGGGAGAAATTCTTGGAAGATGAGGTTCTCGTCATCCTTCAATTGTTGTGTTAATGCGTTTTTTTTGTTATTGTAGAAATTAAAGTTGTGTTTTTTGTTACCAAAAAGTTCGGAATGAAAGGACGTTTTTTTTTTTATTTTTATTTTTTTGAGGAAAAAATGGCGATAATGGCGTAGAACTGTAAATGGAACGCCGCCGTCTTAAGTTGACACTTGTGTACATTAATCATCAGCAAGTATAACTTAATTGATCAACATTAACTAATGTATGTGTTATAAAAAATAGATTGTTGTTTTTTTTTTCCGGCAAAGGGAAGGGGTTTGTTAATGAACGTTTCAGATGTGGCGTTGCTACCTTGAGCGGAGCGTTCGACGGGAGTTTTCGTTTGGCCGTCCCGATGGAAAAGTTGCTCAACGCATAGGTATCCCTGTTGGCGCAATACTCGAATTTCTCCGATTGCCATATTGATGTCTTCGATTGGTGAGTGAACTTTATTTTACTGTTCTGCCTTATCCACGGAACTACTCGAGGGTCCACTAGAGCAATCGATGTGCAATAGATGACGATTATCGATGAAAACTATATGTTCTCGAATAATTCGCACAGTTTGCGTGCTACAGTAATGAACATTGAGATTAATGTGAAGATTGTAACATGCTTAGCTTAATGACTTGCTTGTTAACTTTAACAATATAGATATATATTTAAGGAGTGCTTGTGAGCAGTGAGTCACTGATTTTTTAAAGTTCAATAATCGTGAGGCAGTGAAAGTTTTGCCGTGGATCCCTTGATTCTATAGGGAAGATGAATCACTGTGTGTGGTAGGTGTATGCTTGCAGTGGGTTGCGAACTGCACGGGAATCACCGGCGGGGTTACTGTGATTCTCCTCGCACTTCTCATTGAGAGTAAAGTTTTAAAAGAATCACATGACGCTCTCCGGCGTCATGCCAATGCAGCTAAAGGGAGGTGATGTCCTGTGTCAGACCCAACGTTATGATATCTATACTGCGTCTTCATGTTTATGATTATTGTAAAAGGGGAAAATCTGTTGCTCCTGCTAAGGCCTTAGTTAGATATATTGAAGGAAGCACTCAAGTTATGAGTTTGCTATTGTAAGGAACTGCATGTGTTCCGCGCGCCTGGTGGTGATTTACATAGCGGTAGCGCGTTAGACTTAGGCTTGCGTTACTGTCTAGAGTTGTACACAATCAGTCAGGAATATTTAATTTTACCAAATTCCAATTATGATTAATACTTAAAATGTATTGGGCTGGTAATGGTAATAAAATTGACGTTTATTTGTAAATACTGCTTGATTAATTGTGTAGTTAGTCTCACAACATCTCGTTTTTTCACATATCAGTCCTGAACCCGTTGACGATCGCCTTCCGACACATTGGCTATGCTTATGTGGGTTCATGCATATATAATTAGGTGGGGGGCACGTCACAAAACTATTCCATTTAATCACAGAAAAATTTTGGCAGTCAGTTATTTTATTTATCTGAAATTTTGGAGTAAATAGCGTTTTGGTGTAATAAAAGTCCACTTTTTAAAGCTCGAGTTACAATATTGATTTATTTTCTTATTCTTTTTTGTGGAACAATACCCATTAAGGAGCCTGCAATGTTTTCGAAATTTCGAGGTGAGCTAATAAATGTAGTCACTTTCTTTTATAAATAAAGCACAGCTGGAATCTCCTTTTTCCTTTAAATAAATGCTAAGCTTTTTTTTTTGTAATGGCAGTTGAAAGATATTATACGATGGAACTTCTCTGCCATGAAATATCCGTAACAACAGGAATAGTGCTTTGAAATATGAGAAAGCTTCAAAGGGAGTCTGTGGAAATCCGAACGCTGTATATACAAAACTGTTTCAACCACTAAATATACGGGGAGAGGTGGAGGAGGAGGAAAAGAGCGGTTGATGAGACTACTATGTGTCAAATCTTTTTCTAGCTCCACTAGGATGACCTTGCGATTCTTAATTAGAATAAACAATCCCAAAGAGATTGCACATGGGATGAGAAACTAAATAACGATGTAAATCAATTTTGACGACTAATTTGATGTGTTTGAGGATTATGTTAGATTCAATTGCTTACCTCTGCTAACTAATACCAGCATTAAAAATGAAGTGAAGCACTTCGCGATAACTCTGTTAAGCGAGCCCTTACTTCATACAAATCGGTCGACCACGAATGGCGACATCCGTTTCATGATTGTGTAGCTAGCTATTGGCGTCGGGGGGATTCATCACGAAATGTGACGACAAGAGTCGAGTCTGCAAAGTGGCGGCATTGGATCACACCGCAACCACTACAGGATTCATCAACAACGTGCCTGTCACGCGACGCAACAAGCGTGATAAAACGACTGCCGGCACACGGTGTTCTCATGCTTAATCTCTTACCACTTGGGAACATGCCAATACAATTGAATACAATACCACGTGTCATGGCAAATAATTTTTTTTTCTCCCGCGAGATGTGATAGATACTTTCAATTTAATGTTCTATTCGGGGAGTAGAAATTGTGAGCCACACGAGCACTATGAGCTTTCAATTCGAGAACTCGATACTCTGAAATTTAATTAAAATTTATAGAAGATACACACGAGACGATTTTAAATTTTTTGAACCATCCAACCATTGAAGAACTGTTTATCCTTCTTTCTCTATTCCAATAGCTAAACACGCCTAGTTCCTTTTACATATGTTTATTTACACTCTAGCCACTCATCAACTGCATCAGTACATAACTCGTAAACTGCCTGGTCGAATTCGACTGAATTTTGACATCGTATTGGAGTTCAGACCCATTTTTCATGTAAGGAACAGCCAAAGTCACTTGGAGAATAACTGGTTGAGTGATGACAGAATTTTTTTCCTCGTGGGATTGCTACACAACTGGCTCGGGTATTATCGTGATGCAGAAAAAAATCTCCCTGCCACTTACCATGCCGCCTCCGAACTATATCACATCCTCTCTGAAATAGGTTTCCACAATTTGTACATACACTCATTATTATAAACTCACATACAATTTGCACACAACGTTAATGAAAAAAGAAAAAAATATACTTTACAAACTTGAAATGTAAATGTATTCAATTATCTAGTGACCACTAAAACTTGTATCATGTGGTTCTAGTCATCAACTTTTCAAAAAGTGGATAAGAACAAAAATATGTACATTCAGCTGGGCTAAAAAATATTGATTCGTGGGGGCCTCGAAATAAAATACTTCGCGGGGGGCCTCTATTATTTTTGGTAACTTCAACCATTCTGTTTGCCATTGAATCAAGGATTCACCTGTGTTACTTTCCCATCCATCCACAGTTGCACTTCTCAGCTCTTGATCAGTGTGAAACTGTCTGTGATTTTTGTAAACCTGTTGTACAACTATACTGAATTGAGGTCTGGGGGTACCGTGCTGGCCGGACTAAAACGTTTACAAGATGTTTTCATATATTCATGAAACCATATTTTCACCATGTTTGAGGTGGCAGGGAGCATTATTTTGTTGGAAGTCCAATTTTGCCTCCAGGAATCTGAGCATAAGCTCCAAGTTGTTGTTCTAGAAGCCTTTTATACCCCAAAAAGTTCATCTGACCATCAGCCGACTTCCAAATGACTTTCACCCGCAAAGGAAAACGAGCCCCCAAACCATTTATTTGAGTCACTTTTGAACTTTCCTTTCTTTTCGTTTCGTAGATCATGCCAGAGAATCGCAGTGGCGAAGCGAGGGTAAATGGCGCCTGGGGCATGGTGTTTATTTTTCTCCCCGTCTTCTCATATTTTGTCCTCACGGCGCCCACCTAACAAAGGAAACAAGGCTGGCGCCCAGGGCATCATATATTCCCTCCCCCTCTCTATGCCACTGCAGGGCTTTCTAGTTAAATCTCTTCTCATGCGAAAAATCATTCCATACAGTTCGTGAACTCAGGATATTTTTCTTTAGCGAACTTCAATCTTGCTGTTTTCTGAGCTTGTAATAAGGGAGTTTTCCTGCTTACTTTTGCATTAGATGAGTGTACATCTGTGTAGTGCACGAGAATCACTTTTTCGAAAACAGTTCAAGGCAAGAACATCAATAAGGAACAGAAAGATTACCAGTACTAATAAATAATAAATAAAGTAAAAAGATTACTCAGTTACTAGGCGACGAACATGAGATTCAGCTCAGGAATATTTTCTTCCTGCTCGACCGCTTGTCCAGATTTCTTCACCAAGTCCTCTTGTTGGCGCACCCAGATCTACTTATTTCAGCTGCAATCTGTCTCTGGGTCGTCCCAGAACTACGCATCATACTAATTTTAAGAATTTCTTCTTCCTCCAGTTCAGTTCTTCGTTAAAACACAAGAAATAATTACCAGCAGTCATTCCAAACTAGTCTAAAATGCATTTACATAAAGTGGACAGAACCATTTAATTAGGATTACAAATTTTGGCCAAGCTAAATGTTTATCTTTTTCATTTTTCGTCAATTTTTGAAAAATTGAATTCAAAAATACGATAAGCTTAAAAATTTGTAAAGTAATTTTTTTTCGTTAAATTTTAGTGCAAATTGTATGTGAAACTAACAGACCCGGCAATGCTTCGCTATTGTTACATATGAGCGCCTTTAAATGAAGCGTCATCTTTTGACTTTTCTACAACTGAACTAAGCTGAGCATACTCCCAAAACTTTAAGATATCTTTTTTTCGTAAGCCTATATGTTGCCGCAAGCTACGCTCAACTTACCTGTGAAAACCCCTGATTAATCGTCAAGTTGTTTTGGAGATTAGCGTGTTCAGACAAACAGACAGACAAACTATTTAAAAATGTTGTTATTGTAGTCTGTTTCACTCCTCTCCAATCGCCGACACTTTAGCCTACACCACCTAAAGATATATCTTTAGGTGGTGTTGCTTTAGCTGAGTGAGTTTGACTCAGGGCCGGAGAGAAAAGGTGGAGAATAATGTTCCCTTTTCCTCTATATTCACATTCAGAAATTGCAAATTTTCATCAAAAAAGAGTCCAAGCAACGCCGTGTATATCAGCTACTTCATAATAAATCGAAAAATAGTCCTGGGTACTTTAAATAAATTTTAAATCAAATAACAAAATCCATATTTTATGACCAATGGAAAAAGTAAGCTTTCAACATGCTAATTTGTATGTTGATTTATGAAAAACAAAGAAATAATCCGGAAAAAATCCGGAAAACATAAAATATCGAAAAATTGGATCCAGATAATTAAAAAATGAACCAAACAGATATTTGATCTAGTCAATTGCCATCACCGTATCAAATATCATTATCCTAGACTTATTTTTACTCGCGAAATACTGGAAAAATGCGAGAAATCGCATATTTTTACGGAGGGCCATAAGGGGGCAAAGGGGTAAAATATGAAAAAAACAGAAATTAGTTTTTTGCAAATTATGCAAACTATTCTTGGTTCAAATATCTAAGTCGTACTTTGACCGGACGCGAACGTCAAAATTAGGCCTATTCTGAGATTTTTTTGGATTTCTCACAAAGCGGAAACATCCCCGAGACCTTCCCTCCGAATTTCGTTGCTTTCTCTTTATTCCCCGCGAAGTTGCATCAAAATATCAGAAAATTTTGTGAAACGCCCCCGAAAATCGATTTTTATCAGTTTTCGCACCCTTAAAATTCGAATATCGAAAAACGGGGAAACTACTTTTGTGATCTAGAAACCATCTTACCGGGGAAACGGTAGCTAGAAACCATCTTACAAAATTTCGAAGATCTGCGTTTATTGGCGGCGGAGCCAAGCGACCGAACGTGCAGTTCCTTTCTGCCCCCCTGGGTGGGCAGGGGTCCGAATTTCGAAAAACCCCGTTTTAACACGCCTTTACGCTATCCGTCCTATGACCTCACCGAGTTTCGAGTTGGTGGCTTCAGTAGATTTTGCTGTGCGTTTATGAGTCAGTCAACCAGCTTCTTTATATACTGTATTATTTTTACTTCCACCCCCCTCCCCCTTCTCCACCTGACTTAAGAAAATCAGATAATCGAGACAAAGGATAAATCTATATCGCAAATGCAGATTTTACGTTATTCATTACATGCCATAATAACCAAATACTGTAATTTTTCCCCCCCCCCCACCTTCACCCCGTTACCTCCCTTAGGAATGGAATTTTGAAATCCGTTTCTTAGTGAGCGCATACGTGGTAAAATAAGTAAGTGTGGAAAATTTCATTGCAATCGGTTCAGTGGATCCGGAGATTGGTCGCCATGAAAAGCCCATTTAGAAAATATCAGGTTGTTGCAAAAGTTTTTTTCTGGATTTGTATTCCAACACAAAAACCTCATTTTATTGAATGACAGATTCAGCTCATGCAGATGCCGGGTAATGGTTGAAAAGTGAACCTTGAACTGTTCTGCGAGTTCCCTCGTTATTACATTGTGATCTTCATCAATTGCTTGGCGTAGATCATCATCTGAAATCATGATTGGCCGACCAGAGCGAGGTGCATCTTGAAGAGTGGTCTGAACCGGCGATACCATTCTTCTATTGTACCGTAAACTGACAGTGCCATCACCTAAACGTTGGCAAATGTTTCGATGACATTGCGCAGCAGTGATCTTTCCAGAATACTCGTAGAAGATTATTGCTCGAATATGCTCGCGTGAAAGGTCCATTTCAGACCGTTGATGGCACTCACAGATGTATAGTCAGAAAGTTGGTTCTTGGATGTTATATAGCAAAGATATTCAGGAATTGAATGCAGTAATTTGTTTGAAGACAAATGAACACCCCCCTCGGAAAATGAGCCCTTCTTGGGCACGGGTTTTAGAACCGGAAGAAACTTTTGCTACAACTTGATAAGATACATTATATTCCTGCGCGAAATACTTCCAGTTACTGTTGATGCTGTTTCACGGAATAATCGCAAAAGTCTTCATTAAATAAAGCAAACAACGACGTCACAGTTTCTAAGCAAACGTCACAATTTTTTTAAGGATGGCAAAAATCCACATTCAGCTCCAGGTAAATTGAGTTTTAAAAATAATCTACAATGGAAAGGAAGAAAGAATAAATAAAATCCTTTCTTAGCGAGCACCTAGAAGCCAATAGAAATATACTTGTCAAATTTCAAGTTTGTAGGCTTCATAGTTCTGGAGATTTCGTGATGAGTGAGTGAGTGGTATTTGGATTTTATATATATAGATTATTATAATTTTGTCTTTGACTACTCGAACTGAGACAGTGCTGTATGATAAACTATTATAAGGTTCCATCAGCAAAGATAAACTCAAAATAAATATTTTTACTATGCTTTGTACAGATTGGTGCAAATAGAAGTAGCCTCGCATGAATTGCAGAGAAACCAATCAAGGCTAATTTTATTTGCCCCACCCTGTATAATAATATTCTGGCAACAAATTACTTTTTTGGCTATTCTACCGTTTGCTCTTCGTATTTGAACGTTTGAATTTTATTTAACAGCTTGAAAATGAAATTTTTTTTTCCTTTATGAAAATTTCATTGATTCATAGAGTGGGTTTAGAGACCTTTTTTTTTAAAATTCCCAGAAACCTTTTTTTCCAAAGAACCTTTTCCCCACTTACATCTCCCTTCTGTCATTTTTTTCCAACACATAATTTTCCCAATTGCTTATTTAATAAAAAAGAACACTCGCATTTCCCTGCACCTCCTGTAGATTTTTTGTTGGTGGTGTGAACTGCGCACGAAATTGTTCTGCTTCAAAGGTCTTTTGCTGAAGGTAGAAGGAATATAAATGGAAATGGTAACGTCACATGATAATTTGGTTTTGTTGGAATTTTTAAGATAGTAAAACTTCAAAAGATATGAGATGTTTGAAATGTTCCATCGTCATTTCTGATTTCATTTGAAACTTCACAATTTTTATCTTATAACACAAACAATTACAATGTCCCGCTCATCTTCGACCACATAGAATAAAATTATCTCCATTTGAAATTTAATAGCATCAATTAGAATGATGGCCCAAGTTTTCTTGCCTATTCAGAATTCACTATCACAGCTTAAAAATAGTTATTCCTTCTCTACATATTTCCCATCCATTGCTATTCTTTCAGCGATGAATCAGCTAACAGAGTTCCATCTTGTGAAAGTCCTCTGTTCGCAATGGATCCATCGTAGTGATGCATCCATTGTGACGAGACAGTCGAAAAAATCGTCTGGATTGATCCCTCATCGTGCCAAAAGTTTGGCAAATGATTTCTGGAATGGACTGAGCATATATGACAATCTTTGTTATGCAAAAAACAACACCAAAAAGCGTTACGGAAACAGTTTTGCATTGTTGTTGCACGTTTAAGCATTGTTAGCGCCGGCTTGAAGCACACGCTGGAACGCACACACACATAGTGCTGATATAGTGGTATACACCTTATCTTCTGATGCTGATACAACTTATCCTTGACGGGCAGTCCCAAAGGAAAAAATCAAGTAGTGTCAAATCAGGCGAACGTGGTGGCCAGTGAACTGAATTCCTCGGCCAATCCATTGATGTGGAATCATGTCATCCAGTCGTTAACGTCCAAATGGCTGCAAAATGTGGAGGTGCCCCATTATGCTGGAACCACATGCAGCGGTACTACACTAAAGGATTAGAACTCTTAACTCAAACTCTTAACAGTGTATGCATCAGTATGTTAAATGTGATGGGTTCTGTGATATACCGTGCACAGTTATGCATTGCTGCAGAAGGACACCACATGAGCACTTCATTCGTTGACAAAACTCCATTAGCGTTTGTTGTAGTGGGATTATTTTTATTCTTTTTCCTTTTCTTGTTAAAATCAATGTTTTGAACTCTACAACTCCAATTCTCGAATCCGGGATTCGAATCCCGCCATGGGCATGGATCCTTGTGTTTGTCCCCGAAATGCGTAAAAGATAATTATCATGTTGAATTCTCGGATTGTGTACAAATATTAATCATGTAAAAGGGTGCAAAATGATCTAGCTGTCGACGCGCCCATAAAACCTAAGAAACAAACGAACATTGTAATTTTCAAAAGTTCCATCACTTACTTCTCTAAACATTGTAATGCCGACTTCTGTCACCGTGGCATTTTATAAAACGTTGGGCACAATGTATAGCTGCTGAGAGGAGATATTTCACTTAATAAAATGTATCCTTTTCCTTATTTCTAGTGTCTCTTTCTTTCCATCAAATTTGGCCAATACTTATGAAGCAACCCAAAACTATTCATCAATAGGTATCCAATAAAGAATATTTACTGAGATAAAGCGCAGTGCCTTGTGAATAAAAGCTAGTTGACTGAAGAGAGACACCGAATTTTACATACAAAGAATGCATTTTTTAAAGTTTACGACTGAAAAGTTAATAATATAGGATTGTTAAGAATATGTTGTAAGATCAGCACTTAAAACAATATTTAATAAAAATACTGAGAAAGTTTTTGAAGAATTTCTCTTTATGTGCTTCACTTCAATCCAACAGTAAGGACAAAAAAAATCGATACTAGTGAGGTTTGCTCATATCGGCTTTTGCAATATATTACTGGTATATTGGTTTTCATTCAGAACGTGATGGAAGTTCGAATTGAACAAAATAGACTGAACCCAAATGAGATGGGCGGTGAGGGCAGGTCTGCCAATCGCCATTTTTCTTATATTTTATTTGTGTACGACTCGACTGACTTTTTACATTTGCTTTTACTTGAACATTTTACTAGGAATCATCACACGCTTTTGCTGTCACTTTAGATAAAGCGAGAATTAAATATCAGAATTTTTAGAGCTGTGCTGTCATCACATCACGTGGTAAGGAAAAAAAACCACATAACCACTTTAAAAAAATTTTTACGATCATCATTAGCTGAAAAATAATTTGCGCACATCTAATTTTATTATTTGTAGAATGAAAGAAAAAAGTAAACGAAGTAGGAAAAAAAAAAACTAGTCACAACTTTAGATGGCGTTCATAATTTATGACAGTCAAAACGAATAGAAAAAATTAAAACCCCATAAATTGGGTTGCACAAAAGATAATTCGATTGAAACTGAAATGAAAAAAAAAAGTTGAAATATGAAACGTTACAAATCAAATTTGAAAATGTGGAGGGAAAATGCAGCACTCCAAAAATCAATATTTTCTTCTTTTCTTTTAAATGCCAAACAACATTAAAAACTGCAATTTAAATTCCCGAAGGAAAAAAAAAAGAAAACAGACGAACGGTCGATGCTCGAATCCATAGCCTCGGTTCTTTCTTCTAAACAAAAAGTAAAAGTACAATTTCTTCCAAACAATTGTGACTCGAGTAAATTTCCCGGAGAAATTTGTAATTTTAGGAATTCGGAGCTTACAATGGGAAGCCGCTAGGCATTTGCATTATAGGTTTTCTAAGAAGGCTAACTGCTAATGCGTCGCTTTTCCTTTCTGTAAATTCTCCAAACTATATGTCGATAGTGCTGATGTTTGATTATTTGAAGGAATAATTCAACACTATTTTTGGTCCCCCCACCTTCTCCACCCGCATTTCTTCTCTGCTTCCCGATCCGTCTTTAAAGAGTCTTAAAAACGGCAAACGGAAAAAAAGCCGATACGAAGCCATCAAGCACAAGCTTTTCAGAAACCAAAAAATCATCATGCTTATATAAGGCATGTTCAAATGAAAGTGATTCAAAGGGCACTGAGACGGATTAAATGAAAGAATTAATATTTACCTTTGTTTATATGAAAGAAGAACATCTTATAGTCACTGTTATAGACGCGCAGTCCTAAAAAAATCTCCACCTGACACAATACAAGACTCCCACTGAGGCATCAATCGGCTAATCCCGTCCGCAAAAAAGTCTGTTTTCTGAGCCATGCCCGAACAGCGTCCTTAACCTCCTCATCATTGGCGAATCGTCGACCTTTCAGTGCCTTATTTAAAGGACCAAACACATGAAAATCACATGGTGAGAGGTCCGGGCTATAAGGAGGGTGTGGCCACATTTTAATTATTGCTCCCTGCACCAGTCTCGCAACATGTGGGTTAGCATTGTCCTGGAAGAGGATCACCCCATCACTGAGCTTACCAGGACGCTTGTTGTTCACAGCTTGACGCAAGTTCTGCAATGTCTTGGTGTATGCGATAGAATTAATACGGGATTTGGGTTCCATAAACTCCAAAAGCAGAGGACCGTCGGAATCAAAGAAACACGTAAGCATAACCTTCCCGGCCGAACTTTGCGACTTGAATTTTTGGGCCGGGGTGACGATGGATGCTTCCACTGCATTGTGGATAACTTCCCGGAGGGTTCCCAATAATGGCACCAGGTTTCATCTACTGCGATAATCTTCAAAAACGCTTCCCCCTCAGGACTGTAACGTTCCAGATGATCCAAACAGCAGCCGAAACGCAGCCCTTTGTGCTCTTCCGTGAGCATTTGGGGTACCCACTGACAGCAGACCTTTGGCGTGTCCTAGGCTTTTCACTACAGCATATACGGAACCAATACTGATGTTATGATCTTCCTGTCCTCACGAATTGACTTATCCATGTCTGTCTTCAATTGATCGGTGATGACCACGTTTGCTTGGCCCGGACGTGGTTTATCAGCAGTTTCCACACGACCATCATGGAATATTTTGGCCCAACGCATCACGGTTGCTTTCGAGACACATACTTCTCCATAAACATTCAACATCCGAGCATGAATGTCCTCAGCTGTCAGAAACATTATCACCGCTCGTTGGTCAGTTTTGGACGGAAATTTAATAGGAGACTCCATTATAACACAAACGAAATACGAGCATAACGCTAACGTAACTTCCCACAGCAGTGCTTATCAGAACAAGCAGACGATACGTCAACAATCACCCGTTTGCCTCGTGTCTGCGCACTCACGTGCTCGCGCGCTACAGCCCGAATCACTTTCATTTGAACATGCCTTATAGAAAGAAAGCTTCCGTATTAAAGTATTTCTTCCCATTGTCCAGTTTTCCTTGAATAAAGAAAGCTTTATCCTATTGCTGTTGTTCATGGTATAAAAATTTTCTTTATATTTTCCATAAAGTCTTACTATTAAGAAAAAAATCGTTGTTGATAAAAACTTTCATGGTGTAATCGTGGCTTTGTTCGATATTACTGTTATATTAGTGTCAGCCAATTTTGAGCGAATTCCTTCTTAGATCACTATAGATTGGTCGAGCAAACAATAACCTGGAACTTACAAAGTGGCCACCGCGGAGCCCCGACCTCACAACTTGTGATTTCTTTTTATGGGGGTGTGTAAAGGACAAGGTCTTCACCCTACCCCTTCCCCGTGACCTAGACGAGCTGAAAGAACGCATTACGGTAGCGATACGTGGGATTGATGGAGACATGTTAATGCGGGTTTGGGACGAATTCCACTACAGGGGGGCATATTGAACATCTTTAACTGTGTCACAATAAACTTCAAGAGTTTTTCTTTAAGAATCCGTATGTGGTGTGTCTATATTCTGAATACCTTTGATGTAATGAATTTTTAAAAGTGTGAAGTTCTTTTGTAATCACCCTGTATAATAAGTGGAAAAGGGAAACTTTATTAGTCAACATTTCAAAAAAAAATTCGCCAATGTCTGCGATTCAAAAAGGCAGAACTGATCGATAAAAGTTGTTGGCCCTTTATTTAAGTTAATTAAACTTAAAATGGAATGAAAAATTCAGCGATCCTCGCGTGTGATGCTCAGCTCCTCTACCCAAATACTTGTATAGCCAAGCTGTCGTAAAGGCAACAAAGTTGTCAAGCTGGAAAGCCGAATAGGAGGCGGGCACAGATCGGGAATTTCTCCTAACCAACTATCAGAAAGTTTGATGAACACAAAAGAAATAAAAGAATACAAACTGGAGCTAATTCTCCAAACATCAGGCAACGAGGTTCCAGGTTCGAATCCAGGTCGCAGAATTTTTGCTTCCATTTTTTTCAAATAATATCGTTGCCTGATGTTCTTTATTTCTTATTTAAACTTATTTAAGTTATTATCTTACCTTCGCACGTATCCCTACATGTATCCCGTTGATAGTACTTGTAGTTACTCTCCACTCGTTCCAACGCGAAATATTCCTATTCGCGTATAACCGGAACGTGCAAATCAGGAAATTTTGTAATTTCTAAAGGAGCCGTCCTTAATACGGACGAACCTCGATTCATCTTTTTGTGAGGATAACTTAAAAATAAAAAAACATGGACGCAGTAAAAAAAATAGATGCGGGATCATATGTTAAATGAATGAAAGTACTTAATTTGCTTGTACACGTAAGTAACGCAAGTTGATGTTATAGTACACAAAGTATACAAGTTAAATGAAAAGGTTTTTCTCTTTATTTTCTACTTCCTGTACTGTGAAACCCGATTGCGAATGCATCACGTGATATGTTTGTTTTTCCTTCTTTGTACATGCCAGACTTTCCCACGCCAAAATTTTTTCACACGCTCACTGGTAAGGATCTATTCAAGTAAAGATGTATTGCAATGAGTTTTCATGTTGTTTTTCCAGCCACTTTGCAAACTTCCTAAAAATCAATTAATCCTTTGGACCCAAAAAATTTTTAATAATAGATGCGGGAAAACGGTAGATAGTTTCAATAGATGAATAACGATGCGTGGTTTCAATAGCAGTTGCGCAGGGCCACGACGGTTCGAGAACGATAGATCGACTAAATATTGAAACATGATGCGAATCCAAGACAAAAAAGGCAACGTGTCAACTGCAGCGTCCCGAAGCGCATTAGCCGATGTGGGGGCCGAAAACCCAAACCTCAAAGAAGAATCGCAAAATCTGTCGGGATTTTCGAAGGTATCGTTGAGAGGCATCGTCAATGGAAATATGGAACGGCGATGATAACGCTAATGCTCACAGGTTTCTTTCACGCCACATCATCGAGCCCGACGACCTCGCACAATACACGGGCTTTAAAAAAGCTTATAAGATATAAAACGTTCTTACACTTAGTGGACCCTTTTGCAGTGGAAGTTGCAATATAGGGCATTGGTCTCAAGAAGAACTGACCGATGGTGGCGAACGGGTTCCTAGGCCAACGATCATCTTCACATATACGGTACTATACGATCAAAAGTTTAATGAAATCTATTAAGCAACACATGCTACATTAATATAAATCACAAACGAACCGAGTAAGGCATGTTTCTATTATCCTAGGCATCATAGAATTGTAAATTAGGATACATAATATTGAGGCGTGTTCGGAAACTTTCGATCACATGAAGAGGTTAAAGAAGTTAATTTTCGTAGAGTGAAATTTTCTTAATATTGTAAATTATAATATCTAATATCTATATGAAGTTATCTTTATAACTGTAAACAAATGGCTCATCTAGCTTCGGCCTGAAATAGCATGTAAAATGTATCTTTTAAATACTGTGCTTTCACGAGTTTTAACTTAATTTTTAAAAGCTTGTAATAGCTTAATAGATTTTTAGGTGCTGATTCTTATTTTTAAAATATCATTTGTCACTTATAGAGGGTATAACATTTAAGACGCAAAAAAGAAAATACGACCACCGTCATCATCATAGTAGCTTCTGAACACGAAACATGAGATGAATGACAATATTGAGATGAATGACAGCCATCATGTCGTAAATTTAATTCCGTTTCATCAATAATTTAATTCCACCGTCTTTACTTTATTGTACGTTCGTCCTTGTTCACACCTTCAAAAGCTATTTATCGTCAAAACTCTTGTCATTAACTCCTTTCTTCGACCAATTTACTCATAAAAATGAGCAATCCCATAATATTACTGACATGATAAAGATATAGCGAAATGGCGTCTTATGAAGGACGATAATTTTCTTGCTGGACTTTTTTGACGTATTGGTGCTGAGCATCGCCTTCGACCACAGAGTTTATCGCACATTCGCAAACGTCACGAAACAGTTCATTTAGTGTATCTCGACATTGTCTTTCAATTTCCAATTTCAATGCATCAATTGTTCTTGGTTTTGTGCGATAAACTCTGTCCTTGGCGTGAGGTCTGGGGAACGTGCAGGGTATTCAATGCTACCCCTTCTGCGCGTTATCAGCTTTGTCTGGACAATGATGGTCATCAATTGGAACATTTGTGAACATGATTCTTTAATTACATTTGTCTTGTGTAATTCAAGCCTTTAAACTTGTCTCTATGTTCATAAATAATGTTTTTATAGTCATTCAAAGTGTTACTACATTTTTTTGAGACATCCTGTATATTCTTGGATTATTTTGAGTAGAAAAATCTAAAACAACAAGGGTCTATTAATAACTTTCTTATTTCTGATGTACAACTTCGGCACGCCACACGCAATTGCACAAATCACGTAATACGTTCTCGATTGTTCATTGCTTGGCATTGTTGATTTTGTATATTATATGTTTTATAGAATAAACATCAATGATAAATAAGACCAGGCACGTAAAATTGCCATCGTAGCTATCGTCTTTCTCGTTGGCTACGAATTGCTATTATATGACGTGATTTGAGCTGTTGCGTGCGGCATCGGTAAAAGTTTTTAGACTACCTTTGTTTAAAGGACTAAGCATATTATGATATGCCACATATGCAAGATCCCTCTCATTACAACATCGACAGCATTCTTCAAATTTTCCCCGTACTCCATATGATCCTTGTGTAACCTAATAGCGTACAACAAAGATTTTGCGTGCTTCCAAAAAAAAAAATAATAATCCAGTGGAGTTAGAGCAAATGATCTTGGACCTCCTCGACAGTGTTGCCAGCTCAAAAATTTTTTTACCACTAAATTCAAACAAAAAATCCACTGTAGTTCTATTATTCTAATGTAATATCTAGTGGATTTTTTAGTGGACTTTAGTGGATTTTTGCATAATTTCAGTGCAAAATCCACTAAATCTGGTGGAAAAACCACTGATCTGGCAACACTGCTCCTCTACTGATCTAACAGATGTGGAAACTGTTGATTCACTTGATTCATTTAAATTAACGACAAGGTTAAGTGAGTTCTACTTCATATGGCAAATCCCCTTTGTATGTACATTTTTCAGCTTAATAAATCCATAGCAACTCACGCAAGCAGTTTTGCTCATCATTTGCTCTAATAATATACAGTCCGTCCAAAAATTTTATAATATTGAAATAAATTAGATGTGTTTTCATTTAAACAAAATAATTATAAATAAACTAACTGCTCAAAATTGGATTTTATTTCATAATTTCATAGTTATTTCATAGTTACACAGTTTCATAAATAGTAATACTTGTAAAAATAAACATCTATCCAGTGTTTATAATTATTTTGATAATTATTTTGTAAAAAGAAATGTGTCCAGAATGTTTATAATATAGACCTTGCCTGACGAAAAAATCGCCACAAGAGGGTTAGCTTAATGTTTATAATATAGACTTCCGGTTTTACCAGATACATAGAATCAGCATAGCGTCCGAGCGAATTCGAGAGCGATTTAAAGTTAAGAAATGCCAAATAGTTGTGCAACAGTGCATTAGAAAAATTAATGGGAAAATTAATCAGCCGATTCTTTTCTGTATTTTCTACCTCTTTATGAAACGGAAGACGATAGGATCAATTTGTTTTACTTCCTTGGTTAACAAATGTTGCACAAACTGTTCTAATACAGATTTTCTTTTTGAGATTCGGTTCTTTCGATTTTCACGAGATTCACAACGCCAACATGCATGGATCAAAATAACTGGGTGCAATTTATTTATTTACTAGAATTCCATCTGTCACATGACGGATATCAACCGTGCAGGTTGAAGGGTAAAGAAACGAAAGTGGAGCTTCAATGGTTTTCAAAGCTTAATATTCTGCAACAATATACTGTTTATCTGCATAAAACATTTTTCAGTTTATTTATTTAATTCACAACAATGGCTGAGTATTATCTTACCACAACAATCCCTGGCTTTGGACTGACCAGGAGACTTATTATTATTTTTCAGTTTATTTAATTAATAACAATGACTGAGTATTGTATTAAACCACAACAGTCCCTGGATTCGGACGGATTGTTGTAACTTTCTTTGTTGGCCTCGGACGGACCAACGGACGGATAAGAGGAAAAAAAAATAAATAAATAAATAAAAATAAGAGAGAGAGAAGATTTTATTTTAAAGTAATGATATGATATTTTCTATGTAATAAAAATGTTCATTCCATCTTAGAATAATTTCTATTATCCATTTTAAACTTAAGAGAGAAGATTTTTTCTCTTTTTTTAGCTCCACAAGCCAATAATAAAGGCTTGGATAATTAAAGGAAGACTGAGGAAGATAATTCCTCATCCAAATTTCACCAAAAAAAGTAAGGCATAAATGGCTAGATGTTCTGTATCGTAAATTACAGTCATTCTTTAAGTGGCCTACCCCTGCCAAAGGAATTTGCCAAAAAAAATTTCAGAAACCAAGATATAAAATGCATTATCGAGTGCTCTGAAGTGTAGATTCCTTGTCTCCTTTTGTAACGATAAAATTGTGCGGCACTATGTACTACATAGAGGCAGGAGCAGGCTAGTCTAGAGCTGACAAGCTCACAACAGGAAGCACTGTTGCTCGCGGAAGTGCTCGTCTGCTTATTTTCAAAATGGCGGTTTGTTTACTATTGGGCAAGGTCTATTGATAAAACTGTCCATAAAGTTTTTAATGAAACTTTTAATGATATACATGAAATTAATAATTTGTTATATCGCCTCGATGTTTTAACAATGCACAAATTCTTTTTGGCATACTTTCTACTAACCTTTGACACGATTCTACACCAATATTTTTCCACCCATTTTTTTACGTCGTCAATTAACTGCTATTTGTTGTAGATCGCATTTTTTCGATTTGAATTTTCAGTAAATGCCACAGATTTTCAATTGGATTCATGTCTGGTAAATTACCTGGCGAATTTATTGCTTCTATTGCATGCTCTTTCATCCATTCTTTAACTGTCTTTGCTGTATGGCAAGGAGCATTGTCTTGTTCAAGGATGTATTCTTCATCTTCAAATTGATCTTCCAAGATTTCTTTATAAACAACTGCATTGACGTTTCATTAATGATGCAAAGTTTTCCCCACACCTTTATGAGAAAACCATCATGAGTTACTCGGATGCTTTACAGTTAGCTGCAGCAGCTCAGGTATGTTAGTTTCTGTATTTCGTTTCCATACGATTCTTCCGCCTTCATCGACAGAGATAGTAATAATTGTCTCATCAGTGAAGATTACTTTTTTCCAATCGTCCATTGAAAATTGGACGTATTTTTGGCACATTCCATTCGTATTTGCTTTTGTAGCTTTGCCAAGAATTGTTTCTTTTTACGGTGAACTGATCGGAATCCCAGGTTCTTTAATTACTTATGGACGGTTGTCTTGCAAATAGTTTTTTTCGCAACATGAGAAAAGGCTGCTTTTTGTTACCAGTCGTTTTAAAGTGTTCATGTCTCTTTTGCTAGATGTTATTGGGCCTTCCACTACGAGGTTTTACTTCTGCTGAACCACACTGTTTAAATATTCTGATAACATTAGACACACCTCCTTGACAACATGACATTTTATGAGCAATTTGGGTTTGTGTCATTCCAGCTTCATAAAAAGCTTACGATTTTGTTGTTTTTTTTGATCAGAAGATAGCTGACTGTTTCCCCCGTGATGACTTTTTAAACAAACTTACTAGTCACACATTTAAAAATAATAACAAAAAATAAATTCCACTTTTATTTAAATTATGCTCATTGTAATAATGGGCATGAGGAATTACTGCAAAATAATTTTTTTAATTATTTTCATAAAAAAAATAAATTATTATAAACTTTATGGACAGATTTTTCAATATTATAAACATTCTGGATACATTTCATTTTACAAAAAAATTATTAAAATAATTATAAACAAAGGATAGTTGTTTATTTTTACAAGTATTACTATTTATGAAACTGTGTTTCTATAAAGCTAATAAAATCCAATGTTGAGCAGTTAGTTTATTTATAATTATTTTGTTTAAATGAAAGCACGTTTAATTTGTTTCGGTATTATAAACTTTTTGGACAGACTATTTTAATCATCTTTTCAATTAATCATCTAATTAATTTTCTAAGACATAATTATTTTTTATAATTATTACGATTATAGTCATTATGGAAGGAAAATAAATTATTCCGTTTAAACCGGAAGCGGCGAACCACATTTTTCAGTACCAACTTGAGAAACATACAAATAGAAGTGTTATTTGAGACCTCTCTCGTTTTAATTTGAAAACTGTTAAAATGTAAAAGTTTTAAAATATTGGGCAGTATCTCCACTGAGACAGCTGATTATACGCCCACAAGGTCAGTTAATTCTCCGAATTTGATACCGAGAATTCGTCACACTTTCTAATGGAAAGGGGGAAGGGCAATGTGAGGAAATAAAGGTCATGACAAAGGTTAATTATGCGATTCCTTATCATTGTCGATAAAGTTCATAGGTCGTTTCTTCGTGGGTAACCACCATTCAGGCAATTCATTTGCAAACATGCGTCGAGCAAATGTGCCATTTCCCTTGGCGAAATCTTGAGCATCGTTCAGGAAAATGACGCAGCTAAAGAATGAGTGCAACCCAGCAGGGGATGTCTTTATTACAACCACGAAATCAGATAGCATCACAATCACACACATTAACCAATAACATAAATGGTGATTAATTTCACTGCCTCCGGTGTTCAAATCGCTGTGGACAAGGAAAAGGGCACTTCAAGATTTGTTGCTCAAGACTTTAAATTTCTGCAATATATTGCAGATTCGTACTAGAAAATATTACGAACTACAGGCATATTCTTCCATTTCACTTACTCAGGAAAATATGAACTTTAAAACTTCAAACTTAATAGAAAAGCGAAATAGTTTCAAGTTTATTTTAAAAAAATTGTTATTATTTGCGCGTATGTAGACAATATAAAAAGTTATTGCATTAGTTCACTTTACTCGTTCCTTCTACTGAGGTTGTCCTGAAAATGCCTGCAACATGCCATCGATGACAGTTTCTTCAAACGGATGACTTATCTCTTAAGTTTAATTAGAGGACTACGCACAACAGGTTGGCCATTGCGAAATATTGCGGCAGAAACTGGACGAAATGCAACACCCTTCCCAACATTATATATATGAAACTATAGATAATGATTCCGAATCGGAAGATGAATCCTGAACAGAATACCTGAAAACATGGACGGCAGAAATCACAGAAAACGACAACCGGAGTGAAGAATGGGTACAATTGTCGAAGGTGGCAAACGTGAGCTCATAGTGAATGTGTCGGACCAAAAGGATACTATGTCGGTGATTTCTGCCGTCCATGCTTTCAGGTATTCTGCTCAGGGTTCATCTTCCGATTCGGAATCATTATCTTTAATTTCCTCCTTCTCTTCCTCTTCGTTACTGCTGGTCGTAAGTGTAGCATAGAGAAAGGAAGTACTCTCTATGAAGTGTAGCCGCTCCCTGGGCTCTCGTATGACTGCTTCTCCCTCGTACACTTCCTCTACCATAGACAGCATGACCTCTATAATACGGACACCACGGCCTTGGTTACGGCTAAGACCGCATTCACCACCAAATAAAATGATGAAACCAAAATGCTGATTACAAACAATATATGAACAACAATAGGGGGGGGGGGGGCGAATGATTTGACAAACAATAATAGGGTCTAAGGAAAATAGCGAACCTGGCTTTTTCTTCAGTATGTCAAAGACGGCACATTACCGTTTAATATACTGGTATATACAATCGCAGTCTCTTTTGCAAATTTCTATAATAATTTAAAGAAATAAAACATTTGACAAGAAAATTTTTCATCACTATCCTGATTTGATAGTTCTGTTTTACCGACAGATGAGTCAACAGGAAGCCAATCTTTACCGTAAATTTTGCAACTAGTTATTGCTTAATTGGATATTCTATCCACTTCCTACATTGCATTAATAGTTGATTTATTGGGCTGGAGGGAGGGAGCACATGCAAATAAATGTTCATCAATAATTCAATGGCGGAACTATCCGGTGGAATGAAGGGGAACGTTTTTTGTTCATTTCAATTTTATTCTTAGGCTCTAATCAAGCTTTTCCTTCATTCATTATTAAATCATAATTAGCCGTCGTTCTCCGTAAACGTTCTCCGACCCTCCGTTTTCACTTCCACTAAAATATCTTTCCCTCAACTCTAATTAAACGTAAGTCAAATTTAATAAACGAAACATCCTTTTATTTTAATTATTGATTAGCCAAAATACAGAGGGCTGAGACAGTTAACATTGAACGATTTTGACTTCATTAGGCGTGATTCCTCGTGACTACAATATGCGTGACGATTGCGCGCGCACTGTAGAATACGTCTACGCCGTTAGCTGACAAGGTTAAGCTAAAATGGTGGTAAAATTGGGAAGGATAAGACAAGGTCTCGTCGTAAGTAAAAGTACCACCAATAATTTTATTCAGAGCTTTCACCTACCCGAACATAGCCAACGTGAAGAGATTTCGAGCGCCATTTACACAGCGCCACAAGACCAAGAATGTCTCAAGGAAGTGTCGAGGAAACCTGATACTCGTGATCATCGTCTGACAGAATGGCACATCCGTGAACGCTTCACCAACGCCAGAGATGACAGATGGCAATGGGCGGTCACCTTAGATCAGCGATTTTCAACCTGTGCCGCGAGAGGAAAACTCAGGTGTACCGCAAAAACTTTCATAAACAGAAAAATAAATAAAAGCATTTATGTTTGTGTTAATAATCCTAAAAAAAGATATTTAAAAGGTTATTTAGATCAAGTGTTGCCGTCTGATAAACAAGCTTGAAAAACGCTGCCCTAGATAAAGGTTGGATAAACCTCAAAGATATCATTACCGTCACGAAGACTGCAAACGCAGCCGACGAAAAGGACAAGGAGTCACCTGACTATAGTAGTCTGAGCAACAGTCCAACTTTCACTGTTTCCACAAACGAAAAAAAAACTGAAAGGTGGAAACAATCTTGGATGGACTCAATTAACCATCGAGAAATTCTTCGTCTCTACAGTACAGATGCTCTTCGAGTACATATCCACATAGGTGGTTCTTGCACTCACATTCTTCACTGGCCTACTATGCAGAAAAAAATACAAGCGAAATCAAAGTGACCCATTTTCATCCATCCCGGTTAAGTCCCCAGACGTTTCTGTGGCTATTGGACTCCTTAAAAGAGAGCCTGGAAACCGTCAACTTACAACGATCAGAATCTTATGGAACATGTGTGAAGATGTGGAGCAACATCCCCCTTGCAGTGCTTAATGAAGCAAAATATATTAGAAATATATGTAAAGGTTGGTTTGGTTTGGTTTATTAGAATTTTTGGGTCATTTTGCGCCTATTTACACAAGTTATATCTGTACGCAGCCCGGGACAAACACAAACAGCCCATGCCCACGGCGGGATTCGCACGCACGACCAGGTGGACTCGAGAACTAGAAAGCCTACGCCCTAGTCCTCTCGGCCACCTGGCCGGCGAAATATATCTAAAGGCGAAGAACGCAGGGGCTATGCTTTTAAGATTAAACACATAGGTTGGCCTATAGACTGATTCTATGTGAATAGTGGCGAAGTGTAAAATGTAATTTTCTTGAAATCCGTCTAATATTTGCAAAATAAAAGATTCCCCCCCCCCCATTATTTCCTATTGATGTCAGAATTGCTGCCAGAATTTTGTAGCTGTCCATGCAAGTATGTCTTTGCTATGAAGTGCAAGTGTATAGTTTTGCTAAACGAACAGGTATCCAAGACATTATTATTATTATTATTATTATTATTATTATTATTATTATTATTACTGACCATACAAGATAATGGTCATATTATTGTTAATCAAATGAAGTTTTAAAATATTTTTAAGTTCATCGACTAGCAAAAGCATCTGGGGATTACAAGTATAACAAAAACAATTTGTCTTCATTATTTATTGCAAACTCTGTCCGTTGTTTATAAAATTGCAAGCTCGTCAAATTTCCTGTTTGAAGTGGAGATTGTGCATATGGATAAGCGATGTTTGCCGTCATTTGATTGAGTTGATTAGCCCCAAGCCTAACTTCTTTCAGTATACTACCTATCCTCTCCGGAGGATTGTGGCGTCATGTTGTTGCTGTCGCCTTCAATTTTCGACTGACTGCACACTTTAAATAACTTCGTCATATTGCGGTTTAGCGCTGCTGCCTTCAGCTATACAAAACCGAATACACTCATTTGTTGTTTCGTGTTATGAAAAAAATTTCCTCGAACTTTCTTTTATCTCCTCACTGATTAGAGAGAGGGTTTTCATTAACTAGGGCTTAGTCTGAAGATTTTCTTTTCAATGTAATGATGATTTTTTTTTTTAAATATCCGTTTCCAAGGAAACTCTTTTTCAATCTCATTATTTCCCTTCCTCGAATTATTTTTAAACTGTATTCCTTCGAAAGACCTAATGTCATATCCAATGCGTAAATAAATGTTATTGGGAAAAATAACTTGTTTTCAAGCGATGAAAAAAAGCTCTTTACTGTATTTAATTAAAGTGATAAAGGGACTCGGAAATGAATTTTCCTTAATGTCGGAAGTTATATTGGAATCTTGAGTGAACATTTATTTCCCTCTTGTTTTTTTCTACAGTCGCTCTTAAATTATTTGTCTGCATTCTCCGTTAAATTATTCATTCATGGATGGAACCAAATGTAATCGAACGATGTCTTCAGATAATTTGGAGAGAGAGAGAGAGAGAGATTGAAAAGCTTATTCAGATAAAAACAAAACAACAACAACCTTGTTTCTCAGAAAGATGGAGATCAAAATTCCTAATAAAAAGGGAAATATTCATGTCCAATAAGAAAGAAAGTTTCTAACAGAAAGACTAACTCAGCTAAGAAGCGCTGAAGATGCAGAGACAAATAAACTGAACAAAATTAAAGTTTGAAAAACACAAAAAATAATATTCCGCTGCAATTTAATATGATTACATACTTCTAAAACTACCATTAGGGTTTACCGTTTGTTTTTCCTTTTAATTCAATCAATAACCTAATCTCCAATTAGATTGCCACCGCTTTCCTGATATATTAAAATCGTACGCCACAATTACCTCCTGTGAGACGTGCAGGAAGTGAAGTACGAGGGCTGTGTTTTAAGTAAGGTCCGTTTATCTTTGGGAAATCTCGTACGGTCGTAGCATCTCTTGTGAACAGGCGTCAGTTTGTGTGTCATTATACTGTTTAAGATTCTTGAGGTTGCCGCCGACTGCGAAATCCGGTCGGTTATCCGTTTTTTTGAGAGCAAGAAACACGACAGCAGCAGATATGCATCGCCATATCAGTAAGGTGTAAGGACCTAATACAATTGACCAGTGGTGTGGCTGCTCCACGCCAATGCAAGGAGGCCACACTCTGTTCAAACGCATATTCTAATCACATCTTCTACTTGGGGACAAATTGACCACCCTCCTTACAGTCCGGACCTCGCGTTCAGTGATTACCACCTGTTTCGGTCCTAACGGAGGTTCTGCCTGCGTTTCAGCGACGATGAAGAAGTGAAAACTGCGTGGCTTTCCTCACAGACGGCAGACTTCTACAAAGAAGCTCACATGCAGAAGCCCAATGAGCGCAATAACAAGTGTTTAAATAAATTTGAAACTTTTTATACTTGAAAACTATATAGAATAATAAATAAAAGTATAAAATTTTTATTAAATTTTTCTCATTCTTTTATGTTTTGTTCTGAAATCACGTTTTACTTGGTATCTTTAAAATTTCAAAGAGATTTGATAAAATTAGCTTGTGATATCATTTTTTAAACAAAAAGTACCAAAAAAAATGTATTTCTTTATAACTTTTAATAAATGCAAATTTTTCAAAAATATTTTGGGAATTTTAATAATCCATTAGGTACTACCAAATTAAAATTAAAGTTTTAAATTTCACGACATGTTTGTTTTTGAGGTGCCCACTTCAGGGATTCTTACCCATATAAGGTATTACATGTAGTTATATAATGTCTGGTATATTAATATATTCACAGTTTAATATATTATACAGTGGTACCTCGGAATTCGAACGCCCAAAAACTCGAACTTGGAATCCGAACAAAATTTTCAAGTACATTTTGCCTTGAAACTTGAACGCTGCCTTGGAAACCGAACGCCTGGAACGTTGCTTGCCACGCGCTATCACAAAGCGCCACCTACGCTTCAGTTCGTTTTCGTCCCGCGTCTTATCTCGTCGACTCATACGATTTATCGCAGCTAATTTTAAAATTTTTCCCCCTAAAAAATACTTAGTGGTTTGTAAAAAGTGTAGTGTTGGAAAACAAAGTAAAAGAAAATCAGTTAGAGCAATAATTGCAATTAATAAAGATCTTATCGCTAAGCATGAAAGTGGTATCCGTGTATGTGAACTTGCTATGATATTGTTGAACCATGGAATAGATTAATTTAATTTCCATTATTTTCAATGGGAAAAAATTGCTTTGGAACCCAAACGATTTGGAATTCGATCGCCGTCTCGGAATGGATTATGTTCGAATTGCGAAGTACCACTGTAGAAACAACTCTCATATTTCCCGGGAATTAACTTTTAGGAGTCGAGAGTAAACACTAAGCGATGTCAAAGTATAATTACATGTACAATCATAAATTGCGCTTTTGGTTATTCAGGGAAATTATCAATACGCATCGGTAGTTCTGCCAAACATCAATGAGATTTTACTAATGAGAAAAAATTCTGGATTCATTCATTCTAAGCTCAAAAAGTGATTTCTTCCTCTTTGAAATGTCCTCTTTGATTTGATACACTGACGTGAGCGCTCTTTATTACTGCTGAACTCCTTTGGAACTGGTGATTCAAGAAATAATTACAATTGACTATTGTAGGACAAGAAACTTTTACTGAGTACAGTATGTAGTCTAATACAGCAGAACCCAGAATCTTGCACTAGTTTCTGTAAACATTCGAGTCATTGACGACTAAAATCTACTCCTTAGTCGTGAAACCATTGCTTGAGTGCTCATTGTTGGCAAATCGTTGTCCGCCCAGATGTTCTTCCAGCTTGCCGAAAAGATGCCGCAAGATTATGACCGTACGACTCTTTAGTTGTGCGCGCTTTTTCATCGTCGTGAATGAGGTTCATAAGAAGATTGAGATATAGGGTTATTCAAAAAGGATGTTGCAAAAGAAAAGCTGCTTTATCTTTTTATTAAACTGGCATACAAGAAAGTTTCATATGAAGTTCTTCTGAAGTGATAGAAGAACTTCATAAAGCGGGTTTCACAAATAAAGCTTCGCGGATCCGCTTCCAAAAGCGGCAGATAGTTGGAAAAAAATGCGGCACAGCAAGCGTTTGCATCTGCTGCTGCAAACCGATTGGTCGGTGGTTATGACGTCATAGAAATCACAACATCAAGTCCTTGCTTGTCCGCCATTAATCGCCTGCTTGCCGTGTTTATTCTATTCTCGACTGAAATGAAGTCGGCCAACGTGCAGATTCAAGCTGCCCCTAACTCTTATGTTTGTGCATGGTACGTGCTATTGCCTTCCCAGAATTTACATGTAATTTAGTTTTTCTGGCCGCCCAGGTTGAACACGACGAACTTCGTCCGCAAGCTCTGCGGACGACGCGCGGCACTCAACCGCTCGGCTCGAATTATTTGTGAAACGGTTTGCGGTGCGGCGCTCCAGGAGGACGCCGCGCCGCGCCCAGATCCGCTCGCCGCAAGGAATTTGTGAAACCCGCTTAAGTGCGTTTCCTTCGACGTCACGTGGGTTCAGTATGCCGTAATTAAAATTTCCCATCGACAAATGAAGTGCTGCTCTTTTGTGATGTGCTTTTGTAATTTGTATCAGAACGCCGTTATTGAGCTTCTGAGTGATATCTGAAATATTTAACA